>BMAU01016686.1:0-53554 GCA_019973935.1 Trichonephila clavipes
ACGCTCGAACTCAGGACGAGGAAAGCCACAATCTGATACCTATACCACTCGGCTACCGCAGTCACCTGACATTAATGATAGCGGGTCATTTAAGACTCAGTGGTGAATACATTCCTCGTGAAATACTTCACGTTTCTATTCTTAGAATGAGTGCAAACTTTAGGCTAGTATTATTTTTTTAAAAAAATCTAAATCACTATATCTTTTCTGTTTATTAACACCAAACTTGGAATGACCCCGAAGCTCATTTCTGAGAAATATTCAAAGATTAAATAAGAAAAGGGAAACTTACGTGGTGCTTGATAGATGTTTGTACTTGATTGAAGTGGAATGTTGGTGTTCTCCATTATGTGCGAGTATGTGTCTTCATCATCGTGCTGGAAATAAGATGTAAAATTTAAATTGAAGTGAAGAAAACATTAACAATGATTCATGGAAATCATTCGTTATATCATTTGAAGAGAAAATGCGAAATTTCTCGGAAGTGTAATTTTGTTCAGTTGAAATTTGTCTAAAATTCAAATAACACAAAAAAAAAAAAAAATGAAATCAGTGTTTCAAATTTAATTTACTTTCGTTATCACAATCAAAATCAATTTTTTAATGAAATCAAATCTTTCATTCAACCAAGCTTGATGAAAAATTAAAAAAAACTATTAATTATATTAACTTTCTAATGAATTAACTACTATTTATCTGTTTCTTATACATGTTAGAGAAATATTCCATATAACGAATTAGTTAAAATAAATCTTAGAAGGAACTCATAAGATATTTCTATCACATTACAAAACATTGGAATAAACTTTCGTATAAAAAATTTTTGAAATAACGAAATTTATGAACACGTGAATTTTTTTTTTATATTTAAAAGAAATTAAAATATTGCTATTGATTTCCTGTTAAAAAAAAAAATCAAATAATATTTTACCAATTTTCATTTTCTCATACGTTAGAACAAATTTATTTACATTAAATTATTTAAATTCTAATCGCGTATTTCGAATAACACAATGCACCCCCACCCCCACATTTAAAAACGGTAAATATATTCTAAACATTTTTATAAGATTTATATTCTTTCATTCTCCAAAGTTTACAGATCCATAAATGCATTCTTCCTTCAAAATACTTTTGTTTTTTTAAATGACGTACTTCGAATATTTTTGCTTTATGTATAGTTTAATTTATGAAGAGCAGAAGGTGTTAATGTTATTTATAAACACGTTATAACAGTTTAATGAAACGCTATGTTTTCTGAGTCATCGATAAATGTAGTGAACTATTTCAAAGTAAAATTTTAAAAGATTTTAATAATATTAGAGTACTAGAAAGAATATTAAAAAAATTACAATATAAGAACATTTTTATATTGTTAAAATCAAACAGAGTGGGAGAGAGAGAGAGAGAGAGAGAGAGAGAGAATTAATTTAGTTATATACTTGTAAATGCTAAAAATATTCATTCGAAATAGGATTTTAAATATATTGATAATCTTTAAAACGAAATTGAAATTTTTCAACTGAAACAAAAAAATTAAAAAACAAACTGATATCGAAAATAAAACTACACATTTGCTTTGTATTCAAAAGTACAGCACGCGATTTATCTTAACTATAAAAAGAATGCAATATTTTAGATTATATAATATTTATCTAAATATATATCATAAAATAGTATGCTTAAAATTCAATTAGAAATAACTTGTGCATGTGTGTCGCATAATTTCTCAACAATACTTCTCCTACAAGCAATGTTTAAATTCTTTTGTTTTTTAAATTTATTGTACTGTTAGTTACTTGCTTTAAAGACGCTGAAGTAATTTCCACATTTTTCTTCATTAAATGGATTGATGGTCTCAATTATTTCATGGTAGAAATGCGATCTGCTTGACCTATCGGCCATGAATTTGAGTCCTGTGTGTATCCATTATTATTATTTGGAACCATATACCGAATATTTGGAATGTAATTTTTTTCATGGCTTTTAATGTGAATTTAATTCAACTTTAGTGTCTTTTTCTAGTAAAGTATCTTAAATATCTATGCTTCTATTTTATGTAGCTAATTTTTACTGCTCTTTTTAGAGAATTTTGATGAAGACAAATTTTATTCATTATTATTTTTTAGTTTTTTAACCGATTCCAAAGACCGGTTAGACTGTTTTTAAAAACATATTTTCGTATCTTTTCCCCTTGAGTTTGTATTATGATACCATCCCCACACGCTTATTTACTTTAGCTCTTCGTATAAAGTGTATTTCTACTAAAATTTATCTGTATTGTGATTATGTGTTTACCATCTGTTGTCTTAAATAAAGTATCTTTAACCGCGAGATAATTAAATTGCTCTCTGAATAAGTGTTTGTTAGTGACGTTAAGCTTAAAAAAAGTTGATTTATACAGGTCGTCTGATAGATAGCGTCTCAGATTCTTCGTTGGGCGAGCACAAAAAATACTCAAAGAACTGTACCCGTACGATCCATAGTTTAATAGAAAAATACGATTAATGATGCTAAATGAATGATGATTTATGATGGGACTCCGGCGTATTTCTGTGCTCCCTTACGTGAATGGATGGATATGACATTCCACGGTCTTTGAAATGGACGTGGAGGGTCCAGTTCTATGGTCGTCACGATCGCCAGAGCTCCCACGTTAGATTTTTTTCCTATGGGGCAGTCTCGAAGAATTGGTGTATCGAGACGTAGTGACTAGACAAACAGACTTGGTCTATAGATGAGTGCTCTCATCCGTTCTACGACGCATTCAAGCCTGCCTCGATATGCGCGGCGAATCCTTTGAATATCTGCCTTTTAAAATGTTTGCAAGTTCTGTGGTGGATGTATCCAATTTTGCGTGTTTTTCCTTGCACCGGCTGTGACGTCATATTTAGTTTTTCGTATTTTCCTTGTGAGCTGTGGATCGCGCGCTCGTAAAGGGTACAGTTCTTTGATAATTTTTTATGCACTGCCAACCAGGAATGTAGTTCTGCAGAGTTTGGGCGCAATTTTTGAGAGACCCTTTTTCAATATAAATTAGTATTCACAGTACCATGTTGAAAAATTGATTTATAGATTAAATTATTCGAAATAATGTACAATGAAGGAGAGCCTTGAATTAAACCTAGTTGGGATGGCAAGAAATATATTTACATTGTTAAAAAAGTGTTAAACCCAGAGAGAGATCTTGATCTCATATTAAATCCTTTCTGATTTTTTCAGAGACGCGCAAAAATAACTTTGTGAACTCTTACCTTAGCAAGTGGAAATTCTCTTTATTGCATTTTGCTACATATTTCCTGTATCAATATATTTTAGTTTCACTGATTATGAATCAAACAGTATTAATAATTCATCTCATGGAGGCCTCATATGTGTTCTGCGATTCTGTATACAGAAGGAATGTATGGATTTATTAAGGCTCGAGTCCACAAAGAAACTGTTCTTAATAACTTATGGGAGGGTAATTAAAAATATGAAAGATTTTTATCCAAAACATATTAGAAATATTATTTATATTTATACTTAGTGAATGATGTTTCGAGGAATCATAATAAAATTATCAAAAAAAAATTTAGAGACTGTACTAATACAACACTATTAATTTGGTTTTGTTGTAATTTAATTGAAAATTTTCATTCGTTAGCAGTTTACGATTTTTGATCTATTAAAATCGTTAGAAAAAAAAGTTTATTGATATACATGTAATAATAAAAAGCCATTTGTTTCATTTTGATTGGCAATAATTTATAATTTTTTTTCTATCAAACATACAAAATTTCTTAAATTTGTTTATTTATTTAATTATAAAGAACTTAGTCTAAACTGATGTCAAAGAGTTAAAAAGAGTTTGTTAAATAACCCCAAGAAATATTTCATTTTTTTGGAAATTTGAGTAAAATGATCTTCAAAGATTCATATCAAATTATCAATCTTTCGAATATTTTGTATAACCTTGAAGGTGGCCGTGAACTTTTCAGATACATTGTAGAGATGAGAAAAATAAAATCTTGGTTGCAAGGGGATTTGAATAAAATAATTTTAATTAAAAGGATAAAATATTGAAACTGTAATGAATGGTGGTATGGGCAATTAAAATATCAATGGAAATTTGTATGTCAGACTGCGCATTGCGGATTTACAACAAAATTTATTTTTGCTTGCGTATAAGAAAATGCAGGAATCAACATGTTAAGAGTTGTTATTGATATGATATATACCGGATGCCCGAAAAGTATGATTACACTTTCAAATATTAACTACAAAAAAAGCAAATAAAGATATTTACTTGAGGTTTTTTTTGTTCTTTAAAGAAAATATTCCATAAAGTCTTTTTTTACAATACTTTATTGCATAATTTTAATGCGCTCACCATTAGACACACGCAGTACATCGAGTCTGTATGAAACTTTTAGCCACGTTCTATGAAGCTTTGCAGGATCAATAATCTGAATGGCCACTGTTATTTGATTTTTCATTTCCCTATTGTCTCTAATTGTAGATTGGCGAAAAGATGTTTTTCACGTATTCTTACAAGAAGTTCGAAGGCGTTATATATATCTGGAGATCTAAGTTGCCCCCTTAGTGGACTTCCTCTTCCCAACCCCAGTGTGGTTTCCCAGTTTACGCTGTACATGTGTTGATTTAAATTCGATGAACCATGTTGCAGCTTGCGTCTGTTCTGGCAGCGAAGCAACTTTGGAACAAGAATGTTGAAACATGGGGACATTACACCCTCTAATTTGCCATTCATTAAACAGAAACTTTTTTCCCTTTAACATAAGAAACCGTCAATGAAGATCTTTTTGTGTATTTTTAATTAATTTTTGAAAGGGTAGCTATACTTTTCGAAGGCCCCCCAACATTACTTCATTGAATGTTTAATTCATTTTACGGGCAAAGCTAACGTTACAAAAATTTCCCCAAAGGCAGTGTTTCTCAAACTGTGGGGCGCGCCCCCTGGGGGCGCGGTAACCCTGCGAGGGGGGCGCGAGCATATTGAAAATAAAAGGTTTAAAAAATAATTTTTTGGAATGAAATAAAACAAGATGCTTTCTGACATAATAAAAAATACACATTTACACTGATATAATTTATTTTTATCATCTGGTGATCATCAAAAATAAAAGATTCCACTTCAAACGCTCATTAGCCTTCTTTGATCCTACAACCAAATTAAACAAATATTTTGTTTGCTTTGCGGTCAATATGAGAACGATGAGAGATTTTTTTTTACGTTTCTTTATCGATATCAAACAATGAGCAATTTTTTATTACGTTTCTTGAAACCTAAAATATTACTTTAGCTGACCTTCGAACTTATTGGTATGGTTATCTCCGTCTTTTTTTTTAGGGAAGTTGTAAATATATATAATAAATTTCTGTTTCGTCTTTTTTCCATGTGAAAGAGTTTTATGATATATGGATAAGCAGGAGTATTCTGAAACATATAATGCATAATGAAAAACGTTTTACACAATTATTTTTTAGAATATGCTACACTTTCCCCATGAACAATTTTGTAGTTTTGATTGCTGTGTTGTACGACTTATTATGGTTTATAAATGTAAATAAGCAGAATATTAAAAAAAATGGGCATCTGTGATCCCTATTAAATAAAGTTGAAACTGATCACGCAATTGAAGAACCTACTGAAATAATGCATATTAATCAAGATATATATATATATATATAGCTAAAGTAAATATCAGAAAAGCGTGAGACATGAAACGTTTGAGTTGATTTGAGTTTAGCTGGAAAATAACGTTCCTGTGTTGTTAGCGAAAAGTGTCTGTGATTTATGTCCTTTATTAAGGACATTATTTATTTGGAACATTTTCTTTAGTTTTATTGGATTTTTTCTTGTTTTCTAAGAAAAATTGAAAAGTCCTTGAAAGCAGGTAAGTATATTTTCTCTTAATTAAATTATCACTGGAATTGTGATTTTTATAGTGTATAGTAAAAATAACTATAAAATAAATTATAGTTTTAAAACAAACTAAGAAACACGCTTTTATAGTGAATCGAATTAAAAAGCAAAAAAAAAAATATTACTTAAAAGTAAGATATACAAAATTTAATACTTATCTTGTTAATTTGTACGGTTTATAATTATGATCGTATTGTAGCTTTAGCGTCAAAGTGCATTACTATTGCATTCAGTACATTATTAATGTATAAGGGGGGCGCGATAAAAATTGTGATTGAAAAGGGGGGCGCCAGTAGTGAAAGTTTGAGAACCACTGCCCAAAGGTATGTTCCGTACTAAAACTCTTACAAGGTTTTAATTGTTTTCCAAATGGATACCTAAGTTGATCCTGGAATACCAAACATACACAAAAAAACCCCAATTAATTATAGATGTACATATTTTTTATTATTCTTTTTCGAACTAAATAATTATTTTTCGAGCCTTAAAAAATGTCTGATCCATTTCTTTTATACACTGTCGCATTTTACCCAAACATGTTTTGATAACTTTATAGATAAACACGTAAAAAAAATAATAATAAAATAAAATATAGCTCAGTTTACCAATAGCGCGGAATCAAGTATCAAGAACACATAATTACTAAAGAGAAAAAACAGATAAACTAAAAAAGATTTTTGAATAAAAATCGGAATTATTTTCAATGTTTAAAAACAGCAAAAGATAAGGTAATCAATTTTTTAGAATATGAGATCATGCATGTATCGTTTCATCATTTTGCAATTAATTAAGAATTATTTTTGGGTTGTTTAAAAACGTTAGCTCAAAATACGTTAACATATTTTGTAATTTTGAGCCAGAATAAAATAACTTAGACAACACCTGGAACCGTATCTCCTGCCCTTAACTTTCACACCACGCCTCATGAAGATTTTAACTTTACTTGAACATAATGCGTAGCAGAGTTTATTATACTACACAACGAAGACGAAGAAATGAAATCCTACTAATTTCTCATGAATAATTATGTGTCTTTAATATCTTTCTTAGAATTATTATTGCTGTGCATTGACTCTATATAAGTTAAATAAAACCATGTATTTGATTTATAAGAAAACGCTCGTAATATTTTAACATCAAAAAAGAAAATTCTCTACATTTGAATTATATATACTTCAAAACTATGTATGCATGAAGATGCAGTTTCGACCATGAATACATGAAAAATATCCATGGTACTATATTAAGAGAATACAGAGCTTTTTTCGGATTCCGTATTTGCTGAATGCTCAGTCAAAAAATCACAAATAATTATTTCATGAAAAGGCTCCTTATTTTGAAGCAAAACCGTAAGCTCCCTCCACACCTCTTTGGCCCTTTACGTGATTTTGTCAATAAAAGACAAACCAATATTCAAATAATAATCTGTAGAACACTGCAATCAAAGAAAAAAAATGAACATTATCTTGATTTTCGAACGTGTATCAAATATTGTTCTTCTGATAAATAATTATTTTTGAAAGGTATTTGTGAACATTCTAAATGTGTCTGTAGCAGAAGTTCTATTGTAAAAAAAATAAAGCCAAGTCCTTGCTCACTTAAGCGCGACATTTGGAAAACCAACGAAATGAAAGCTCTTCTCTTATTAAAAATAATTTTTTCAGACGATAAAATGAAATAAATTTCTGGTTAATACCACATGTTTATATAAATCGTAAAAGTGTTAGATAAAAGTTTACCGACAATATCTATTATATATGTAGGTAAAAAAAGGATTCTCCGAATTCTTTTCGATCAGTGTAATATTTCTTTCTCCTTTTAAAGGAAGCAGTCCGAATTTTTTTTTATCTCGGTAATATTTCTTTCTTCTTTTTACTACATAAACCTTCGTGCACAATGGTATATTTGTTTCAGTCTTTTTTAGGGATACTTGAATAGTATTAAAGATAAACCAAAAATACTCCTCATCTCTTAACTTATTTGCTCTTTTCTTTCAGAGTATAATTTTTTTTAAACGCGTGTTTTACAGGAACGTATTTTTGTGTTTTTCATTTATAATTGAAAATTCTGCAATTAAATAAGCATATATTTAGAAACTTATTTCCCAGGGCATTGAATGAATGTTTTTGTGCATGAGAATTTTTTACATATTTTACAGCTTCAACAAAGCTTTTCATTAGATAATGCATTTTGATACTTTCTAACCCCCGTAAACTTGACAGATGAGTATGAAAAGTAGGCAGCTTTCTTAAATTGTTTCCTTGGCAACAAGGAATCCCCCTCCTATTCAACACATAACCAAACACAAGACCTGAGCTACACTTTATAAATGACTAGTGGCTGCTCACAAGCGCCACTCGAAAAATATTTTTTAAAAAAATGTAAACCCTAGCTATGAATACGAATCTTGCATTATTCATAAAAAATGCAGTCACTACCGAAAGTTAAATAAAAGCAAAACTACTTTTTTCTCGGAACCTTAAATTTGTTAATATTCTGGCATTTCACATATTACTGTTGATAGTGTTAACCAAGATGGAGAATAACTAAAACAGAAAGTTTTTAAGAAAACCTAGAATTTCTCTTTCTTTTAAATAAGCAGACATTATTGTAAAAATATTATTGTTATGTCTTAAGCAATATCTACTACTGGTAGTATCCGAAAACTACATTAGAAAGAAAAATTGTCAATTAGTCATATTTTTAAAAATAATTTAGAACTGATTAAATTTTTAATTAAATTTAGTAAAGTTGGTTTAAAATTAGCAGTTCATATAAATGTATATACATATACTTTTGCCCATGTTAATTTGATTCAGACAAGCTATAACTACGATCAAGCCAATTTTCCAGGAATTCAAATACAATAAAGCTCCTCATCTATTTATAATGTAATGTATGTACATACTTATATAAATTTGCGCAAGCACGGTATATAATAATTGAATATTAAAATAATAACTTTAAGCAAATCAAGTATTTAGGTTTAGTCGCAATAAAAAAAAGGGGAAATATAGAAGAATTATTATATAAAGGTCATAACATATGCATGTAACTAAGACTGTGAACTAATTTTGAGGAATTTACCATAGATGGTGTAATTTATGCTATTTCGCATCGTGTAGCTATATACATGTCAAAATCTTGTTATTATTTTTATTGCGTGTCATTTTGCTGACCAGTAAACAACATATTTTTTAATCTCAGTTCCGAAGTTGTCGAATTGCGAGCCCAGAAAACACCATTTGGGGGAAATTTTACTTTTCCTGTTTAATGTTGAAGAACGTTCTACTGAAAGTAATTTAGTTCTGTTAGATACCCAAGGGGATTATATCCCATATAAAAAAAAGTGCAAAATTTGTTTTCAACGTTTTAGAAGTGTATATACATATATACACCTGTTCCAGCTAGTTTACGAACAACGCCTTGGTCAAACGAATTGTTGATACATGAGGAAATGGAAGCATTTTTTTCAACCAAAATTCAAGTTAAACGCAGGATGAACTTTCTGAATCATTGAAAGTTGCTTACACAATAGTATACAAATGTTTAAATGCACTCAATTTTATTCAACAAGAATGAAATTGGATGCCATTTTATGCTTCACTGCTTTCAATTTGCTTGTATGAAATCTGAATCTGGCTATAACTTTGCAATTATTTGATTCGCGCTGCAGCCTGTGAAATTTAATAAGGATTCTTAAGCATGTCTTTATTTGATAATTAATAATTAATCACACAAGATCTTTTTATTATACTCTTTCTTATTTCATTTGGTTCTATTAGCTTAGAGAGGAGGTAGATAAGCCTCTAAAACTGGTCTGAAACACGTAAAACAGTTCTCAGTTATAGTTATCATGTATCCATTTTGAAATTTTGGTACTTTTTTCAATTTTGAAATCTGTATCTATACAAAACCCTCCAAATATTTGCCTCTACAAAGAATCAATAGGCAGGCTGAAGTATCTGATAGCACACATTTGGTTTTCCACTTTGAATTTGACTGATTTTAATTTACTTTGTACTTCGAAGCAACACGAGGGCTATTGACGACAGACCTCATAAATTTGAACACAGGTCAAGTGATGAGGTTTGCAGTTGGAATCACAAATGTTCAATTGGACTTACGTCAGAGGAGGCCAAGACATGACTTGAAATTCACCAGAATGTTCCTCGGAGCACATCCTCATGATAGCTCAATATTCTGCTTGAAAACGCCATCACCCTCCGGAAATACTGTTACTATGAAGGAGTGCACCGATGTACAATGATGTTCACGAATCTCACAGATGATAAGTATTCTATTGGGATGAGGGTTTCTAACATGGCCCATAAAAAAATCGCCCCTACCATTTTGTATACGGCTAAATGTGCGATCGGATACCAGTGCTTTCGTTGCGAATCAGCGTATTTACTTTTAGATATTGATCAAGAAATGTGATTCTTCGGACAAAGTCACTTTCTTACATTCATCTATGGTCCAATGCCGATGTTCCGTGGCCATTTGCAGGTGCAATCACAGCAAGAACGCGGTTTGGGAGTCCGCTGCAAAGGCCCACACGCAACAGTGTACGCTGAACTATGTGTTGAGACACATAGTCTGAATCGCCATTGTTGAAGCTCGTAGAGGTATTGGTCGTTGTAGCCCTTCGGCGAAAGATGCATAAGTCTCCTCTTTTCTTCGGAATCAATATGCGGTGGCCGACAATCTGCAGGCCGGTGACTTTTCAATTCATCATCCATTTTTGAAAAGTACTCCTCCCAACAGCTCGACATGCTCAAGTTTCTGAAATCGATGATCCCGGAAGACAAGCCGTAACGAATCGATACTCATTGAAACTGATGAATCAGTTGATTTATATATATATATATATATATATATATATATATATATATATATATATATATATATATATATATATATATATATATATATAAGCTTCTGTTTAACTTGCAATGTAATTCGTTCGGGTGGAATCTTGGAACTCAATTTTGAAGCTGATATCTTCAACCGATTGAGCTGAAATTTTGTATACACGTTTAGTTTGGATGACAATATATTTTCTCGGCCCTGGCCTCGAAGGAGTTCCCTCCGGAAGGGGGTCTCTTGTCGCAAATAGGGACACCCAACTTCTGAGTTTATACGAATTTTCATACAAAAAAATACAACTAGATAGAACTGGTTGAGTTGCATTCACTGGTTGACTATTCAATTTTCTAAGTTCTGATGTAAAAGGGGGGCCAGATCCGATAAAAAATTTTTTTTTCATCGGGCTTCACCAATAATTCCGATACTTAAGTCGTTATTCACTAAAGTGATACATATTGTTTTGCGTAAAAAACCTTCTGGGAGGGTTACAGGAACAAAAATATAATAATACATTCATTTGAGAAATTCAAGTTATGTCCTTTTTAAATCTAATTGAGAATTCTGTTAGAATATTTTAATGCAATCGAACTGTTAATGTTAGGACTTAGATATCAATGATTTATAACCAGTATATAATTATGCAACCCTATAAATTACCTCCAAAAGTGACCGGTTTACGTCTAGTTTATGAATAAGACTTATTTAGTGTTTATTTTTCAGATATCGACGCAATTCTAAGCTATTATTACATATTTCAAATCTAGAGCTTTCTGATCAAATGAAAAATAAATGAGCAAATATATATCTATTTTTTACTACATTAAATTTTACTTAAGGTAAAGGTTTGTGCATATATCGATTTGAAATGATGATGTTGCGTGTTGCTTGTAAATAAAACAGCATTTTTTATTTTTACATTGCGTTACTTCCTCGTGATTTCTCTAAATTTACTTCCAGTACGTAATTCACTCAAAATGGGAAGTACCTCTGCATTTTACGCCACTCGGAAGGATATTTACGCGATTTAGGAAAAACTTATTTTTACTATCAATATTTCCGTGTAGAAAAAAAAGCCTATCAAAGCTTGTTTGATAAAATTCTGAATTTTATTTCCAATATATTTCTCAAACGTGTTTGCGCTTTTCAGTAATTACCATGAATTGAAATTTGGATCAATTGCAAAAGCGCGATGCGAAAATAGTTCAAACATATTCTTATGAATTCATATGAAATATTGATTTATGAATCCATTTTATTTTATTTAAGAGATTTGTTTTTTTCAATAAATCGGAAAAATGCAGTAAAAATGATTGAGTTTCATGTATTGTAAACGTTATCGAGTTCCAGTATTTCTCACACTCTTTTTCAAATATTATTTGCAACCAATTCGAATGTTATAAACTAAACTCAGAGGCGCAACAGCCCATAAGGGCCAAAGCCTAATGTACCCAACTCAGCTTACGAGGGCTTGGGCGCTGAAGTGCATGAGCAGATGCTTCGGTCAGGGGGCCAGTCTGATGAGTCGTCCCTCATTATTTAGTTCCAGAGAAAGCTTTGTACTCATTTTATCAACCCACTGAAGGGATGAAAGGCTGAATCGACCTTGCCCAGCCCGGGATTTGAGCAGGAAGCGCAATACGCTACCACTCGACCATTAAGCATCAAAACAAACGTTCTACTAATTATTATTTGGTAACTCTTTATAGTTTATAGTTGAATGTACAACAGTTTGTGCAATATCTTTTAATGAATAATGTAGATAATAAGAACATTGACACAATAAGTAAATAGCTAATAATATAAATGTATAATGAATAACCTTGAATGTTCAATTTTATTATTTTTTCATATTAAATTTTTTTAGAGCTACCTCTAACTTTATTTACGAATGCTTAAATAATTTTTTTTGTCTCGTTAAAAGAATTTATGGATTTTGATTGATTTGAATTTAAGGTACAGTCAAAAGCTACAACAGGATTATAAGGAAAAAAAGCTCATAATTTAAATTTAAGAATTAAAAAATAACTTCCTCTTTGTGCTATTTTTAAAAATTGATTAATTAGCTTACACTCTAGAAACAAAGCCAGTTTAAAACAAAATGCAAGATAATTTAGATTGTGTAAGAAACATAATCCTGCCACGGATTCAGTTTTTCGGTATATATAAAGCTGAATCAATATTGAGCTTAAAAAAATTCTGGGGGGAATTTTAAATAAAATTATTTGAAGGTATATATTCCCAAAGTTTTACTTAGAGTTTCTACTTTTTTTACGTGTTGTTTCATCATCCATAGTTTCAGCTCTTTAAATTTTATATACCGAAGTCTTTTCGTCTTTGCATGACCCGCTCTTATGAACACTCAAACTCTTCACTTTTTTAATAATTTAGATAAATAAGTTTTTCAATTTTAGTTTATCTTTAATCGAATTCAATGATTTTAACTCTTCTTAGAGTAAAATGCTGAGAAAAAGGAGAAAGATAAGATAATAAACTAAAGAAAAAGTAGGGATTTTTTCGAATACTTTCGTACTATACAAAAAAAGCTATTGATCCAGATTTGATGGGAGATAGGATATTTTATTGCTTTAGATCTTTTGGGTGTTTAATTTAAATCTACGGAATGCCATTAGTTACAATTACACTTCCTATATAATTCTGAAAATATTTTCTTTACTGTGTATATGCTTCTTATCTATTCTTGTTTTGAAACTTCAAAAGACGCAACATTTTAACGCGATCAGTTTGCAAGCTATCAATAAAAATGCTTTCCAGTTACGTAGCCTTCGGCTGTTTTCTAAATTTAGAAGTCTGATTGAATTCTCTGTGAGTGTATCAAGATTGAAAAAAGCTGTTACTATAGCCGTCTGTCATTAGAAAGGGAATATGCATTTTTGGAAAGGCAATCAATAAGCAAAACTATATTTAGACCATTGTAAAATAGTATTTGATAGTGAGTATTATGTATATAGTTAAAAAAAAGTAGACGAAAATGTATACTGGAAAATATATACCAAATTCGAATGAAATAATAATTCGTTAAAGTAAATTTATGATTTAAATATATTAAAGAACAGCTCAATCGACTCTAAAGTATTTTAATTTAAATTTAAGTGAAAGTTTCCGTATCTTAAGAAAGTTTATTGATTTATTAAATGTACGATTGTAAAATTTTCTCTCTTCGATTGAAGGAAAAATAAATTACATTTTCTGAATAAATGTTTCGGTGGAGGAGGAGATTAAATGTAAAATATTAAATATTCTGTTTATCAAAATTAACTACAACTATTCGATTTTTATTTAAACACATCATCTCTTTCGCTTTTAAATTCTTTACTATGTCTATGAGGTTATAATTTAGATTATTTTCTGATACGATGCTCTTCATAATTTACTCTTTGATTTTTTTATTAACAAATTACTTTCTATTCAATAAACTGTATTAATTTATATAAACACGTAATTTATACTCCCGTATAACATTTTAATTTAACATAACTGAAATGTTTTATTGTAAGCTTTTTTAAGCGAAATAAAAAGTGCCATAAACTTCATTTTCAATTGATTAGTACCAGATTTTCACACACGGTGTAATTTAATAAATTAAAAAAGTCATTTTGAACGAAATTCCATTACAAACGCTTTAGAATGGTATTTATAATAACTGTCAGTTCTTATACAAGAAGATAAACATTCCAACCGTGTAACTGCAAGTTTATTTGTAGACACAGCATACATTAGTGTGAAAGGTCCTGTGATTGATTTTAAAAAAAGAATAAACCGTTATCGAAATTTTGAAAAATCCATGCTAATACTTTTTATTTACTATGCTATTGTATAACAGCGAATAATATAAACTATCTATGTTTGTTTGTGTTTTATTTGTTGGTTATTTTACTTAATTACTTAAGAATAATAAGATAAAACCTAAAAAGAATAATTTAAGATTAGATTTTTAAGAATGACTTTAATTCTCCCGAGTTTCCTACTCGTTAAGTTTTTATGAAACTCAATCTTAAAGCGAATTGTAAATGTCTTAACAAAAAATATTGAAAACAAGACCTGCTTCTGGTTGTTTCGTGGATTGTTTATACCCAAGCCCCTGTAACGAATGTCTCTGTCGGGGTAAATAATCGTAGATCTTTTGAATTTCTCTTTCCGCAGTGGCTTTTATGTTTATTTATGTTTATGGTGGCTACGATCCTGCAAAGTGCCTTCCATAGTGAAACTGGAATTGATATTTTGAATTTATTTTCAGTGTGTGAGAATTTCCAGAATGCAAGAAAGCATTTCTACATTACATTTTCCGTTTTTTTCTTTTTAATAAAAATGAAACTAAAATAATCAGCAGCTGTTAATCAAAAGGAATACAATTTTTGAATATGAAAATAATATTAAATAAAAAGAACACACACACACACATTGAAATACATTAAAAAAATCTTAAGTAATAAAACAAATTCTCGATTACACATTTAGTAATAGAAAAATCACTGTGATATTGAAAGACAATGAGATTATTAAAAATTTACATTGAAATTTTGAAATTTATATTTGTAACTAGCCATTACCCACTCGCTTAGTTAGGTATTTCGTGATGTTTTATATATATACATGTATATAAATTATTGATATCTTAGCATTAATAATTCGATTGTTTTGAAAAATATTCTTATAATTCTTGATTTAAAAAGGAGAGAAATTCCAAATAATATAATTTCTAAAATTGAAGTAGAATTATCTTCTACTCTCTCTCGTAACACCTACCCAAGCGGATTCCCTCAAAACCTATTTTTAGTGTATCTCTACTCAATAAAATAAACGTGCTTGCCGAACTTCAAGTCTAAGTTCTAATAGATCAAAAACGGATTTTTTTATCTATAAGCTTCAGTTACCACCTTTGAGATTCAGTTTTTGTAAGATCCGTTCAACAAACTGTTAATTTCAACAACAGAGGCATGCATATCAAATTTCATTACTGTAGATCTAGTAGTTAGAAAACGAAATTTAATACGCCGCAAAAACTTCCCCATAGGAGTCCATTTCCGTAAAATCCTTTCTTAGTGAATTTCCAGGCAACAAAAGAAATATGCATACTATATTTCATTACGGAAAGCAGTAGCTCGATAACGAATTTTTCTTATAACTATGTCCCAGCTCCCCGTTCCTCCCTCCCCAGTAGAAGTCAATTTCCGTAAAATCAGTTCTTAGTGGATCTATCTGCATCATCATCAACAACAACAACAAAGAAAAAACATACCAATAAAATTTCAAGTGTATACATCTAAAAGTGCAAAAACGGTAATATTTATTTGTAGCGGATCTCTGTTTCATGAAAGGAACGGGCCTATCAAATTTCTAGCATGTAGGTCAAATAGTTCAAAAACGAGAACATTTATACATAACACCCCTTAAGCCTTCGTGACGCCCTTTGAGGTTCAGTTTTTGTTAAGTACACCTTTTGTAGTGGACCTCTAATCCTTGAAAGGAACAAGCCCATCAAATTTCAAGTTTGTAGGTCCAATAGTTCAATAACGGGAATGAATACCTATAACGCCCCTTAAGCCCCACAGCGCCCCTTAAAGGTCAATTTTACTAACTCAGAAACCTTCGCGGGCATGCGTCCAACCATCCCCAAAGTTTAATCGCAATCGTATGAACGGTTTAGGAAGACATAAGAGACATACAGACACAAACATTCATTTTTATTTATACAGGTTAGCGTTATCCATCAGCTTCGCTGAGTATTTCATGATAATGTATGACTATACAGACATATATATTTTAAGTTATTGATAACTCTGTCTTATCATTAAGTTTTTGATTGCATTCAAAAACATTTTTATATATAGTCCTCGCCTATTTTTTTTATAAAGGACAAGAATTTCTAAAAGGGAAATATATTTACATTTAATGTTCTAATAATTCCCTTCGAGAATTGATTTGCGCACAGCTTATTCTTAGCGAATTTCTCCTAAAAAGAAATATGCCGGCCAAATTTCAAGTCTTTGGCTCTAAAAGTTAAAATCAAGATTTCTGCTTATCTATGATGGTCCTACAACTCCTTCTGGAAGTTGGTTTCCACAAAACTCATTTTTAGCGAATTTCTGCTGCACAAAAGGAACTTGCATGTCAAATTTCAAGTTTTTAAGTCTAATAATTCAAAATGGGTTTTTTACCAAAGACTCCCATTGAGAGTCGATAACGTGAACGAAGTTGCTCTTAAACGTCGGCAAATCAAAAGATGTCACCAAATGCAGTATAATCGTTTTCTAAACATGAAGGGGATGATCTTCCTATCAGCTACATATCACGGTATGCATTGATTTTGCTCATACCCACACAAACCATTCCTTAAGCATGGGCTTTCTTATAAAAAAATAAATTAAAATAAATTAAAAAAAATTTTTTTAGCGGAAATATGCTTACGGCTTTCTTGAAACATCAATGAAGCTCACTGTAAGATTTTGGAACTCTACGATTAACGGTGTGGATTTGAGTAAGCTCGAAAACATTCAAATTTATACATAACATAACATTTGCAATTAATGCATCATCACATTCACACACAGCATTTTATTATATTATAATCGAATTCAGAGTTTAATCCTAGTCGTATTTATAGTATAAATATAATGCAAAACAACTGGTTGGTTTCAGTTCATAGAAAATTCATTTTCTTAAGAATTTTTATAGTAAGTTTTTATAAAATCCCTGGTTCATTTTTAGCATTCATTTTATTTATAACATAAAAAAAGTAATGTTTACCACAAACATACTAAGTAATTGATTCTGATATACTTCTTCAGGTTCACTGAAGATTACAGCAACCCGCAATTGAAAATCGTTAATGGGTTGCAAGGAAGCAAAAGTTCTTTTTTTCCCAATAAAGTAAACTTTATATTAGAAATAAATAAATGACGCGTGATATAATATATATTTCTCATTACACCACACTGAACAACATATTAGGACACAATGGCAGAAAAGTGACAGTATGGATTAAATAACATATTTCTAGCTTAAGAGAATGGATTCTGGTTATTTATCTTCAATAAAATAGCAGATTACGCTACTTTGTAAGCTCTAGGTAATTGACTATAGCTCTAGGTAGTAATTGATATTTCAATTTTAATTTCTTAATCAACAAATCTTGCTCAATTGTTTTCGATGCATATATATCTAAAATGGAAAAATATTATATTGAATCAGTCTGTTTCTGAATGAAAAATTAAAATCGAAGCAAATATTGTTTTATTGATTTTTTATAAGGTACCGTTCCGCCTGCGAATTTGATTAAGTAGTTAAAATTCTTTAAGCAAATTAATTTTTGAGATTTTTTTTTGAAATGCTAATATTAAAATTTATCTATCAGGTAGCCATAGTTTAACCCTTTATAGAATCTTTTTCTTACGGTTATACGTTAAAATATTTCTGAGATTAAGACTGATTAACACTAGAACGTCTATTGGTATCGATTGGACACCGAAGCCTGTTCAGTTTGTTCTCCCTTCCTTATTCTTGCAGGAAATTTGAAAATTTTTCGTGACTTTATTCATATTCTATTGTGATTACACAGAAAAAGTTTTGTGGTTCAGGTTAATTAAGATAGATCTTTCATCTAAATATACCTAGAACGTCCACTGGTGTCGTTTCGACACCAAGGCAATTTATCATTATAAAAAGCTGTCGTTCAGCAAAAGATAGTTCACTAAGTAGCTACTATTAATAAAACAAACTTTCTTAAGTAATATCGTACATTTATTTGATGTTGAAAGCAGTGTTATTGGTTCACAGTTGAAATAGTTATACTAAAATCGTTGCGTCAAAGTGTTTCGTTACATAGCATTTGCTTATCTGCTCTTAAAAAGTTTTTCATTCAACTTTCGAACCATGCGCAAAACAGAAACCCTGAAACGATGACTCGTAGAAAAGGTCTAAGCCCTGATGAAATTGCTGGGGGTGGCACAAAATGGATATCACATAATAGTAATGTTCCTGGCAAATTTGCGGCTCGAAATGTTTTTCGGCAAAACGGTGGTCCAACGAGCTTCGCGAAACATAATGCCAACGTCAGTCTTTTGATATAAAGGGTCATAATATATGATGATTACATGAAGTAAAATTAAAAAGTTTTAAAACTAAACCTTGCTGAACAGTAGTCCTGCAGTAATTTAGTTATTGCAATTATTTCATATTTTTTATATCGTGATGTCGAAACGAAACCGGTGGACGTTTAAGGGTAATCGAAATCCCGGACGTTCTCCGAGATTCAGACCCAGGCCCAACGGAACAGCAGTCAGCGTGTCTGAACGGATGTCGCTACCGGATGGGTGACTGACTGGTTTCCTATGTAAATTTAATAACTAACAAATTTAAATTTATACCATAAATCTAATACTTTTGGAAATGGAAATTATAACTCTTACAATTATCGTTTTTCCAACGCATTTTAGTACTTTATGAAACAATCTTTTTAAAATTGAATTTGAAATTGTATATATATTCTCTAGAAATAATTAATAATTAATTTTGAATACCTTTAAGTTTTTAAAATAATGTTGAAATATGTTGAATATTCGCATTAGTTTCTTTAGTATAACCTTCCAATTTGATTATTTTCCAAGACAAAGGGCTCATTAACTTGTGTAAAATTCCTTTTTTAGCATCAATTGAATGATAATTATTTACATTTTACTTCAAATTCTGAAAAGTCATTTTTTTATATGAAAGTATTCCACAGTCTTTCGATGCTTTGATCCTCAATCAAAGTGTTGATAAAATAATACGATTATTATTAATATTATAATTGTTGTTGCTTTTTAAACAAATTTTTTTAAAAAGAAATTTCATTTTATAAAATCGAAAGAATTTCCTAAAAACAATTCCTTTATGCATTAAGCTCGAAATTTTAAATACAATATTGTGAAAAATTTTCAATTGAGAAGTGAACGTTTTTGTAGTTTGTGTGTTTGACATTGATTGATATTCATACCAATGAGCTCTTTTAACTTTGATTCGTTGACTCAATTAGAGTTTTTTGAAAACACAAACAGAGTTTCAGGTTTAAAATCTAATCAATAAGAAGAATGTTGTATTTTTAGAAAACTTTTTTCAGAAGATACTCGAATGCGTGCACTTTTTATTTTGTTCTTTGAGGAATAATTTACCATATACTTCAAACTTATTACTTTTCTTTGGATTGAAATTTCAACCAATGTGAAACATATATCGTAAAATCTGGCTTATAACGCGCCCCTATACTTTCAAGCTGCAATTTTTTATTTTTAGGTATATTCGCTGTATCACGTGTATCCTCTTTTTTATGAAGAAACCAGAAACATACATGTGCAAAGTTCACAAGTTTTAAAGTCATTTACTCGAGGCATACGGTACACTTCAAGAACTACAACCCTTTAAGTTCCTTTCATGTCATTTCTTTAAAATGAGCAGTATTTTGATATATGTTGAAGTCAAATATTTTTATATGCTCATCTATATTTTCTTTTTATGGCTAACATTTTTACACCCAGCGCATAACGCATACCTGTAAATTTCAATATTATTTTTTGTGTTAAAAATATGCGTTATACTCCGGATTTTAAGATACTACTTAAAATATTTAAGTGAATGAATGCATTAATACTTTTCAAAGCATTTCATATACGAGGGTGAGTCGGAAAATAAGTTTCCTCTGTGTAGACTGTGGTCAGAGTTGAGAATGAATGTCAAAATATAGAATGAGACATTAAAGATAGGACATCACTTTGTTTTTTAACATAAGTATCATGCACATTGAAGCATTTGTCATACCACTTGATAAGCTTCAAAAAGCCCTTCAGTTAAACTCAGGCCTTTGCATACGGAAGAATCGTTTAACGGCTATGGGTGAACGATGAAGAAGCAGGTGAACGGGCAAGACACCGACACATTATTGGGTAGAAATCGACCGCAATCAAGCAGATAGATTCGGAAAAAGTGGCCTAAGCTTCCATATCTGTCGTTGTGTTGTTGGATGACAATGCGATGCAACCATCAGAAAAACCATATTGCAACTCCTGGTTGGAAGTGGCTACATCATCCGCCATACAGTCCTGATCTCGCACCAAGTGGCTTTCATCGATTTCCTGCTTTGAAGAAGAATCTCGCGGGAAAGCGCTTTGCAAGCAACAGTGAAATCAAACAAACCGTTAAACCCTTCTGCCCTGTAAAAAGCCCTGAGTTTTACCTGAAAGGCTTTTTGAAGCTTATCAAGTGGTATGACAAATGTGTGTGCCTCAATGTACTTGGTACTTATGTGGAAAAATAAATTTATGTCTTATTCTATGTTTTGAGTTTCATACAAAACTCTGACCACTGTCGACAGGGGAAACTTATTTTCCAACTCACTCTCGTACTTAAGTGTGATATTAATATTAAATTTGATTATACTTACATTACTCAATTCTTATACATATAACACAATTCATTTTTTCTAAAAACCAAATAATTTTATGTATTATAACTCTTATTTATGTTTATTTTATATGACTGTAAGAATAATGCATTTTATAAAACTCTCTGAAAGTACGTAAAGTTTTTAATCAGTGAGTGAATCTTAATTTAGTATTGTTACTTTAAAATTAGTTAAACTTCTTTTTATGTAATTAAATATTCTGCATAAAATTTTATCAAAAACATTTCCAAGAATATAATAAATTTAATTTTATACTTACATAATATATATATATATATATATTCCCACTGATATGTGTATGAATATTTTTCTCTCTGTTATAGAATCAAGATTCCCTTTCTGCATCATGTAGAGTACATTCTAAGATTACATTTTAATCTATATACCAATATTCACTAAACCAAATCATGATAATAATTGCATTACATTCCGTCTTCAACGGATCATTAGCCTTTAACCCTTATTAATCTCATCAAATGGTCTGTAATTTCTCCCTAATTGCGTGTCTGGAATGGCACAGGAAACTCACCCACTTTGGAGGATAAGGTACGTCGTATATATGCTCGTGGCGGCCGAATTCCCTCCTCAAGCTCTGACTGCAATCCGATTCTGGAGATCCTTGTTTCTGGAACATGGGAATGTGGCTCATGGCATAGGGGGATGGGTAATACAGTTGGTCCTTGATGGGACTTCCGCTTCCGGCACTGCCCTGCTTGCGTTCCATCACGGACATACTCATGCCCTCGCCAGACTTGTCATCCCGAAATCTAGAATCTTTGGATGAAAGAAAAAGGACAGTTAGTAGAAAATAAGTTGATGTGATATTATGGAGGAAAGGTATTGGAAATAGTAGGAATGGGCTTATTATTTATACTTTTGTTAAAATAATTTCGTAAAGTTAAGATGCGTGTTTCGTAAAAGCTGTAGGAAGGAAATCATCTTATTTTGAATCTACTCAAGAGGAAAGATGGAAGAAAATGAATTTTCTCTTTTCATATTTTATTGATCCATTGCTAATGTCGTACTTAGATGTAACACGAAAGTTATTTACAACACTCTTTTATACTTCTGAACAAAGAATCATATCATGGCTTGTGGGAAATATTATCGTCTGGAATAATTGTAAATAGTTTTTCATTAATTGTTAAGTTACTTTTATAGATTTTAAATAAATGTTTTAAAAATGGTATTGCATTTTCTCAAACCTAGCTTCATAAGAATTGGAATGTATGTAGAAAAAAAGTGCACAATATGATAAAATTATTTTTGAGCATTAATCATATAAAGGTAATGCGACGAATAAAGATTCATTTTTTATTATATTGATTATTAATTAGTTTTATATATTTTAGACACAATTACGAAAGTGACAATGCACTAATTCAAATCAGTTTTAACTTAATCTAGAATCTGGAAGAAAAAAAATATTTCCATAAAAATGGCTTCTTATATTTACTTAGAACGATACATTATATCTAGGGATTGCCACTATCGCACCAAAATTCAATACCGGTATTTTTTAGATCTTAATACCGGGATACCGGTTTTAATACCGGTAGTAAAAAAATTAGAAAAAGAAAGAAAACACGGGTTCTTTTTTTTATACATTTGCTAGTTTTATTAGAGAGTGTAAATGTCACAAAAAATCGTTTGTAACTTATAAATTATTAACAGTATATAAAGAATCCCACACAAAAAAGTAAAGGAGCATCTGATTTATTTAAATCACAAAATAAGTGTAAATATCACTATTCAGTCTGTGGTCTGTGATTTTCATCATATAAATAATGAAACCAAACTGAAGCATTATCGACTGATTTTTTATGTTCTTTGAAGTTATTCTTATTCATTATTATGGGTTATTATTTATGCGTATATATATAATGAATCTAAAAATATTTTGAACCCTAAAGTATGATAAGCTAATAACAATGTGAATAACATACTCGCCAATTTAAAAAATATCGAAATATTACACACTTTATTCACAACTACAAACATGATTTCTCAGATACAAATATCAGACTGCGAATCGTGCAAATGTACAGTATCGCTCTGATCTATAATAGGATAGTTTTGACCCGTCTCCTTGGAAAGTTCACAAATTTTATTACTTCTCTTGATTGTACGATGCAACTTTATATTCACAGTCTAATTAATTTCTCTCGTTGAGGAGGCATAAAAACAAAAAAGTATCTATTTTTTTCTGTTGGCGATCCCTGAGCATATAGTATATAATAATCGAATTTATAAACCGATGAAAATAAATAAAATACGACGAGAAGTAGCAATCAGCACACAATTTCTTTTATTAGACAATTCTATAAAATAAAAAAAATAGCATAACTGTATTATTAATACTTCATAATGTAAAAATAATAGAGCTATAACATGAAAAATATAACTTATAAAAATTGTTTTTTAGTAAAATATAATTAGGGAAAATTCATACAAACAACAGGTCCTATTTCATAGACCTGTTTACAGATTTTGATACAGAAGTAATAAAAGAACTGTTATTGATTGTTTATATTGCTTTTAAAATAATAATATTTTTGTCTGTCTTTTTAAAATTTGATCTCTCACTCCAATATCTCCTTCTTAGCTGTAATATTTTTTATTTTCTATTTAAGCATTACTCATTTGTTCAAAAAATGCCTTCTTTTCTTTTTGAGTTTAAATAAAATTGAAATATAGATACTTCATATTGTTTGTTAATATTTTTTAGATAAACATATTTTCCTATCATTTTTAAATTTATTGGTACACTCAAGTTTCGCTTACTTCGTTATAATACACTTTATTTATTATGTAAACGCTACTCGTTTGTTTAAAAATTGTCCACTTTTCTTTTTGTATGGGTTTGAATAAATTAAAATATAAATATTTCTTGAATAACAGTATAGCAAAAATAAAATTGCTTACGATCCATAAAAAAATATGCAATTGTCTTTCGGGTTTTCGGAAAAAAGTGGGTTTTTTCGGTAAGGTAAATTTTAGCAGAAATCTGGTTATTACATGTCTCGTCATTGAATAAAAGCCCTTTGGATGTTATGATAACCCCTGCTCTCTTCCTGAGTTGATCTGATACAGCAGCGAGTGGTGTATTTTGGACAAAACGTTCTTCATCAATTGGCCAAATGCGTTTGGAAGTTGAAAGATCGGAAGAACAAGCAGATGGAAGAAGGATGGAATCAGCAAAATATTGTATAGAGGTGAAGAAACCTTGAATATATGACGTCATATATAAGCAAATTCTACAGGTAAGAGAGGACGGTAGGCTTCAAAACCCAAGAGGTAAATTCCTGGTTGGACATTCTGTAAGCAATGAGTACTGGGGTAGGGTATAGAATGATACTATTCCAAATCATAATACCGGATGCAGGATCTATGTTGTAGTGCATAAAGCAATATTTAAGGAACCTTTCTGCCTAGTGTCTCCAGACTATAACGCGAACATCGAGGGGGTGCAGAAAGAAGCACTATTTACCTTTACGGACAATGCCATGTCACTTGGTTGTCCATGTCTACGGTTCACTGTATCAATGTAGATGCAAAAGACTACCATTTTTAGACAGAGGATATCTCGGTAACTTGCCAATTTTTTCCTGCGCTGCAGCTGACATCGAATTCTTATAATTGCGGGAATTATAATTGCGCAACAGCTCGTATTTTGTTGCGATTTTTGATTCTTAATGTGGTAGAGCCATTCATCACTGCAACGCACATAATATGTATGTTATCAAGTTTAATTAGAATTGGCAGCAATCATTCTCTCTTACATCTTACAATTATAAATCCGAAGGGCTGTAGTTTGGTTACGTTCGACACGATCCCCTATTTCACTGAAGGATAATCCACATTCTACATAGGCAGTAGCACTGTGGAAATCAGAAACGTGCTTGAGAGACACTTTTATTTTTCTTTGAGATATACTTGGCCAAAACAACCACTCGAAAAAGTCATTCCAGTACTTCAAAATGACATTTTCCTCCTTTATATAGAATTTTTTGTTGGCGCTATAAGTGACCATGATATGTATCTACGCTGAAATGCTAATCATTTTCATATCTCATCATGATACATGCATGTTAAAAATTTCACGTACTTTCCATGGCCCCTTCATGATGTTATAATTTTAGTGGTCAAAAGTGCTTTGTAACTTAGGAAATTCAAATATGTATAAATCTTTTACAGAGCTTTTTTTCAAAAATTTTTTAGATTATTAACCAACTTCTTAGAATTTATCTTTTTTGTATTGCGATAAAAGTAACATGTGTGTGTGTGTGAATTTAATCATAACGTTTGAATTTAATATCAGGGAATACGGTAGATTGTTAGGATTTTGATCACATTTTTTTAAAATCACAATACTTTTTTTCACAGATATTGAAAAGATTCCATTTTACTAATAAAAAAAATCCATTATAAATTTGCTGTAAGGTGAATATACATTCCACGTTAGTATTTTCTCAGATTCTTCGCAAATGAATAAAACTGTTTTTTAACAGCCATTTATTTTCTATTTCCAAAAAATTATTCAACACAAAAGCATTGGGTCCATGCATCATCAATTGCAAGAATACATTTTATTGCGTATGTTTTGAAAAATATTCATGGCCACTAATCTAAAAATAAACTCCTTGAAATGAATAGCAAATGAAAACAGTGACATAAATAATGCATTACATTTATTTGAAGCATTGATAAGTCTTACGAAAGGTGTATCTTTAAGATATCCAAACAAGTATGAACAAAATAAAGATAAAATACAATAAATATATAGCAAAAAGGGTTGAAAAAGTAAATTTTGATAAAATTTTGAACGAAAAGGATTTAAAAAAGAAAAAAAAATATAGATAAAATATTCTATGAATAAAAAATTATAGAGTTCAATTTGAAAATATTTACCCTATGAAACATGAACGTAAACACTTCTCGAGGAAAGATAGAATCGATAAATTTAAGGTAAACAATGAAAAAATGATTTTCTTTAAACTTTAGAAAAAGTCATTTTATTTCAGCTTATTCCAAAAATTTGGAATTCAATATATTCAATACATTTTAGGTGAACGATTACATTTTTAACAAACCAGAATGAACTCTTTACACAAGAAAATTTGAGTATTAAATAAAGCATTTATTTAAATCTAATTTACATTTTTATTTAATTTAATACGTAGAAAAAATTCTGTTTCGCATTAGTATTATTTCGCAAGACTTAAGAAAAGCATTATGTTGAAAAAATTAGATCTACTCCCTAATTAATCTCCTAAAAATAGAAGCATAGCAATTAAAAGTTTACAATGGTTTCAGAAATACAGAAAGGATAAGTGCTGTAAACATGCGGGGGACAGAACTCGGCACCTTCCGATCCGTAAGCTCGTAGCATACCGCTGGACTTAAATGATCACTTCAGTCAGTTGAGCACAACAGAAGGTGCACGATTTTTTTTCCAAAAGTAAATAACAGCCATCGTGGGATTTTATTTCGCTACAAAATATCATTGCCGTGTGATAAATGCATTTCTGAAAAAATATCCGGGCAACACAGCACTAAATGCATCAACGATGAAACGTTTAGTGCAACGGTTCCGTGATACAGGATCGGTTGCAGACAGGAAGCGATCGGGTAGAGCGTTCACAGTGGAAACGAAAGTAACAGATGCACTTTTGTTGCAGAGATTAGAACGAAATAACCGTCTGTCTACATAAACATCATTACGGAATTCATATTCGTGCTGAACAGTGATACAGGCTGTACCAAGACGGCGCAACGTGTCGCACATCACGGGACAGTATGGAAGTTTTAACTGTTTTTCGATGATCGTGTCATTTCCAAAGGACTTTGGCCACCACGTTGACCGGAATTGTCAATTCCGGATTTTTTCCTTTGGAGATGTCTGAGAAAGGTCGCCTTCAGGAACAATCTCCATGCGCTTGATGAACTTCAGAGCAACATCCTTCGTGCAATGTCGGACATTAATTCTAACATATTTCGTAAATTGTCAACTAATCTGATAAAAAGTTCGATTGTGTGTCCAGGAAAATGTCCATGTCTGACACTGGACTATTAAGATAACCGTTCAACCTTTGTTTGTCCTTTATTCTGTTAGTTAACATAATTCATCTGTGTTTAAAACTCAACCACAAAGGTTGAGGTGAGCGACTTTTGAAACACCCGTTGTAAGAAATATTTCAATGAAATATATATAGCCATATAATGCCTTGCTCTTTAAAAAATTTGCACAGAACAACTTTTAAACACTGAGTTACTAATTGGTTAAAAAAATTGTTTTTTTTTTTTTTTGAATTAGTTGTTTGATTAATAAATTATAGTTATACTATATGAAAGCAAATAATGTGCATTACCTCTTCTGTTCGGATTATCCACTTGTCTTCGTTTCTTGACCACAACACAAGCCACTATTATTATGACGACCAAAACCACAACAGCACAAGCGGTGGGCACCATGATGCTAAGGCTTCTATAAAAGAGGGGTCTTCTTTCGTCAATACTTAAAGGCGGAGGAACTGTGGCTATGGAAAAAAATAAATGTGTTAAAAAAATTAATTTACAATTAATGCATGATTCTATTATTCCGAATACTGAGTCATTTAATTTGTCACGTAATTCAACAGTCAGCCGTATAATAGATTTAAAAAAGAAACGCTTTTTTTGTAGCGTACACTAAGGATTTTCTATTTTTTCTGTTAACAATTTTCCACTTTTTTTTAAAGATATTTTTTTAAAAGGCAGTGAGATACATTAGAGGGAAAAAATGTTTTTTTGTACTAAAAAGACTAGTTTCGTATACCACAAGCATTTGAGTAAAAAAAGTCAATTAGGATTTTTAAAAGACAATTCCTTCAAAGAGCCGTTATTTTTTTCTAGAATGTTTCATTTATTTTCGCATTTTGTGTGTCAAGAGCATAAAATACTTTTTTTCAGTTGTGTGTGTAAAAGAATTTTGATTACATGATCTTAAACTAACTAAAAAACAGTCAGCTAAGAAAGACAATTCAAGATATGGCTAATCAAAAGACATACTAACATTTATAATAAGATTTTTTTACTATAGTTTCGAAAACATTTAACAATTTGTTCTCACTTTTTTTGACGTCAAGATGAATATCAGAATAATTAATTTTTAAAATTTAAACGAAAATAAAGGTAAGTTTAATTTAAATGTGTTATAGGAAATTATGCATATATATATATATATATGCATACATATGTATATATGCATATATATGTATCGTTTTGTGTATGTGTATATATAGCTCTTAGTTTTTTCTGCGATACTATGTAAGTTATAATGTATTTTAAACGAATACAGATAAAATTTGTAAAGAATTATTATTATCGTTAGATGAATAATTTATTAAGATTACAAAACCAACTTTAATTTGGTGGATTTTCAAAACTACAGTTGCTTATATTGTAATAAAGTTCATCTAAAAATATTCATTTAGCGTTCAATAATAAATAACAATGAAAGTTTAATAACTGTTGTAGACTATTTGGTAGAAATGTTTTCTATAGAAATGTGACTGTCCTTACTTAGGTATTTCTTATTTTCAAATATAAATAAAATCATATATGCAACACGATGTCTGAAACTAAATCATCAGAGTCAACAAGATTTGGATTTTATGGTATTTGTTATTGTGTAAAATAATGAGGACTGCTATAAAAACCACACACACATTGAGCTAAATTTTGTGAACTCCTGAAGATTTGTGTACGATCCCTGTTGTTTTCGTAACCTGACCCAGGCTCACGAAGACGAGAGGTCCACTTTCTTATTTTTATCTGTTAAACTGGCAAAAGGATACATAGCTCGAGGGCCTGGTTTTATAAATGGTAAAGGAGGTGATGCTCAATGTACAGGATGAATCGTAAGCAAATTGATTGATAGTATTAGATGTAATAGTATTTTACTTTCTCAGTATCGCTTCATAAATACTGAGGAAGGTTTCTTAACAGTTCAGGTTGTTTTTTCAAATTGCTTTTCGAGTTGTCAAAATATTTACAATGATTAAGAAAGATAACGCAAAGAACATTCTAATACTAAATTTAATAAAGGAAAATTAGGAGGTTTTTAATAGAATTTTTTAAAACTTTTATGTAGTATAATTCTAAATGAAAAATATTTTGAAGAAATAAAAAAAACTCAGTAAAAATACTTCAACTAAATTTTTGATATATAACATGCATTTGGATCCTCTCTATTTCTATTTTTACTGAAGAAAAACTATCATATAATATATTGTTAAAGTATGCCAACTTTAAAAACAGTAAAAAATAATTTTAAAGTGTGACAAAGGAACTAAAAGAAACATAGCAGATAACTACTTCCATATGCACACGAATAAATGGAAAAAGGCTAATAAAAATGAACTGTAAAATCTATTATCCTTTAAGAATTGTGTACCCACGATATATATTCATATGTAATACAAAATATTTTTCATGGAATAATAAATCAAGGCACCACTTTTTATAAAGATATAAAAACGTTACAAAGTGCGGAAATTTTAAAGAGTTTTCTTACGGTGTTATAAACAAGTAATATTACGTCAATTTAAATACATATTTACACTAAAGACTCCTAAGTAAATGTTTTTTACTTTAAGCTCATAACAAATAAAATTACAAACGGTTTTACGTTGTTTTAATTCAAATTCTAAAATTTTTTTGAATGCAAAATATTTTAAGAATAATTAATAGCATCAATTATTAAACTAAAAAGCTAAATTTATTTTGGGAATGAAAACTTTTTACTTTTATAAAGACACACAAATATTTAAATTATAATAATAAGGTATTAGAAATCTCTAATTTTTTAATTTCCATTACTTATAATAGCATCCGTTATTTCAAAAGTTAGATTTTATAATATATTTCATACTGTTATATTACCATAATGTTTTGAGTTATACTTATATTTAAAATGTATATTTTGTATGCTGGAAAAAAACTAGTTAAAAAACAAATTGATCAACTATTTTTTTTAGAAACCATATTGCACAGTCCTCAAAATATTATGTAGCATTATAACTGATTTAATTAAGAAAATATTTAATAAATAAATAAGAAATTCACTGTTTCAAAAGTACTGATGCAATTAAAAGTTATTAGAGTTCTTCAGTTTGAAAATTATTCTAAATTTATAAACATAATCCTTTATAAAAAAAAAAATTCGAAACCACTTTTATTACAGAAGTCAGTTACACAATCAATGATATTAAGACGATAATCAAATTTGCATATAATCCAATTTCTGAAGTAAGTTTATAAGAAATTTAGTTATATGAGTAATTATTAACAAGTAAGGATTATTACTGACAAAGGATTAAAAAAACCAATTTATTGGTTTGCAGGCTTTTTATCGGGAAGATTTAAACTATTCTCAAATTTTGCTCTTTCTGATTTTTATATGGTTTATCATTGAATAAAACCATTCATTTTACTGAGAAAAGTTATTTATTGTAACATTTATATACTACATAAACTTATCCTTCATCCCGATTATGAATAATCTGATGGCAGGTATTACAAAATCTTATATGTGTCTATAACTGTATTTTTTATACTATTCCTTCATAATATAATATCCCTAATATAATAGATCTCGAGACAAACTCTGAGCAAATTTTCAACTCAAAAACATCACATTTAATAAGCTTTTGACTTTGTACCACATATACATTTGCTTGTTGTACTGCGTTTTAAAAATCTAGAATCATTTATAAGTAATCAAAATTTCCTCCTTTAAACGTGTAAAATTCAATTTGGGGGAGGCGGAGAAAAAATGCAGGATGACAATTTAAACTAGAAGAAAAATGGATTGGTTCTCATAAAAAAAGCATATTAAAACAAAACATGAACAGATTTTAAAAAAAATGAGGGAATGCAGTATCAATTCTTTATTCATCTGAAATTAAGCTTTACTTATCTGTTATTAAATTTTAATTATCTGTAATTAAGTTTACTTACCTAGCTATTTACTCTTCTCTATTATTAAGTTTTACTTATCTGAGTATTTACTTATCCGAAAAAAATCCCGAGTTTTGATCCTATTCTTTAATAATTCATGACAATAGTCATATGCAAATTCACTCATGTCCATAAATTAAGAATAATGCAAGTTCAGGCACAGAAAGAGTCCGAAGCAAAACAAATGTGACTTATTTGAAAAGCTTTTTTATTAAACAAAAGGAAAAGAGCGAAAAAAAGCAACATGTTTGATATCATTAATAAAAATTGCGATATTTGCACCCTGGAGCGAATTACAAAAAAAAAAACCCTTACACAAAAACCAGCATTACATGCTTGGCATGATGGTCTCACAGATCATGCAATACAGTCCGTACAACGTCTAGGAATGCTGAGTATAAAATTATCGATCTGATCTTGGAAAGTATTACACCACTCATCAAGCAATGCTCTCCAAAGTTATGGTAGGCTTATAGGAGGTGGTTGACGGGCTGCAACTCGTCGGCCAAGCAAGTTCCACACATGCTTTACTGGATTCAAATCCGGTGAGAATGCTGACCAGTCCATACGGGTCATATCCTTCGATTTAAGGTATTCGTTTACGATGTTTGCTCTGTGAGGATGGATGTTGTAATTCATAAACACAAATTCTGCGCCCATGGCATCCCAAAACAAAGTACATGTTGTTCTAGAACGACGTCCAGATAGATTTGACCTGCCATGGTTTCAATTGAACATGCAGGTCAATTCTGGAACTCAGAATAATCCCCCCCAACGATAAATCCTGCACCACCGAAACGGTATCAGTCAATGATGTTCTCTTGGTGGTAACAGGTACCTGGTGCTCTCCGTATGAAAGTTAGGCCAGAATCAGACTGCAAGCTAAACCTGGACACGCCGGAGAACATTTCACAAGCCCACTGTTGCGGTGTCTATAATGCATGCTCTCTACTCTAGGGTAATCGCAGGTGACAGTGAGCTGCAGTAAGGGGAAGACGACGAGAAGTGGTCTACGAACATATAGACCAATCTTCTCTAAGTGTCTGTACACGGTCTGCCTTGAAACTGTCGTACCAGAGGTTGAAGAGAGCTGGCAAGACAGGTCTGATGCTGTGCTCCGTCTGTTTCTTTTGGCAGTAACTGCCAAATATATACCGGTCCTCATTCGGCATTGTAACTTGAGGGTGACCTGTGCTGTAACGTCTACTTTCATCTTGGAATCGTTGATACAGCCTGGAGGTAAGACTCTGAGCGATTCCAAGTTCCTCGGATATTTCCAGTAGAGTATGCTCCCATTCCAGCCCGCCGATAAATCTACCACGTAAAAAATCATCCAAACGCGTTCTTTTTTTCATAACCATGCGATTATTGCGCTGAGAGGCTTATAAAGCGCTTGCGAATCATTTTACTGTTTTTGCCCTTATTCCTTATTATATTTTTTTATACACATTTTGTAGAGGAAACAAATTTTAAGAAGAGAATGAAATGCAACGGAATTTAAGAAATCTCGAATTATTTTGTGATATTCTTTGCTAATATTTGCAATTTTCTTAAATTTTTAAAAAATACGCTCGATTAGTCATAATTCAGTTTATTGTAACTTTTATTTATACAATCTACTTACACAATTTGTTTTTCTCGAGAAGTAATTTTGCTTGCCTGATTTCTTGAGCATTGTTACATAGGTCAGACGGAATAAGTTTTGAAAGGTGTTAAATGTGCATCGGCGCGAAAGTTTTCTGAGGGAAAAAAAGTCTCTTTACCAAATGATGCGTGGCAGTCAAATCACTTCCCGTGTCTGTTAAATTCTTTTTTCAAATGAAGTCATCAAACAGTTTCTGCCTTTAACTCGTGATTTATGCTCAACTACACTGTTTCGAGCTTCATTTGAATTTAATGCACACAGGAAGACATTGACTGACAAAAGGCAGTTAAGAGAAAAAGATGTTGCTTGAAAAATGTGTTTTGTTTCCACGGCAGTTTCTCTTGCATTGTTAGCGAAGAATAGGTTGTTACAATGTCACAAGAACATGAAATTCATTTTAAAGAAATAGTATATATAATAGGTCTGAGTCACATATATAACTGATTAATGATTGTGTCTTTCTTGAATTTTGCATCAATTAATTATTTTAGAGGCTCGAGTTAGTGCTTTTAGGTTTATTCAAGTTAAATTTTTGATTTTTCGCTAAGAGAATAAATTATTGTTGAAATATTTTAAGCGTTGAAATAAAAACGTATATTTCTCCAGCTTAGTTCATAACGGTATTTTTATCTTGTAAATTTTGACTACTCTCTTGATATTTGAAAATAAATCTGGGATTTTTTCTGTGTTATTTTTATAAAGTATTTTTTTTGTTTTGGTTTCACTTGCTGCCTAACTACAAACTTGAGGCTGTTTGTATTCTTTTTATGTAATTAAGGGAACGGGTTGCGATTAAAGTAAGATTTTTTGATTAGGTGTCGTTTTTCACAACAGCATAGAAGGAAACAGATCCGCATTATTGCAGTCATTTGAACAATTATCCTTTACAGAGGAGTATGGAACAGTTTTACGAGAACTTAGCTCGCAGATATGCACCTGATTCACGGATTGTCAGAAGAAAATGCACGAGCAGCAGAAATATTGTACTGCAAAAGGTGCTCACAGGGAGATGCACTGGACGCCGATGTATCTCTCTGAGTACCTTCTATCAATGAGTAAATTAAGTGCATATCTGCCAGCTAGGTGTTCGTAAAACTATTTTTTTATGGATGCTTATTAAAAATTTCTTAGATTAAATAAATTCTAAATTCAATAACTTTTTTAGGAAATAAGAGTAAGTGTCACATTGATTAAAAATGCATACGATTTTTGCTATATACTTTATTTGCAATAGTTGAAAATACATCAAAACCTTTGGCGCAATATTAGGGAAATAAAGACTTAAGCATTCAAAATGGAAGAAAATAAAACCTAACGATTTTTTTGTTGTATAAATCAATGCTAAGTTGTCATTTGTTATCGGAATGAGAATGTCAACGAACATAAAAGTTATTATAACTCTAGATTTTTTAAAACTTAAGAGTTCTAAAATTTTGTGAGGTGACAGAAAAAAAAAATTAAAAATAATTACTTCAGCTAATATTTTAAAAAAAAAACAGTGATAAATTTCTATCAAATTAAACGTATTGCATCTCTGAATTATTTTCCTCGGCTCGGATATAATTTTTAGCCTTTTTTTTTAAAAAAAAATTTGCTACTTATGCATCCATTTTTTAAAGTTGTAATTCAATATTCTAGAATAACTACTAATAAATAATGATAGAATAATTAATAATTATTAAATACTGATAGAATAATTAATAATTATTAAATACTGATAGAATAATTAATAATTAATAAATACTGATAGAAGAATTAATAATTAATAAATACTGATAGAAGAATTAATAAATACTGATAGAAGAATTAATAATTAATAAATACTGATAGAAGAATTAATAAATACTGATAGAATATTTAATAATTAATAAATAATGGGATTAGAGATTTTCACCGCATGCAATTACTTTAATCTCGATTCAGAAGAACGAATTAAACATCAGATCCAATTCCATAAGTTTGATCTTAAAAATAAATGAGGCGTCAGTTTTCCTTACTTCAAAACCATATTTATATGAAACCAATGTATATCACTTTGAAAACGATCTTACCTCCAAATGCTGTCAATGTAGCAAAGACATATTCAGCTTCCGTAGGTCCTGCTTCGCTATGAGCCGTCATCAGAATGGTATACCAGGTACCAGGTGTGAGATCTGTTACTGTCAAGAGTTTTTGTTCCGGTACTATGTTATTAGACACCAATATCCATTCCCTCTGTGTATTGGCTTTGTATTGCACGATGAAGAAATTCACTGGACAAGCTCCTCCTAACCACGTGTTCAAGTGCAAAGAGACGGCTGTGGAATTAATGCTCAAAAGTGCATCTCTCTTGGGTGGGTTGGGAGCTGTAAAAATTTTTGTAATGGAAAAAATCAATTAAAAATATTAACATTTGTAATTAAGATTCCCATCTACTAGCTATTTGGAATTCTACAACTTCAATAAAATTTCATAGAATATTATTTCAACGGAGTTTCTTTCTACTTTCCTCCACAAAACTAGACCACATTATTGATTTGAATGGTGTACAATGTATATAAAAAAGGGCAATAGGAGCAAATTGTTTTAAGAAATTAAAATTATCCTTAGTTTATAAACTTTTTTGAGTTATATTAACCGGCAAACGTATTATTAAAGAAAACTTGATTTATTTTTTTAAAAAAAATATGTGAAATAAGTTATGATTCTGCAAATTTTTCATCACTTTTTCTTTGTTACTTTCATGTATACTTTATTGAATTCAAATAAGTTAGATAGTCTAGTAAATTTGCATTGCAGCAGATGGGAGTCTTGAATAATCATTGAAAACAGGGGTATTTTGTAAGATTTCTTTAATTGAAAATAATGTAATAAATTAAATAATTTAACTTTAATAACGAAGTAAAACTAAACAACACATGTTGTATGTTTTTTTTATTCTGATAAATTTTAGATTCAATATGTAATTGGGTTTGATTAAAGGATTTGACGGAATTCTTTTATAGCTGTGTGAGGATTATTGTGAGTATTTCGTGAAATTTTAAATACGTCAAGGGATTCAGTTGTACTTCCCTTTACTCATTTCATAATTGTAGTTAAACGAAGATTTTTTAAGACCTTATACAATGTAACGAGCAAAAGCCGCCTTAACCATTATTCTGCACAGATGGGCTTAAGCCCACTGTTAAATTTGAACACTGTTAGCCATATAGGTTTCTATATTTAGAAATGAAAACATGTATAATATTTATTATTTTATATAGGAAGCATTCTATTTAAAACCTTTAGCGCCATCTCAATATTGAACAAATTAAGTTGGAAATAAAATATTTCATAAAAGAAAAGCATTTAATGCAAGTTTTATCGTTCGATTTGCTTAAAAGATTGAATTACATTCTAAATTAATACAGAGGCTATAGGGACAAATACAATAATAGCTCCCACGGAATAAAATCGCAACTTAAAATTTCTCGTACTTTTTAATGATGACTTTCGAGGGAGAAAATAAATTATGCTAATATAGGCGTTGGATATTCTAAGGACAGTTAAATAGTACAATACAAATATTCATGTTTTTAAGGTCATTAATGTTAGAATTTTATTACTTTGAAAGCATTAGGCAATTTACTTTATCCTTTTAATCGTGATGTCCAAAATAAATGATTTGTATGCGAATAATGAATATTTCAGATTTAATACTTTTTACCTTTTAGCAAATAATATTTTTATAACTTAACTTGAAATTAATTTAGAATTTTAGTAAAAATCAAATGCATGTATTTATTATATCATGTATAATTATAATATAAATAATTTTCGCCCATCCGGTATATTGGTTAGAAACTCTGACTGCTGTGCCGTAGTGCCCTGGTTTGAATCCCGGTGGAGACATGGATGTTTGTAAATGTATATTGCCTTAACGGCATGTGGGGGTACTATAAATAGCCATTGAACAACAAGTCCTCTCGTGAGGTTGGTGGAAGGGGAAGAGAGGTGGGAGGCCTCTGACCGCCCCAGGTGTCTTCCCCCAAAATTGGGGTGGAAACGTCCCAAATCGTACTGTAACCTGTATGGTGCTCAAATCTACGGCTAACGACAGGCGTCACTTAGCCCTTTGCCATGATGAATTTCGTGGACCTCGATCTGGCCTTTGCTGATCAGGTGGCATCAGTAACAACAACATATAAGTAAATTGTGAAAGAAAAATAGAATGTGAGATTTTAAATTAATTTACGAAACAAAGCATTAAAAGACATTTCTTACAAACTTATTCCTGTTTTTCTTAAATTTCGCTTGTGGATATTATATAACATGACATGTTTTGCTTTTTTTAGATATAAGAAGATAAGGAACACTTTTGAAATCAAATTTACAAATCCCGAACTAATCGATATGTGTGCTTATCATTTTCTTTTTAATAACAGTAAATGGTTACTTTTATATGCTTATGGCTTTGAATTGCATTTCCATTTATGATTTGTGAGAGAGTGTTCGGAACATTACGAACTCCAGATAATAATCTTCTGACCTATGCTGTAAAGATTGATAATGTATGAGACGTAATTTCAAAATAGATTCAATTAGCAAAAGTCCCAACGAACACACAAGAAATAATGGCTTTCTCAGTAAAATGATTTCATCTCTTTGTCAAATCTTAAAAGACTGTATTCCTGAAGATACCATAAATCAATTACTAGAAAATGTTGTTCAATTACGCCAGTCACGTCTTGAAACATGAATCAATTTGAGATTCATTTGAAATACCAAATTATCAGATAAATAAATACTCTGTTCCGTGAAAATAAACATTGTAACTATAAAATCAGTTACATGGAAATGATTCTTTGTCAAGTAATAAACCAGTCAGGAAATAATTTTATCAGTAAGATAACGTAGGCATAAACATGTAATCTTAATTTGTAGAAGATTTTTGTGTGTGAAAAGTAATTTATTTAAAAAAACCCTTTTTTGGAGACTAAACTATTGTTTGCTTAACTTAAAGAATAGTTTCATTTCAGTTGATTTTTTCAAGTGTGCAAAAACAAACTGACCAGTTCAGAAGTAGTTCTTTTGTAGAACTTCATAAATAACTTTTTCCCACATAAATCCATTTAATTTAAAAATCTTAATGCTTCCTATTCTGAAAATTTTTTAAATTTATTTAAATTAATTTTCTTATTTATTAAATGACATATTTCTCATAAATATACATTAGGTTAGTATTGTGAGAAAATTAGTTGCATTTATAATGGTAGTTATAATTAACAAATATTAAAGACTTACCAAAGGGAGAACCAGCTAGCAATTGTCTAACTAATTTGTATTTGTCCATTTTTGAAAGTAGTTTAGACAGTATTACTTTTTTTGATATATTGATGCTATTGTCTTTTTTGGAATGAGTACATAGTTGAAACCAAATCTAGAGTTTAATTCGTACTCACTAAATCTAAATGGCACATGCATTAACAATGATCAAGTTAATTTCCTATATATTCAAGTATAAACATAGAATAATTTAATATTTATTAATATTCAATTTTCAGAAATGGAATTATAAATTACACACAATGTAACAGGTTCCTAGTTTCACATAATTCATAGAAAATAAAAAAAATTATAACAATCTTAATAAATACTGTGTTTAAAACAGAAATATCTGATTAATTTCATTTGTAGTGATACGTATAGTGAAATATTGAATTGAATAAATTGAATTGTTCTTTTTGAATAAACATGTTACATTTATTTAAATGTATATAACTATTATATACAATAGTTCTGTGAAATTCCTCTTTTTTTAGATACCACCGCTCTCGAAACATAAATCATAATACTGTAGCTCATAAAAATGATATTTATTAAAAGAACTTGATACATTTTTTTAAAATTATAGAATAAAAAACTATTGTATCAAATTATAATAGATAAATAATAGAATTCTTAGTACTATTTATATATAATTTTAATTTTTACTTTATGATATTAGTTTATAAACACTTTAATAAAAAATTACAATAATTAATAATGCTATTAAATCATGCATATTTCTTAAACTCTGATATTTGAATTTAGATCACTGAATTTTTGGAGATAAATGGTTTATAATCTTGTTTCGAGCGTGATCTAAGAATTTTTAAATACTTTTTTATGTATGTAAATTTTCATCAATAATTTTCTTAGAAACTCTATCCATTTTAGTCAATATGTGATTTCGCTCAAATAGTGGGGACGTTGGTCAGCCATAAAACTGGTCAAATTCTACCTCTTTAAAGGTGTTCTTTATTATAACACTTTTAAAAAAAATCATACAAGTTACATATTGAAGCAGCTTCGCTTTTTCTGAAAATCTCAGTGAACACTGCATTATTTTTACGTATTCAAATAATTTCTCTAACTCAAGCAGATTATATAAATATGTAATGTGTATATATATATATATATATACCGGGTGTTAAACTTGAAATTTGCGAGCAGTCTGTAGCAACAACTATGCTGCAGAATTGCATGAAAATTGGGCAATGGCAGAATGAAATGATGGGAATTTTATCAAAGAAAAAAAAAAAAAATGAATTTCAAAAAAGCCACCAGATGGCGTTGTGCATGGTAAACTATTAACGTGTGCAAAGTTGTAACCATACAGCAATCCGTTATTCTGGCTCTTCAGGCTAGGTGATGTGATACAATCGCCGTTTTTATACAGGATGGTGCTCCTCCACACAACGCCCGTTGGGTGAAACAAGTGCTGTGGCACCATTTCGGTCATGGCAGAATCATCAGGTGGCATTTTCCTACAGCCGGGTTTTCTAGATCCCCCGACTTGAATCCTTGCGACTTTTGGCTGTGGGGATATTTCAAGTTTATGGTCTACCGTGATCCCATCACATCTCCTTCCGACCTTAAGGGAGGCATAGAAAGCCTTGTCCGTTACATTCCCCATCCCCAGTTAATGCTGCTTTCAACAGTCGAACATGCGATTTTACGCTTCCAGATGGTAGCAGGCAATAGTCGAAAGCATATCGTGCATGCTTTGTAAACTTTAGTAGATTATTTGCATGTTCTAAATAAAGCTATGATACGCCACCTAGGAATGGGTTTTGAAATTCAATGTTTTTACTTTGCTCGATACAGTTCCCTTTAATTTATTCAGCCATTACCCAATTTTCATGCAATTCCGCTGTATAGTTTTTGTTACAGACTGCTGACAAATTTCAAGTTTAATTATGGACACAAGGTATATATATATATATATATATATATAGCAGGGGGGAAGGTTGGTGCCATCAAACTAGTTTAACCCCACTTATCGGTCCTAAGTCCGAGATTGCACTTGGTATTTTATAAATTTTTATTTTATTTTTTTAATTTTGTTTGAAAACGATGGAATATTATCTTTTATATTCGCCATTGATATTTTGAAATGTTTTGGTATTATAAGATTCATATATTTGAATTTTTGAATTGATAATTGTGATTGTTTATATATATATATATATATATATATATATATTATAGAGAGAGAGAAAGAAAGAGGGTATGTGAGGGAGATAGAGAAAGAGAGGGGTGAGAGAGAGAGAGAGAGAGAGAAAGAAAGAGAGGGGTGAGAGAGAGAGAAAATGCATTTATATATGCATACTTGGGCAGACAAATACTATACCTGAGCCTGATGTCTTTCCTGCAACCACTTCGCTTGGTTTTCCTTTGCCCACTGCATTATATGCTACAATATAAAACTGATAATGAGATCCACAATATAAATCCTGAAATACGTAAGTTGTCTGATGTCCTGGAATTTGTCTTTCTTCCCATGTTTCATATTCTTTCTTGAAGTACAAATAATAACCTGTTTAAAAATAAAGTTTCTGTCATGTATGAGATTACTATTACTAGATAGGATAAAGCATGAATAATTCATACAAAATATCATTCCATTCTCGGAAGGAATTAATAATTTCCTTTTTAATCCTAAATCATCATTTCTCATATTCGAAATTCGCATTCATTGTTATTCGAAACTTTACCAGTGGCTTAAAATATTTTATTACCTCACGTTCATCTATGATTAATTTCTAAAGGATTAATCACACAAGGATGGTTCGTTCTATTTCATCGAAATTGGTTTGTTGATACATATGCGGTTTTGATTAATGTATAAATTAATTTAATTACTTTCAAATTAATGCAACTTTATTGTTTTTCTTTGATAAATGTGTAAAAGGAGAAAAGACGAAACTACAATAAATATCTCTAGAAGAATATCAGTTTAAAAAGAAGGAGTACAATTTTCATCTTTATTTAGTAATATTAGTTTTTATTCATTAAATGAATGATTAAATCACCCAGGAAACTAATTGCAATAATTTTGGAATACCTTACAAGTTGATTCGTGAACATATTGATACGAACTTTGTGTAATTATTGCTTAATTTTATCTTAAAATATTATAAATAATTTAAGCTGCATGTTTAATAAGTTATTACTTTCTGTTGCATATATTTTAAGGTAAAAACTGTAGTATTTGCAAGTACCGTCCTTTACGTTATAATGGCGTTTCAATTAGAACTCGGCGAAATATTGCAGATTCAGCCAAGTTTGCATCGCTTTTGTTGACTTGGCGAGCTATGGTTGCTTCGTGAAATTGTTGGAAAGATCTATAACTCTATGACCTATCATGTAAGTGGAATGCTCGAGAAAACGCTAGAAGATAGCCGCGCTGACAATAAACTGTGGTTGCTTACCGAAATTGAGTCATTTTTACTTCAGCTCTTGAAAAGTTCATTTGTCTACGGCCAGGAGTTTGCAAAAGGATACATTTTAACTTAAAGTGCCTGTAATTTCAGACACTGATACTTGTGTCCGAGTGCTATAGAAGGTGTGAAAATCTTCTGGAATTTACTGTGCGAATTTTATTTCTATATCCGGTATTTTAAGGATTGTTTATCAACAATAAACTGGATCGCTCTTGAAGAAATGTTTTGTTCTTTGGGATTGTTAGCATAAAAACCACGAACCCAGATCTACTCAACAAAGCTGTTTTTTAACTAAAGCATATCATTAACGCATATAACTCCAAAGATGTTTTGCATTTCAGCAAAATATTTATTTCTAAAACACATTATAAACGATATCAATTTTTAAGCTTTGTTTCTGAAAAATAAATTTCACAATAAATTGTTTCCATTTGATGCATTTTGAATCTATTTTAAAACGTTTAGATATACCTGTGATTGGATTACTATCTTTTTCTGGAGACGGCCACTTCAATTGTACCGACGACGTTGTTACAGACACTATTGTTAAATTTGGGGATAGGGGAGGATCTAGAATTAGAAAAAAGTAGAGTGAAAACATACTAATTTTTATTAGATTACATAACATTTAAGTACCATATAATCTCATACTTCTATAACATACTAAACCTTTACTGATATAATACTATCTTGAATTTTAAATATTATTGCATTGTATTTCATAATATCTCAGAGTTTTACAGAATATCTTTTGAGAGAAGCACAAAGAAGTTACTCATTAAAATTCGAAATTATCGCAAAAGAATATTAAGAGATTGTATTAAATGCTATCAAAATTCTACTCTTACTGCTAATATATACGCTTTAAGTTCCTTAAATTAATTTATACAGTCTCATAAATTTTAATGATAGAATTTGAAATATATTCAGTGCTGAGGCACCATTTGTTAAAGCAAAAAATTTTATAAGAAAGCAGTTTGAATGAAATATAATGCATTTTGTACATAAATAGTAAATGAAATATACATAAGAGAATGTTATATTTTGTAGAAAGTTTTAGACACACACTCACAATATAAATCCATATGATCGATTATTTTATTATAAAATGGATACATATTATACACTCTATTTTAGTTATGTTGCTGTAAAGAATGACAAATATATGTTTGTCGCGTATATTATTATACTACCATTGATATAAACTGTAGCAATCTGATAAAATTAACTAATATTATTAACCTACTCGCCTTATACGATTAATTGCTATTGTGTCACTATTGTACAACTGATTATTACTGTATCATTTTAAGAGCCATGTTTACTAACATTATTCAGATAGTGCTATATTTTGGTTAAGCGGGTTAAGCGATAATAATTCAGACTGAAGGTAAAATTGATTCGAAAGAGATAGTTTTGTTATTTTTTCCCTCTCTTTAGTCTCTGTTCTGTAACAATAGTTTTTGTGAGAGTAAATTGCTTGACGCTTGAGCACCTTTTTGTCGCTTTAAAAAAAGATCCCATGACATATTTTTTGTTATCTTTATAAGCGTTACACAAATAAACCTAATACTATCCACACGAAAAAACTCTCAAGATCTTTCTTTTTTTTATCCTCGATTTCTTTGGAATAGATGCTTGACCTTTGCCAGAGAGGCTCTATGTGTGTGTTAATGTCTAGAATACTATAGCACCAATGAATAGATTTTATTTCTTAAATGTATCATTAATAATTTGCAATAAGTAAAAAGTAGCGTATTAATATATCGTAAATAATGATGCATTTTTTAAATAGATTTCAAATACTGTTTTGAATTTAATTTTTGAAACATCGGTACAATTGCTTGCGAATTTTTTGAATAATTTCAAACAAAAAACATAGAGTCACAGCAAATACTTCAAAAATCAATTGATGTTAACATTATGTTTCTTAAATATGTTTTATTTTAACTCTAAAATATAAGCTATTGAGACAGCAATATACAAGGAATATTTTATGGAGTAGACGACAAACTGTTCAGTTCTTTACGCGACATTCGCTTAGTTAAATCCTTCAGATTAAGAAGAGAAACGTATTCCATTACATTGCTTTCTAATATTTTTTCCATGCGATTGAATCAAAATATGTTAGTGCTCCTGAATGAGGAGAAGTACTGTTTTTAAACTAATACAATCCTTGTGGAATCTAGAACACTGCGCGAGGATGTTTAAGAGCTTGCATAAATGAAAATACTTGTTTATGAAAATTCTTTCGACCCCTGAAGTATTTGAAATTCTCAGTTGCCAAGCAATTATTGCATTTATGTGTATAATTTAGTAGTTTACTGTTTGCTTGTTTTGCCCTTCATTTTTTGAGTAACCGAGTTTTAAAGAATAACCAAGAAACAAAAAGAAATACAAAAAGAAGAAAGAAACTAATTCATTGGCAAAGGGAAAATATGCAAGCAAAAAATATTTTATTTGATGGTACATGTCCAATTATCGATATCCTAGAAATCATGAAAAAATTGTTAAAAATCTTAATCAGTAATAATGTCTGTACATTATTTTAATGATAATGGATACCAGGAATAAGTATAACAATTCATAAAGTTACATAATGTATTACATTGGTTGAATAGTGTACTTTTAGGAGCATTTAATCAGGTTGTGAAGTATTAAAAAGATGATTAAACAAGTACGTGATCTATCGAACTTTATTTTTGAAGTTTGATCCGGCAAAAGCCAGAAAACATACCATATTTCACTTTATAGTTTTTAGATATTCTTGAACCAAACAAAACTTGGGTGTTTTAAGTTAATTGTGTTTTTTATACTCTAATATCCACAAATCTTTAACAAAGTAATTTATAATAATGCGGATGTTGAATACTCAAACAAGAATCCATGTATTTTGTTTTAGTTTATGAATCTACTTTTTACACGTTTCTCCAATATTGATGTTCAACAATGTTGGAATGATTATAATACAAATATACATATATATATATCGGCAAAAAGAGAATAATTTCCTATATAATTTAATTGATTGACGCAGAGTTTTGAAGATATATTGGGGATATTGACGATGATTAAGGTTGATGAAACGGTATCCCGTTCTTTTAATTTTCACGTCATATTGACATGAGAACGTTTGTAACTTGACAAATACTTTTGTGGTTTTGACTTTGACTTTTGTGGTTTTGACTATATGTCAAAAAACCACAATCCATGACACGACAAAAACATAGCCGCCCATGAGTTCGTGACTATGACTAAGGTCGTGACTATCGTGGTCTTAGGTAATTCGGTCTAAAGAAACCTAAATAAAGTGTTCAGTTCAAAATGTAATTGAAATCTTAGATGATCTATATATTTAGCATTGAAATAAAAACAGTTTTAGCCATTCATGTTAATTACAGAGGAGCAAAAGTAAATGAAAACCAGTAACCGTTCTACAGTTGCTAAAACATTAAACGTTTTCATCTTTTAACTTAAATCTTTAACACTAGTTTGCCCAAAAGAAGTCATTTTGACTGCTTTTTCGTTTCTATTAGAAAAAAATTACATATATAATGAACAATTTCTTAGAATTGTTTAGAATATATTTCTTTTCCAAGTGAAGAATTTTTTTTTATTGTTCATATATTTACTAATAACTCGTTAAGTAACTGTAAATAATATAAAAAAAAAATATTAAAAAAATTAATTTTAACAAATTTTATTACACATTAATCATTCTTTCGGAATGCAGTAATTTGACTGCTTCTGGGCAATATAAAGGGTGTTTTTTTAGAGGTATAGAACTTTAAATCGCAATAAAACAACGATGTACTATTCGATTGAGATGAATTTTTTTTATTCGAAAGTTAATCTTGTGGCATTGCATTTTAAATATGATGTCTGGCATATGACTGCCACGGCTGGCTCGGATGTAGTCCAATCTGGACGTCCAATTTTCAATGACTTTTCCCAACATTTGTGGCCGTATATCGGCAATAACACGGCGAATGTTGTCTTCCAAATGGTCAAGCATTTGTGGCTTATCCGCATAGACCAATGACTTTACATAGCCCCACAGAAAATAGTCTAGCGGTGTTAAATCACAAGATCTTGGAGGCCAATTCACAGGTCCAAAACGTGAAATTAGGCGGTCACCAAACGTGTCTTTCAATAAATCGATTGTGGCACGAGCTGTGTGACATGTTGCGCCGTCTTGCTGGAACCGCAGCTCCTGGACATCATGATTGTTCAATTCAGGAATGAAAAAGTAAGTAATCATGGCTCTATACCGATCACCATTGACTGTAACGTTGTGGCCTTCATCTTTTTTGAAGTACGGACCAATGATTCCACCAGCCCATAAAGAGCACCAAACAGTCAGTTTTTTTGGATGTAACGGTGTTTCGACATACACTTGTGGATTAGCTTCACTCCAAATGCGGCAGTTTTGTTTGTTGACGTAGCCATTCAATTAGAAGTGCGCTTCATCGCTAAACAAAATTCGCTTATGAAGTCATCGAAAATTGGACGTCCAGATTGGACTACATCCGAGCCAGCCGTGGCAGTTCTATGCCGGAAATCATATTTAAAATGTAATGCCACAAGATTATCTTTCGAATAAAAAAAAATTCATGTCAATCGAATAATACATCGTTGTTTTAGTGCAATTTAAATTCCTATACCTCTCAAAAAACACCCTTTATTAAGTTTCTGTCTTTCTAGTGTTAAAAATAAATTTCCTTTTCGGTTTTCCTAAAAATTGAAAATTAAAAAGGAAAGTTGAAGAGCTCAGGAAAGTTATTAAGTCTAAGCGACATTTAACTGTAGATTAAATTAAGATCTCACATGTAAAATATTTTTCATTAAACTATAATATTAATCCATATGTTTCTAGTTATTCAAGTAATGAGGCATCATGGAACACATCAAGAGCTAATACTAAAAAAATACCTTGGAACATTGGAGTCTTTTACAATATTATCATCTAAACAGTTTTGCCAGCATGAAATTGTTTTTTAAAAACTATAAATGACAACTTGTATCTCATCTTGTCGATTATTCTATTTACTATGATATTCTCAAAACAATTTCTTAGAGACAAGCTTATTAGACGTAAATGGACTTTGAAGTGGAAAAAACAATATCGAGTTTTCTTAATTTTAAAATGCATGTTACGTCGCCTGTTTCTGATGTAATTCAAATTATGCCAAGTTAGTTTTAAGAATCCCTCTTCTCAATTAGTAGAAACATTCCTTCTTCCATTCAGGCCAGTAGCAAATAAAATTTATGTTAGCTTTCCTTGGAATTCTGATATTGAAGAACTATATGTCACGGAATTCCTTAACTCATGGGATGAATGCATTAAATTATCTTTCTTGCGTGAACGGAATTAAATCTTTGATTAGAGATACGACAGATAAATATCGTTACTGAGAAATCGATATTATCTGATTTCATTATGTTAAATTTTCAATAAATATATTTACATAAACAAGGATTTGCCTATATTTGATATATTAACTCTATTACTATTTACACCTGGTTAAGGTATCCGACTACGTTCGGAACCGTGATTTTGAAAAAGTGTATAAATGGATAATATTTATGATATTTTGTGTCCCTTATAGTAGAAAATATGTATAAAATTGTTTTAAGAATATTATTACAATAAAAAATTATTTATGTTTAATATTTTGACAAAAAATGAACATAGAATGACCCATTTTCAAAACATTCTCCTTTTATGAAAAATGCTTCTATTATAATAATATTTTGTGTGCCTTTATATAGCTTAGACCTCTGTACAGAAGCTCAACTAGAAGTTTTGAAATATATGCCGTAGAAGTGGGTTTATCCATGTTTTACGACAACAGAGGGGGAGAAACTTTAAGAAAAAAAACGCCGATAATTATTTCAATTGGTTGTAACTCTGAAAATAATCTGAATTTTTCAAAAAAAATAGTTCAGACTCTCTAAAAAAGTCTTTACTTTATATAAGCAAAGTATTGTATTATTGTAGAAGCATTTTATATAAAAGGAGAGCATTTTGAAAAGAGGTCATTCTAAGTTAATTTTTTGCCAAAATATATTTAAATCATTTTTTTTTTGGCAAAATGTTCTCAAAACAATTTTATACATGTATTCTAATCTAAGTGACACTAAATGTAATGAAAATTATCCATTTATGCGCTTTTTTAAAATCTCGTTTCCAAACGTAGTCGGATACCTTAAAAAGTATATCTTCTGTACCGAGGAAAAAGCATTGATTAAAATTTCTTTTCTTTTCCTATTATATATCTTAGTGTGTAGAGAGATATCTTCTTTATATTTTCAAACAAATATTTTTCTTTAAATGGTTTTAAAACTGAGAGTGCATTGAATAATAGAGATTATATAAGCTTTATTAATTCCAACAATTACAGGGATAAGATAAGAATTAATTTTTAGGTAAAGTTATGGTAGCTTTTTAATGCTATTGAAAGGGACATGATACCGTTACTAAAAAATATTTTATTTAATGTTTTTCACAAATGTTTTGTTTGCTCTCGATGTACATGTATTATGTAAAACAGTGTTTGTGCTCAAAATACCACAAAAGGCTAATTATTAAATTTTTTAAAGAAGAGCTCAAAAACTCAAAGTTTTAAATGCGGCTTCCGCTGCAATAATGATGTATACGCATGTCAATTTATGTGCAACAAAAGTTGGTATGGAGTTTGTGATTACATGATTAATACTTGTAAAATACGTTTTTAAACTATTTTTATTGAAAATTCTATATAAGTGATGTATAAATTTTAAATTAGTTTTTTTTCTTAAAATAAATATTGTTTTGACTCAAAAATTCATATCAAATTTTCTTACATTCATTAATAACAAATTCTAGAAAAGAAGAAAGTTTTTGGCTTAATAGAAAAAAAAATGCTTTCACATTTTTGTAATGAAAAATTAGTGAATTTTTTTCTCTGAGAGATAAACCAGTTTTAAGTTTTTATTTGCCATTGAGATGTGAATGACACCAATATAAAGGTCATCTGACTATTTTTAATTTAGAGTTCTCAAACTTTGTGAGTTAATAAAAACGATATAAAGTATAATTTAGGTTAAAAAAATTGATTTGAATTGAATTTTTGACTGATTTTTGTATATTGAATCGTAATGCGTCCCCTTAAATAGTAATTAGAACCACGAGTTGCGAGTATGAATTATATTAATTGAATACATATTTCATTGAATCTGAGATTATAAATTTGAAAAATTATAACAATATTTTAGAATTCTAAAAATTGTTACTTAAAATTATATGCTACGAAAATTTAAAATTAAAGTAATGCTAATTTAGGAAAATACATGCAATATTTGAAAGTGCTTTGCTTACAATTTAATAAGGAAACATGGTTATAATGGCATTCGTATTATGTATATATTCTTATATTCAATTTGCAAGCTCCAGTTTCATTTTCAGGATTTGTCCATTCTGCATGAATAAAACTGTGTTGCGTCATTAATGCAGAAATGGAATCAGTAAATAATTCCACTTGTAGAAAGGTTGTTATTTACAAGATAAATACTGGGTGTATTTCTCTTACAAAATTTTTACCTAATAACATATTTAAAATATACGTCATAAACACCACAAAAAGTTATAAACCTCTGATCAATAGTTGAAAATTCATAATAAAGCTACAATTACATTAGATATTAGCTTTAAATTTCAAAATTTAATTACAAATTCCAAAATTCATGGTCAAATATAAACATCATTAAAACTAAAGACAAAAAATAATGAAGTAAAACAAATATGGAAATATTGAGTACTTTTCTTTGAATTTATATATTTTAGGAAATAATGAAAATGATCGCCTTAGAAAATGTGATCAATCTTGATAATTGGTATAAAAATTGTTAAGAATAAATTTTGGGAGTCCACAGATTGAATTGTGAATAAATAAATTACCTTTTACCAGCAGTTATGTATTAATTTCAAGAGAAATGTACAGATATAAAGAGTTAAGTTTTTCTGAAGAGGAATAACTAGAAATATGATCTTAATGATTTCATCAACTATACTCTCTCTTTAAAACTAAAGATTAAAATGAAGCCATCTTCTAAGAAATCAATCGCATTTAAACGGTTACTATTTTAGTATTTGAGTTTTTATTTCAATTTGAATATTTTATTTTAAAGGCAATTAATTTAAATATGATATATATCGGATCTTCTGATCACAAAGTGAAAAAAAGAAGAACTGCTCATCAAAACTCTATTAGATGAGATAGATTCATTTTAAATAAAAAAAATCCTTTTACGTTGTAATTTGAAAAATTTGGAAAGGATAAGCATTCATGAATATTGCAGAGTATAAAGATTTATAATGTTAAGTCTGCAAGAGAACAAAAGCGTAATGCATAAATAAATCTCATCTGCATATTTCTTCTGAATATATATAGCTCGAAAGACTGAAATGACTTGAATACTATAGATAAAAATGTCTTTGAGATCTCTCTCTCTTTCTTTATATACATATATATAATTTATTTTCAATTATAAAGTCAATAATAGTCAACTGCTTGAAAATGATAAATTGATGCTTTGTAACTCTTAATCATCCCTTTGTTTCTTCATCTTTTCTGATTTAAGAGTGACTTTTTCAAATAGTACATTATACACTAAATTATTTTTAAGCATATTTCATATTTTGTTTAATTTGTTAATTAATAAATTAATTATTGAATTATCAAGTTTTCTAGTGTATTATCTTCAAAAAATTTATTTGCTTTTTTATTATCATTTTAAACATTGTAATTTATAATTTAATTTAAATCCCAAAATTAGTTCGAATAAAATGAAATATCTTTTAAGAGAAAAATTTATTCCTTAAAAATATAATTAAAATCTACGAAATTTTTTTTTGTAAAGATATAAAAATATGGAAATCTTACAATTAAAAAGTGAATTAATATAATGTTCAAAAAAGGTACTATCTAAATCAGGGGTGGCCAACACAAATAACCAAGGCGGGACACTTTGGAAGAACTTTACATTCCCGTGAGCCGCATATAAAAATATATATCTTTATTTAGATTCTTTACAAATATTTGTTGGAGTAAAAATTTAAAAAAGACTGATATATTATTAATGTTTTCATTGTTTTTCATGTATACAAACATATATAGCATAATAATAATAATACAATGATCAAATTCTGATTAATTTATTTAATTAGTGAGATATCTGTTTCTCAACTCTTCCACTTAGTTTTTGCAAGTCGATCTCAATGCATGTGTATTTGCGTATCGTAATTGATGATGCAGATTTTCGTACGTTAACTTTGAGCATGATTTATGCTTGATAAATTTCAATTTAGGAAAAAAAAGAGATTCGCAGTAACAGAAGCAACGTGCTAAAATAATAACAATTATGAGATTTATTTCTTACAAAAAAAATCCTTTAAACAAAAAATATTGTACAAAATAGTCGTACTTTGTAGAAGTTGTAAATAATCTCGCTGTCCTCAAAATTATTCAAGGTGGGCCGTGGGTTGGACCTCCCCCCCTGATCTAAATAATGTGATTGCAAAAAGCATTATGTAAAATAATTTACTATAATGTATGTATAAAATATTTTTTTAACTATAAATGAATGTATTTCATTGTAATACCTTTTAAATTTAATTTTTTAATACATGCCTCTCATTTTTTCCAAGTTCAATTAAATACGTATTTGTAAAGCAAAATCCCATCCTACTTATGTAGAAAAACCTCTTCTGACTAGATTTAAAATATAAAAGATTTTCATGAAAAGGCGTGGTGGGAATAAATTCCTCTGAGAAGGATTTAGTTAATGAAAAGTAACATTTCTCTCTTCTTCTTGGAATTGGATGCTATTTTGAGCCGTTTATTGGAGAACAAACAGTAGCATATAATTTGGTTTACAAAACTGAAAATAATGAGTGGCTAATATAGAATAAAGAAGCCCATCCATTTCTTTCCAAAATAAATAACAAAACTGTTGATGTTATTTAGATATTTGTACCAGCAGCAAAAAAAAAATAATAATTTGGAATTACTTGAATATCTACCTGAATAACTAGTTGCAAACAAATACCATTTGACAAACTGTTAAGCTTAGATTTAAAAATTGTTTAAAAAGCAAACTTCTTACTTAATTTGTAATAAAATAATAAGTATTTTTGTCTAGAAAAAAATTTAAACTTCTCAGAATCAAAAACATTTAATAAAAACTATTAAATATTAATTAAATTTATTTTAAAAGAAATTTTTTTTTCATTTACAAAACAATAACTATTAACATTGCAGTTGAATAAACGTAAATCTGAAGGTCACTGACATTTTTAACTGAGATCAAAACACAATTGCTGTTTTTACATTATTCCGTTTTTTGTAGCCTCCGGACATTTGAATTAGTCAAATTAAACTTAGAGAAGGATAAAATATGGTGTCCTTAACATTTATGATTAAAGCAGTTTTTAATTAAATAATACTAGAGTAAGCAATCCTGTGTTGAAATGATTTTCTGATAAAAAATACAACAAAAAAACGTTTTGAGCATTTAATTATTGTTTTAACATAGTAAAAAGCCCAGTGGCTGAGTGATTGTGTATCGTGCTTCCGCGCCTTAGGTCAGGGGTTTAAGCTCTGGGCTAGGCAAGTTGAACTCAGCCTTTTATCCCTTTAGTGGGTCGGTAAATGAGTAAGAAACTTGTACTTAGGAACTAAACACTGGGGGCTTTTGCAGCAGACTGACCACCTGACCGGACCGGAACTTGTGCTCGGGCACTTCAGCACCCAAGGTCACAAAACCTGAGTTGGCCCTCATAGGCTGTTGCGCTACTGAGTTTAATTTAAATTAGAAAATTTTGATTAAAAGCGAGAGAGAAGAAAGAAAAGTACATAGATAGATAGCTATGTTGTAAAACTTATCTAAATCTTTATATATATATAATTCTTCTGTATGTGTGTATGTGACTGAACTCCTCCTAAACGGCTGGACCGATTTTGATGACATTTTTTGTTGGGGTTCAAGTTGATTCCAGAATGGTTTAGATTCACAATTAGGTCCGATAAAGAAATCAGTTAAAAAGATATTAATTTAAAACCTTAAAACGTATAATTATGTTACCCCTGTGTGTTGTTTGTTTGCTTATGCGCGGCAAGGAAAAAAAAGAAATAAGAGGGGAAAATTTCGTTTTTGACACAGCCAATTATATGTTGCGTGTCCGAGGGTTGACAAGCCATTGCATTTGTTTGCTTATACCCCTCAAGGATTAACCAAAAATATTGTGTATTCAATGGCATTACGATAAATTATTTTATTGTGCATTAAAAAATATACCTGTTATATATATATATATATATATATATATATATATATATATATATATATATATATATACTATATATATATATATATATATATATATATATATATAGTGTTTTTTTTCCAGGTATAGAAGTTTAATTTGGCATTACTTTCCAAGATGGCGGCCGATTTAACAGCTGTCAAGTGATTTATTCTCAGTTTGGTTTGGCAATTCATCATCAATAGACTCACGCCTGAACAACGCTTTCAAATTGTGCAATTTTATTTCGAAAATAATGGTTCTGTGCGGAATACGTATCGCGCACTACGTCTATTTTATCGTCGACAAAATCGTCTATCAGAGCAGTTAATTCGATTAGCCATGGAACGTTTTCGCACCACGTTTACTCTAATTGATAACTCGCATCCCCAGAGACGCCGTACGGTGCGTACAGAAGAAGCTATTGCTACTGTAGAGCGTAGCATCGAGGAAGACCCGAATGAGTCCATCCGCTATAGAGCACAGGAATTGGATCTGAGTCCATCCACTTTATGGAAGATTTTGTGGAAGGATCTTGGTTTGCGTGCTTACAAAATCCAACTCGTGCAAGAATTGAAGCAAAACG
>BMAU01016687.1:0-17113 GCA_019973935.1 Trichonephila clavipes
ACCCAACTTACGGAGGATTCGGTGACCAAGCCATACCTTTTTTTTTTTTCACCCTAGAAACTTACCAAAGTGACCCATTTAACTCGAAAATTTTCCAGAAATCTATATCTGGTCTCGGTTTTTGCGAAATTCTGTAACCTTTTATTAAATTGAAAGATCATCTTTAAAAAAACCGACGCTTTGACGCTGGACACCCAACTTACCGACGTTTCGGTGACCAAGCCAATAACATTTTTTTTCACCCTAGAAAATTACCAAAGTGACCCATTTAACTCGAAATTTTACCAGAAATCAAATCTGGTCTCCTTTGCGAAATTCCTGTAACTTTTTTTTTAAATTGAAAGATCATCTTTAAAAACCGACGCTTTGACACTGGACACCCAACTTACCGAGGATTCGGTGACCAAGCCAATACCTTTTTTTTTTTTCACCTTAGAAACTTACCAAAGTGACCATTTAACTCGAAAATTTTCCAGAAATCTAAATCTGGTCTCCGTTTTGCGAAATTCCTCTAACTTTTATTTTAAATTGAAAGATCATCTTTTAAAAAACCGACGCTTTGACACTGGACACCCAACTTACCGAGGATTCGGTGACCAAGCCAATTTTTTTTTTTTTTTTTCACCCTAGAAACTTACCAAAGTGACCCATTTAACTCGAAAATTTTCCAGAAATCTAAATCTGGTCTGGGTTTTGCGAAATTACTGTAACTTTTTTATTAAATTGAAAGATCATCTTTAAAAAAACCGACGCTTTGACGCTGGACACCCAACTTACCGACGATTCGGTGACCAAGCCAATAACATTTTTTTGTCCACCATAGAAACTTACCAAAGTGACCCATTTAACTCGAAATTTTACCAGAAATCTAAATCTGGTCTCCGTTTTGCGAAATTCCTGTAAGTTTTATTTTAAATTGAAAGATCACCTTTAAAAAAAAAACCGACGCTTTGACACTGGACACCCAACTTACGGAGGATTCGGTGACCAAGCCAATACCTTTTTTTTTTTCACCCTAGAAACTTACCAAAGTGAACCATTTAACTCGAAAATTTTCCAGAAATCTAAATCTGGTCTCGGTTTTATGAAATTCCTGTAACCTTTTTTATTAAATTGAAAGATCATCTTTAAAAAAAAACCGACGCTTTGACGCTGGACACCCAACTTACCGACGTTTCAGTGACCAAGCCAATAATTTTACCAGAAATTTTTTTTCACCCTAGAAACTTACCAAAGTGACCCATTTAACTCGAAATTTTACCAGAAATCAAAATCTGGTCTCGGTTTTGCGAAATTCCTGTAACCTTTTTATTAAATTGAAAGATCATCTTTAAAAAAACCGACGCTTTGACGCTGGACACCCAACTTACCGACGTTTCGGTGACCAAGCCAATAACTTTTTTTTTTCACCCTAGAAACTTACCAAAGTGACACATTTAACTCGAAATTTTACCAGAAATCTAAATCTGGTCTCCGTTTTGCGAAATTCCTGTAACTTTTATTTTAAATTAAAAGATCATCTTTAAAAAACCGACGCTTTGACACTGGACACCCAACTTACGGAGGATTCGGTGACCAAGCCAATACCTTTTTTTTTTTCACCCTAGAAACTTACCAAAGTGACCCATTTAACTCGAAATTTTCCAGGAATGCAAATCTGGTCTCGGTTTTGCGAAATTCCTGTAACTTTTTTATTAAATTGAAAGATTATCTTTAAAAAACCGACGCTTTCACGCTGGACACCTAACTTACCGTCGATTCGGTGACCAAGCCAATAACTTTTTTTTGTCCACCCTAGAAAATTACCAAAGTGACCCATTTAACTCGAAATTTTACCAGAAATCTAAATCTGGTCTCCGTTTTGCGAAATTCCTGTAACGTTTTTATTAAATTGAAAGATCATCTTTAAAAAAACCGACGCTTTCACACTAAACACCCAACTTACGGAGGATTCGGTGACCAAGCCAATACCTTTTTTTTCACCCTAGAAACTTACCAAAGTGACCCATTTAACTCGAAAATTTTCCAGAAATCTAACTCTGGTCTCGGTTTTGCGAAATTCCTGTAACCTTTTTATTAAATTGAAAGATCATCTTTAAAAAAACCGACGCTTTGACGCTGGACACCCAACTTACCGACGTTTCGGTGACCAAGCCAATAACTTTTTTTTTTCATCCTAGAAATTTACCAAAGTGACACATTTAACTCGAAATTTTACCAGAAATCTAAATCTGGTCTCCGTTTTGCGAAATTCCTGTAACTTTTATTTTAAATTGAAAGATCATCTTAAAAAAACCAACGCTTTGAGGCTGGACACCTAACTTACCGTCGATTCGGTGACCAAGCCAATAACTTTTTTTGTCCACCATAGAAACTTACCAAAGTGACCCATTTAACTCGAAATTTTACCAGAAATCTAAATCTGGTCTCCGTTTTGCGAAATTCCTCTAACTTTTATTTTAAATTGAAAGATCATCTTTAAAAAAACCGACGCTTTGACACTGGACACCCAACTTACCGAGGATTCGGTGACCAAGCCAATACCTTTTTTTTCACCCTAGGAACTTACCAAAGTGACCCATTTAACTCGAAAATTTTCCAGAAATCCAAATCTGGTCTCGGTTTTGCGAAATTACTGTAACTTTTTTATTAAATTGAAAGATCATCTTTAAAAAAACCGACGCTTTGACGCTGGACACCCAACTTACCGACGATTCGGTGACCAAACCAATAACATTTTTTTGTCCACCATAGAAACTTACCAAAGTGACCCATTTAACTCGAAATTTTACCAGAAATCTAAATCTGGTCTCCGTTTTGCGAAATTCCTGTAAGTTTTATTTTAAATTGAAAGATCACCTTTAAAAAAAACCGACGCTTTGACACTGGACACCCAACTTACGGAGGATTCGGTGACCAAGCCAATACCTTTTTTTCACCCTAGAAACTTACCAAAGTGCCCATTTAACTCGAAAATTTTCCAGAAATCTATATCTGGTCTCGGTTTTGCGAAATTCCTGTAACCTTTTTATTAAATTGAAAGATCATCTTTAAAAAAAACCGACGCTTTGACGCTGGACACCCAACTTACCGACGTTTCGGTGACCAAGACAATAACATTTTTTTCACCCTAGAAAATTACCAAAGTGACCCATTTAACTCGAAATTTTACCAGAAATCCAAATCTGGTCTCGGTTTTGCGAAATTCCTGTAACTTTTTTATTAAATTGAAAGATCATCTTTAAAAAAACCGACGCTTTGACACTGGACACCCAACTTACCGAGGATTCGGTGACCAAGCCAATACCTTTTTTTTTTCACCTTAGAAACTTACCAAAGTGACCCATTTAACTCGAAATTTTACCAGAAATCTAAATCTGGTCTCCGTTTTGCGAAATTCCTCTAACTTTTATTTTAAATTGAAAGATCATCTTTAAAAAAACCGACGCTTTGACACTGGACACCCGACTTACCGAGGATTCGGTGACCAAGCCAATACCTTTTATTAAATTTTTTTTTTTCACCCTAGAAACTTACCAAAGTGACCCATTTAACTCGAAAATTTTCCAGAAATCTAAATCTGGTCTGGGTTTTGCGAAATTACTGTAACTTTTTTATTAAATTGAAAGATCATCTTTAAAAATACCGACGCTTTGACGCTGGACACCCAACTTACCGACGATTCGGTGACCAAGCCAATAACATTTTTTTGTCCACCATAGAAACTTACCAAAGTGACCCATTTAACTCGAAATTTTACCAGAAATCTAAATCTGGTCTCCGTTTTGCGAAATTCCTGTAAGTTTTATTTTAAATTGAAAGATCACCTTTAAAAAAAACCGACGCTTTGACACTGGACACCCAACTTACGGAGGATTCGGTGACCAAGCCAATAGTTTTTTTTTTTTTTCACCCTAGAAACTTACCAAAGTGAACCATTTAACTCGAAAATTTTCCAGAAATCTAAATCTGGTCTCGGTTTTGCGAAATTCCTGTAACCTTTTTATTAAATTGAAAGATCATCTTTAAAAAAAACCGACGCTTTGACGCTGGACACCCAACTTACCGACGTTTCGGTGACCAAGCCAATAACATTTTTTTCACCCTAGAAACTTACCAAAGTGACCCATTTAACTCGAAATTTTTCCAGAAATCTAAATCTGGTCTCCGTTTTGCGAAATTACTGTAAGTTTTTTTATTAAATTGAAAGATCATCTTTAAAAAAACCGACGCTTTGACGCTGGACACCCAACTTACCGACGTTTCAGTGACCAAGCCAATAACTTTTTTTTTCACCCTAGAAACTTACCAAAGTGACCCATTTAACTCGAAATTTTACCAGAAATCAAAATCTGGTCTCGGTTTTGCGAAATTCCTGTAACTTTTTTTTTAAATTGAAAGATCATCTTTAAAAAAACCGACGCTTTGAGGCTGGACACCTAACTTACCGTCGATTCGGTGACCAAGCCAATAGCTTTTTTTTGTCCACCATAGAAACTTACCAAAGTGACCCATTTAACTTGAAATTTTACCAGAAATCCAAATCTGGTCTCCGTTTTGCGAAATTCCTGTAACTTTTATTTTAAATTAAAAGATCATCTTTAAAAAAACCGACGCTTTGACACTGGACACCCAACTTACCGAAGATTCGGTGACCAAGCCAATACCTTTTTTTCACCCTAGGAACTTACCAAAGTGACCCATTTAACTCGAAAATTTTCCAGAAATCCAAATCTGGTCTCGGTTTTCCGAAATTATTGTAACTTTTTTATTAAATTTAAAGATCATCTTTAAAAAAACCGACGCTTTGACACTGGACACCCAACTTACCGAGGATTCGGTGACCAAGCCAATATTTTTTTTTTTTTCACCTTAGAAACTTACCAAAGTGACCCATTTAACTCGAAAATGTTCAAGAAATCTAAATCTGGTCTCGGTTTTGCGAAATTCCTGTAACTTTTTTATTAAATTGAAAGATTATCTTTAAAAACCGACGCTTTGACGCTGGACACCAAACTTACCGACGATTCGGTGACCAAGCCAATAACATTTTTTTTCACCTAGAAACTTACCAAAGTGACCCATTTAACTCGAAAATTTTCCAGAAATCTAAATCTGGTCTGGGTTTTGCGAAATTACTGTAACTTTTTTATTAAATTGAAAGATCATCTTTAAAAATACCGACGCTTTGACGCTGGACACCCAACTTACCGACGATTCGGTGACCAAACCAATAACATTTTTTTGTCCACCATAGAAACTTACCAAAGTGACCCATTTAACTCGAAATTTTACCAGAAATCTAAATCTGGTCTCCGTTTTGCGAAATTCCTGTAACTTTTATTTTAAATTGAAAGATCATCTTAAAAAAAACCAACGCTTTGAGGCTGGACACCTAACTTACCGTCGATTCGGTGACCAAACCAATAACATTTTTTTGTCCACCATAGAAACTTACCAAAGTGACCCATTTAACTCGAAATTTTACCAGAAATCTAAATCTGGTCTCCGTTTTGCGAAATTCCTGTAAGTTTTATTTTAAATTGAAAGATCACCTTTAAAAAAACCGACGCTTTGGCACTGGACACCCAACTTACGGAGGATTCGGTGACCAAGCCAATACCTTTTTTTTTCACCTAGAAACTTACCAAAGTGCCCATTTAACTCTAAAATTTTCCAGAAATCTATATCTGGTCTCGGTTTTTGCGAAATTCCTGTAACCTTTTTTATTAAATTGAAAGATCATCTTTAAAAAAAACCGACGCTTTGACGCTGGACACCCAACTTACCGACGTTTCGGTGACCAAGCCAATAACATTTTTTTCGCCCTAGAAAATTACCAAAGTGACCCATTTAACTCGAAATTTTACCAGAAATCTAAATCTGGTCTCGGTTTTATGAAATTCCTGTAACTTTTTTATTAAATTGAAAGATCATCTTTAAAAAAAACCGACCCTTTGACACTGGACACCCAACTTACCGAGGATTCGGTGACCAAGCCAATACCTTTTTTTTCACCTTAGAAACTTACCAAAGTGACCCATTTAACTCGAAATTTTACCAGAAATCTAAATCTGGTCTCCGTTTTGCGAAATTCCTGTAACTTTTATTTTAAATTGAAAAGATCATCTTTAAAAAACCGACGCTTTGACACTGGACACCCAACTTACGGAGGATTCGGTGACCAAGCCAATACCATTTTTTTTTCACCCTAGAAACTTACCAAAGTGACCCATTTAACTCGAAAATTTTCCAGAAATCTAAATCTGGTCTCGGTTTTGCGAAATTCCTGTAACCTTTTTTATTAAATTGAAAGATCATCTTTAAAAAACCGACGCTTTGACGCTGGACACCCAACTTACCGACGTTTCGGTGACCAAGCCAATAACATTTTTTTTTTTTTCACCTAGAAACTTACCAAAGTGACACATTTAACTCGAAATTTTACCAGAAATCTAAATCTGGTCTCCGTTTTCCGAAATTCCTGTAACTTTTATTTTAAATTGAAAGATCATCTTTAAAAAAACCAACGCTTTGAGGCTGGACACCCAACTTACCGTCGATTCGGTGACCAAGCCAATAACTTTTTTTTTTCACCCTAGAAACTTACCAAAGTGACCCATTTAACTCGAAATTTTACCAGAAATCTAAATCTGGTCTCCGTTTTGCGAAATTCCTGTAACTTTTATTTTAAATTGAAAGATCATCTTTAAAAAAACCGACGCTTTGACACTGGACACCCAACTTACGGAGGATTCGGTGACCAAGCCAATACCTTTTTTTTTTTTCACCCTAGAAACTTACCAAAGTGACCCATTTAACTCGAAAATTTTCCAGAAATCTAAATCTGGTCTCGGTTTTTGCGAAATTCCTGTAACCTTTTTATTAAATTGAAAGATCATCTTTAAAACCGACGCTTTGACACTGGACACCCAACTTACCGACGATTCGGTGACCAAGACAATACATTTTTTTTTCACCTAGAAACTTACCAAAGTGACCCATTTAACTCGAAAATTTTACCAGAAATCTAAATCTGGTCTGGGTTTTGCGAAATTACTGTAACTTTTTTATTAAATTGAAAGATCATCTTTAAAAAAAACCGACGCTTTGACGCTGGACACCCAACTTACCGACGATTCGGTGACCAAGCCAATAACTTTTTTTTTTCACCTTAGAAACTTACCAAAGTGACCCATTTAACTCGAAATTTTACCAGAAATCTAAATCTGGTCTCCGTTTTGCGAAATTCCTGTAACTTTTATTTTAAATTGAAAGATCATCTTTAAAAAACCGACGCTTTGACACTGGACACCCAACTTACCGAGGATTCGGTGACCAAGCCAATACAGTTTTTTTTCACCCTAGAAACTTACCAAAGTGACCCATTTAACTCGAAAATTTTCCAGAAATGCAAATCTGGTCTCGGTTTTGCGAAATTCCTGTAACTTTTTTATTAAATTGAAAGATCATCTTTAAAAAACCAACGCTTTGAGGCTGGACACCCAACTTACCGACGATTCGGTGACCAAGCCAATAACATTTTTTTTTTGTCCACCATAGAAACTTACCAAAGTGACCCATTTAACTCGAAAATTTTCCAGAAATCTAAATCTGGTCTCGGTTTTGCGAAATTCCTGTAAGTTTTTTTTAAATTGAAAGATCATCTTTAAAAAAACCGACGCTTTGACACTGGACACCCAACTTACGGAGGATTCGGTGACCAAGCCAATACCTTTTTTTTTTTCACCCTAGAAACTTACCAAAGTGACCCATTTAACTCGAAAATTTTACCAGAAATCTAAATCTGGTCTCGGTTTTGCGAAATTCCTGTAACCTTTTTATTAAATTGAAAGATCATCTTTAAAAAAACCGACGCTTTGACACTAAACACCCAACTTACGGACGATTCGGTGACCAAGCCAATAACTTTTTTTTTTTCACCCTAGAAACTTACCAAAGTGACCCATTTAACTCGAAATTTTACCAGAAATCTAAATCTGGTCTCCGTTTTGCGAAATTCCTGTAACTTTTATTTTAAATTGAAAGATCATCTTAAAAAAAACCAACGCTTTGAGGCTGGACACCTAACTTACCGTCGATTCGGTGACCAAGCCAATAACTTTTTTTGTCCACCATAGAAACTTACCAAAGTGACCCATTTAACTCGAAATTTTACCAGAAATCTAAATCTGGTCTCCGTTTTGCGAAATTCCTGTAACTTTTATTTTTAAATTAAAAAAGATCATCTTTAAAAAACCGACGCTTTGACACTGGACACCCAACTTACCGAGGATTCGGTGACCAAGCCAATACCTTTTTTTTCACCCTAGAACTTACCAAAGTGACCCATTTAACTCGAAAATTTTCCAGAAATCCAAATCTGGTCTCGGTTTTTGCGAAATTACTGTAACTTTTTTATTAAATTGAAAGATCATCTTTAAAAAACCGACGCTTTGACGCTGGACACCCAACTTACCGACGATTCGGTGACCAAACCAATAACATTTTTTTCACACCATAGAAACTTACCAAAGTGACCCATTTAACTCGAAATTTTACCAGAAATCTAAATCTGGTCTCCGTTTTGCGAAATTCCTGTAAGTTTTATTTTAAATTGAAAGATCATCTTTAAAAAAACCGACGCTTTGACACTGGACACCCAACTTACGGAGGATTCGGTGACCAAGCCAATACCTTTTTTTTTCACCCTAGAAACTTACCAAAGTGCCCATTTAACTCGAAAATTTTCCAGAAATCTACATCTGGTCTCGGTTTTGCGAAATTCCTGTAACCTTTTTTATTAAATTGAAAGATCATCTTTAAAAAAACCGACGCTTTGACGCTGGACACCCAACTTACCGACGTTTCGGTGACCAAGCCAATAACATTTTTTTTTCACCATAGAAAACTTACCAAAGTGACCCATTTAACTCGAAATTTTACCAGAAATCTAAATCTGGTCTCCGTTTTGCGAAATTCCTGTAAGTTTTATTTTAAATTGAAAGATCATCTTTAAAAAAACCGACGCTTTGACACTGGACACCCAACTTACCGAGGATTCGGTGACCAAGCCAATACCTTTTTTTCACCCTAGAAACTTACCAAAGTGACCCATTTAACTCGAAAATTTTCCAGAAATCTAAATCTGGTCTCGGTTTTGCGAAATTCCTGTAACTTTTTTTTATTAAATTGAAAGATCATCTTTAAAAAAACCGACGCTTTGACGCTGGACACCCAACTTACCGACGATTCGGTGACCAAGCCAATAACTTTTTTTTTTTTTCACCCTAGAAACTTACCAAAGTGACCCATTTAACCTCGAAATTTTACCAGAAATCTAAATCTGGTCTCCTATTCCTCTAACTTTTATTTTAAATTGAAAGATCATCTTAAAAAAACCGACGCTTTGACGTTGACACCCAACTTACCGTCGATTCGGTGACCAAGCCAATACTTTTTTTTTTTTTTTTTTTTTGTCCACCATAGAAACTACCAAAGTGACCCATTTAACTCGAAATTTTACCAGAAATCTAAATCTGGTCTCCGTTTTGCGAAATTCCTCTAACTTTTATTTTAAATTGAAAGATCATCTTTAAAAAAACCGACGCTTTGACACTGGACACCCAACTTACCGAGGATTCGGTGACCAAGCCAATAACATTTTTTTTTCCACCATAGAAACTTACCAAAGTGACCCATTTAACTCGAAAATTTTCCAGAAATCTAAATCTGGTCTGGGTTTTGCGAAATTACTGTAACTTTTTTATTAAATTGAAAGATCATCTTTAAAAAAACCGACGCTTTGACGCTGGACACCCAACTTACCGACGATTCGGTGACCAAGCCAATAACATTTTTTTGTCCACCATAGAAACTTACCAAAGTGACCCATTTAACTCGAAATTTTACCAGAAATCTAAATCTGGTCTCCGTTTTGCGAAATTCCTGTAAGTTTTATTTTAAATTGAAAGATCACCTTTAAAAAAAAAAAAACCGACGCTTTGACACTGGACACCCAACTTACGGAGGATTCGGTGACCAAGCCAATACCTTTTTTTTTTCACCCTAGAAACTTACCAAAGTGCCCATTTAACTCGAAAATTTTCCAGAAATCTAAATCTGGTCTCGGTTTTGCGAAATTCCTGTAACTTTTTTATTAAATTGAAAGATCATCTTTAAAAAAAACCGACGCTTTGACGCTGGACACCCAACTTACCGACGTTTCGGTGACCAAGCCAATAACATTTTTTTCACCCTAGAAAATTACCAAAGTGACCCATTTAACTCGAAATTTTACCAGAAATCCAAATCTGGTCTCGGTTTTGCGAAATTCCTGTAACTTTTTTTATTAAATTGAAAGATCATCTTTAAAAAAACCGGACGCTTTGACACTGGACACCAACTTACCGTCGATTCGGTGACCAAGCCAATAACTTTTTTTTTTCACCTTAGAAACTTACCAAAGTGACCCATTTAACTCGAAATTTTACCAGAAATCTAAATCTGGTCTCCGTTTTGCGAAATTCCTCTAAGTGTTTTATTTTAAATTGAAAGATCATCTTTAAAAAAACCGACGCTTTGACACTGGACACCCAACTTACCGAGGATTCGGTGAAAAGCCAATAACTTTTTTTTTTTTTTTTCACCCTAGAAAATTACCAAAGTGACCCATTTAACTCGAAAATTTTCCAGAAATCCAAATCTGGTCTCGGTTTTGCGAAATTACTGTAACTTTTTATTAAATTGAAAGATCATCTTTAAAAAAACTGACGCTTTGACGCTGGACACCCAACTTACCGACGATTCGGTGACCAAGCCAATAACATTTTTTTCCACCATAGAAACTTACCAAAGTGACACATTTAACTCGAAATTTTACCAGAAATCTAAATCTGGTCTCCATTTTGCGAAATTCCTGTAAGTTTTATTTTAAATTGAAAGATCATCTTAAAAACCAACGCTTTGAGGCTGGACACCCAACTTACGGTCGATTCGGTGACCAAGCCAATAACTTTTTTTTCACCATAGAAACTTACCAAAGTGACCCATTTAACTCGAAAATTTTACCAGAAATCTAAATCTGGTCTCCGTTTTGCGAAATTCCTCTAACTTTTATTTTAAATTGAAAGATCATCTTTAAAAAAAAACCGACGCTTTGACACTGACACCCAACTTACCGAGGATTCGGTGACCAAAGCCAATAACTTTTTTTTTTCACCCTAGAAACTTACCAAAGTGACCCATTTAACTCGAAATTTTACCAGAAATCAAATCTGGTCTCGGTTTTGCGAAATTCCTGTAACCTTTTATTAAATTGAAAGATCATCTTTAAAAAACCGACGCTTTGACGCTGGACACCCAACTTACCGACGATTCGGTGACCAAGCCAATAACATTTTTTTGTCACCCTAGAAACTTACCAAAGTGACACATTTAACTCGAAATTTTACCAGAAATCTAAATCTGGTCTCCGTTTTGAAATTCCTGTAACGTTTTTATTAAATTGAAAGATCATCTTTAAAAACCGACGCTTTGACACTGAACACCCAACTTACGAGGATTCGGTGACTAAGCCAATTATTTTTTTTCCACCATAGAAACTTACCAAAGTGACCCATTTAACTCGAAAATTTTACCCAGAAATCTAAATCTGGTCTCGGTTTTGCGAAATTCCTGTTAAGTTTTATTTTAAATTGAAAGATCATCTTTAAAAAAACCGACGCTTTGACGCTGGACACCCAACTTACCGAGGGGATTCGGTGACCAAGCCAATACCTTTTTTTTTTTTCATCCCTAGAAAATTACCAAAGTGCCCATTTAACTCGAAATTTTACCAGAAATCTAAATCTGGTCTCCGTTTTGAAATTCCTGTAACTTTTTTTAAATTGAAAGATCATCTTAAAACCGACGCTTTGACGCTGACACCCAACTTACCGTCGATTCGGTGACCAAGCCAATAACTTTTTTTTTCCACCCTAGAAATTACCAAAGTGACCCATTTAACTCGAAATTTTACCAGAATCAAATCTGGTCTCCGTTTTGCGAAATTCCTGTAACTTTTATTAAATTGAAAGATCATCTTTAAAAAAAAAACCGACGCTTTGACACTGGACACCCAACTTACCGAGGATTCGGTGACCAAGCCAATACTTTTTTTTCACCCTAGAAACTTACCAAAGTGACCCATTTAACTCGAAAATTTTCCAGAAATCCAAATCTGGTCTCGTTTTTGCGAAATTACTGTAACTTTTTTATTAAATTGAAAGATCATCTTTAAAAAAACCGACGCTTTGACGCTGGACACCCAACTTACCGACGATTCGGTGACCAAACCAATAACATTTTTTTGTCCACCATAGAAACTTACCAAAGTGACCCATTTAACTCGAAATTTTACCAGAAATCTAAATCTGGTCTCCGTTTTGCGAAATTCCTGTAAGTTTTATTTTAAATTGAAAGATCACCTTTAAAAAAACCGACGCTTTGACACTGGACACCCAACTTACGGAGGATTCGTGACCAAGCCAATACCTTTTTTTTTCACCCTAGAAACTTACCAAAGTGACCCATTTAACTCGAAAATTTTCCAGAAATCATATCTGGTCTCGGTTTTGCGAAATTCCTGTTTTTTTATTAAATTGAAAGATCATCTTTAAAAAAACCGACGCTTTGACGCTGGACACCCAACTTACCGACGTTTCGGTGACCAAGCCAATAACATTTTTTTCACCCTAGAAAATTACCAAAGTGACCCATTTAACTCGAAATTTTACCAGAAATCCAAATCTGGTCTCGTTTTGCGAAATTCCTGTAACTTTTATTAAATTGAAAGATCATCTTAAAAAACCAACGCTTTGACACTGGACACCCAACTTACTGTCGATTCGGTGACCAAGCCAATACCTTTTTTTTTTGTCACCTTAGAAACTTACCAAAGTGACCCATTTAACTCGAAATTTTACCAGAAATCTAAATCTGGTCTCCGTTTTTTGAAATTCCTGTAACTTTTATTTTAAATTGAAAGATCATCATTTAAAAAAAACCGACGCTTTGACACTGGACACCCAACTTACGGAGGATTCGTGACCAAGCCAATACCTTTTTTTTTCACCCTAGAAACTTACCAAAGTGACCATTTAACTCGAAAATTTTCCAGAAATCTAAATCTGGTCTGGGTTTTGCGAAATTACTGTAACTTTTTTATTAAATTGAAAGATCATCTTTAAAAAACCGACGCTTTGACGCTGGACACCCAACTTACCGACGATTCGGTGACCAAGCCAATAACATTTTTTTGTCCGCCATAGAAACTTACCAAAGTGACCCATTTAACTCGAAATTTTACCAGAAATCTAAATCTGGTCTCCGTTTTGCGAAATTCCTGTAAGTTTTATTTTAAATTGAAAGATCACCTTTAAAAACCGACGCTTTGACACTGGACACCCAACTTACGGAGGATTCGGTGACCAAGCCAATACCTTTTTTTTTTCACCCTAGAAACTTACCAAAGTGACCCATTTAACTCGAAAATTTTCCAGAAATCTAAATCTGGTCTCCGTTTTGCGAAATTCCTGTAAGTTTTATTTTAAATTGAAAGATCATCTTTAAAAAACCGACGCTTTGACGCTGGACACCCAACTTACCGACGATTCAGTGACCAAGCCAATAACTTTTTTTTTTCACCCTAGAAACTTTTTACCAAAGTGACCCATTTAACTCGAAATTTTACCAGAAATCTAAATCTGGTCTCCGTTTTATGAAATTCCTGTAACCTTTATTTTAAATTGAAAGATCATCTTTAAAAACCGACGCTTTGACGCTGGACACCCAACTTACCGACGTTTCGGTGACCAAGCCAATAACGTTTTTTTTTCACCTAGAAACTTACCAAAGTGACCCATTTAACTCGAAATTTTACCAGAAATCTAAATCTGGTCTCCGTTTTGGAAATTCTGTAACTTTTATTTTAAATTGAAAGATCATCTTAAAAAAACGACGCTTTGACACTGGACACCCAACTTACGAGGATTCGGTGACCAAGCCAATAACTTTTTTTCACCCTAGAAACTTACCAAAGTGACCCATTTAACTCGAAAATTTTGCAGAAATGCAAATCTGGTCTCGGTTTTGCGAAATTCCTGTAACTTTTTTATTAAATTGAAAGATCATCTTTAAAAAAACCGACGCTTTGACGCTGGACACCAAACTTACCGACGATTCGGTGACCAAGCCAATACCTTTTTTTTTTTTAGAAAACTTACCAAAGTGACCCATTTAACTCGAAATTTTACCAGAAATCAAATCTGGTCTCCGTTTTGCGAAATTACTGTAACTTTTTTTTAAATTGAAAGATCATCTTTAAAAAAAAACCGACGCTTTTGACACTGGACACCCAACTTACCGAGGTTTTTCTGTTATTTTTATTTTAAATTGAAAGATAGACCAACCAATACCTTTTTTTTTTTCACCCTAGAAACTTACCAAAGTGACCCATTTAACTCGAAAATTTTCCAGAAATCTAAATCTGGTCTCGGTTTTGTGAAATTCCTGTAAGTTTTTTATTAAATTGAAAGATCATCTTTAAAAAAACCGACGCTTTGACGCTGGACACCCAACTTACCGACGTTTCGGTGAAAAGCCAATAACTTTTTCACCCTAGAAATTTACCAAAGTGACACATTTAACTCGAAATTTTACCAGAAATCTAAATCTGGTCTCCGTTTTTTGCGAAATTCCTGTAACTTTTATTTTAAATTGAAAGATCATCTTAAAAAACCAACGCTTTGACACTGGACACCTAACTTACCGTCGATTCGGTGACCAAGCCAATACTTTTTTTTTCCACCATAGAAACTTACCAAAGTGACCCATTTAACTCGAAAATTTTCCAGAAATCAAATCTGGTCTCCGTTGTTTTGCGAAATTCCTGTAACTTTATTTTAAATTGAAAGATCATCTTTAAAAAACCGACGCTTTGACACTGGACACCCAACTTACCGAGGATTCGGTGACCAAGCCAATACATTTTTTTTTTCACCATAGAAACTTACCAAAGTGACCCATTTAACTCAAAAATTTTCCAGAAATCTAAATCTGGTCTGGTTTTGTGAAATTACTGTAACTTTTTTATTTTAAATTGAAAGATCATCTTTAAAAAACCGACGCTTTGACGCTGGACACCAACTTACCGACGATTCGGTGACCAAGCCAATAACATTTTTTTTGTCCGCCATAGAAACTTTTTACCAAAGTGACCCATTTAACTGAAATTTTACCAGAAATCTAAATCTGGTCTCCGTTTTGCGAAATTCCTGTAAGTTTTTATTTTAAATTGAAAGATCACCTTTAAAAAAACCGACGCTTTGACACTGGACACCCAACTTACGGAGGATTCGGTGACCAAGCCAATACCTTTTTTTTTTTTTCACCCTAGAAACTTACCAAAGTGACCCATTTAACTCGAAAATTTTCCAGAAATCTAAATCTGGTCTCGGTTTTTGCGAAATTCCTTAACCTTTTATTAAATTGAAAGATCATCTTTAAAAAAAATCTACGCTGGACACCAACTTACCGACGTTTGACAAGACAATAACATTTTTTTCCTGAAAATTACCAAAAGTGCTTTATTAAAATTTTACAGAAATCCAAATCTGGTCTCGGTTTTGCGAAATCACTTTTATTAAATTGAAAGATCATCTTTAAAAACCGACGCTTTGACACTGGACCCAACTTACCGAGGATTCGGTGACCAAGCCAATACCTTTTTTTTTTTTTTTCACCTAGAAACTTACCAAAGTGACCCATTTTCGAAAATTTTTCAGAAATCTAAATCTGGTCTGGGTTTTATAAATTACTGTAACTTTTATTTTAAATTGAAAAGATCATATTTAAAACCGACGCTTTGACGCTGGACACCCAACTTACCGACGTTTCGGTGACCAAGCCAATACCTTTTTTTACCCTGAAACTTACCAAAGTGACCCATTTAACTCGAAAATTTTCCAGAAATCTAAATCTGGTCTAGGTTTTGAAATTACTGTAACTTTTTATTAAATTGAAAGATCATCTTTAAAAATACCGACGCTTTGACGCTGGACAACTAACTTACCGACGATTCGGTGACCAAGCCAATAACATTTTTTTGTCCACCATAGAAACTTACCAAAGTGACCCATTTAACTCGAAATTTTACCGAAATCTAAATCCCCTCTGGACTCCGTTTTGAAATTCCTGTAAGTTTTATTTTAAATTGAAAGATCACCTTTAAAAAACCGACGCTTGACACTGGGACACCCAACTTGCTGAGGATTCGGTGACCAGGCCAATACCTTTTTTTTTTCACCCTAGAAACTTACCAAAGTGACCCATTTAACTCGAAAATTTTCCAGAAATCTAAATCTGGTCTCGGTTTTGCGAAATTCCTGTAACTCTTTTATTAAATTGAAAGATCATATTTAAAAAACCGACGCTTTGACGCTGGACACCCAACTTACCGACGTTTCGGTGACCAAGCCAATAACTTTTTTTTCACCCTAGAAACTTACCAAAGTGACCCATTTAACTCGAAAATTTTACCAGAAATCTAAATCTGGTCTCCGTTTTGCGAAATTCCTGTAACTTTTTTATTAAATTGAAAGATCATCTTTAAAAAACCGACGCTTTGACGCTGGACACCCAACTTACCGACGATTCGGTGACCAAGCCAATAACTTTTTTTTTCACCCTAGAAACTTACCAAAGTGACCCATTTAACTCGAAATTTTACCAGAAATCTAAATCTGGTCTCCGTTTTGCGAAATTCCTGTAACTTTTATTTTAAATTGAAAGATCATCTTTAAAAAACCGACGCTTTGACGCTGGACACCCAACTTACCGACGATTCGGTGACCAAGCCAATAACTTTTTTTTCCACCCTAGAAACTTACCAAAGTGACCCATTTAACTCGAAATTTTACCAGAAATCTAAATCTGGTCTCCGTTTTGCGAAATTCCTGTAACTTTTATTTTAAATTGAAAGATCATCTTTAAAAAAACCGACGCTTTGACGCTGGACACCCAACTTACCGAGGATTCGGTGACCAAGCCAATAACTTTTTCACCCTAGAACTTA
>BMAU01016688.1:0-12019 GCA_019973935.1 Trichonephila clavipes
TATATATATATATATATATATATATATATATATATATATATATAAAAGAATGCTGTATCCGCGCGCGAAAAGAAAATGGAAGACGCTAAATGATAATCAAGGATATTTTATGAGCATAATATTCGAACCAGAACACATAAAAGAGAATTTAGAAGCTATTTTTTCCTTAAAAATCCCACAGTATATCCCCGAAAATCATTTTAAAAATTGCAAAAAGGGACTTTGTTTATTTAAACTTAAATTTATTCATTTCTGTCAAGCATAATTGTGGCTATTTTACCCAATCCAAGTTATGAAAAGAGTATACATTAATTTCACTTTATAAATCAGAGTTTCTATCAACCTTGGCTTGGTGCACGCTCACGACAAGCCAAGGTTTATAAAAAGTCATAAAAATTTCGTCCGTGAGTGGAATTACACATTCGAAAATATATTTATTTGGTATAAGTAGTCGAAAAATATCTGGAACTATTTATTACAGTTATTTTTTATTAAGACGGAATATTTTCTTTGTAGAAATAACTCCTTAACTCTTTACGTTCTTCATCGTTAGTATAAAGTATGAGAAAATTTCTTTGTCTCTTCCAATTCATCGTAATTACACCTAGAATTTCAACTAATAGAGATTATTTTAGCTAAAGAAAAATCTTCTTTAGGTAAATATATGAAACTGATATTTGATGCAGATGTGCCCTTGAGAAATTAAATTTCCATTTTGTTGTTTGAATTTTGCTATTTTCTATTTTGTTTTGTGAATGCATAACTTAAATATAAATCCTATACATAATGACATGTTTTTTCCTCTATATTTCAGATTTTGTTTACTATAAGAACTTTATATGTTCGAAGGACCGATTTGTGAACATTTTCGATTACTATATTCTCACATTTTATTAATTCAAGCATGTTTTCAAAGATACAATTTACACAATAATTATTTGTACTTGGGCTCATAATTTACCTGAGCAAGTGCCCGAGTAGCGCGCGCACAAAATTTTTTAAACTCTTTACCATGGAATGAATTTTTGTAAAAATTGCTTTCTGTTTTTTTATGGAGATAAGAGTCCTTTATCACAGCCAATCTGTCTCGCAATCACGGTCAGAAGAAGAAGTTGAAACCTGATCTGGCACTTCACTCTCATAACTGCTATATCACGCAAACGTGAGGACTTCGATCCCAGACGGGATTTAATTCCTAGGGGTTTTCCCGTACAATGTATGGCCTACCAAAGTTTGGCCGTCACTGGTTTTGTCCGTACGCTGTACACAGGTACTGACATTTTCTTTCTTTGATTTTCGCTTATTTTTAATTCTTATGGTTGTATTATTTAGAACTAGTATTTTGAAAAGTTGATGCAGTTTGTCTTTGGTACTTGTTGGGGTGAAGCGAGTGAACTATTTTTCTGGCGGAAGGATAACTGAGTGATCCGCCCACGCGCGCTCTTTTCCCGCCTCTCATTCCCTGCGCATTCCTTCTACGAGGTTGACGAGCTGACCGTTCGCGGTGTGCTTTTGGGTCAGACTTGCTGTGTGCAGCATCCGCGATCAATATTTTCGTATGTATATAAATAAATGTGATGTCCCAAGATACCGTAGTAGAAGTGATTTCACAAAAGAACAACAAGTGGTAGCAGAGCGTGGTTAATCTGTGTGACGAGTTAGTTGACTTTGTGAACGTTTAAACCTTTCTACTTACAATGGATAAAATAACTATTCCCGATTTAAACGGAACGAACTACTTCATTTGGGAGCTTAAGATGAAAGCTGCCCTTAGCTTAAAAGATTGGCCCCTCTAATCTTAGAGGATAAGCCTGAAGACCTTACCCGTAAAGATGAAATGGACTGGATTACGAAAAACTCAGATGCAATAGCATACATTAAGTTATCGCTCGCAGATGAGCAAGCCCTACAGTTCGCGGCGGAAGACAACGTGAAAGTGCTGTGGGATAAAATTAGAGCGACTTACATGGGCGAAGGTGAAGACCGAAAAATTGACGCGGGCAATGAACTCAAGAACATCCGAATGAAAAAATGGCGAAACTGTAGCAGATTATATTGCAAGAGCGCGGGGATTTCGACTAAGTGTCACTCCCTTGGACTGGATGTGTCGCCGAGGGAATTGGTCTACCATACCGTTAGAGGATTAAATGGAAAATTCTCCAAAGTGCGGGATATTCTGAAAACGCAAAGAGGAAAGAGCATGGACGAAATATTACAAATTTTAAGGGAAGAAGAAGCAACTTTAAACTTGCCAATTAAAACTCGCATGGATGGAATTAATGAAGCATTTTATTGTAAGAGGAAAAATGAAAAGCAAACAGAGACTGTGTTATATTTGCAGAAAATCAAATCATCTAGCTAAGGACTGTTATTATAGAAACAAGAACACACACTCTCCAAGTACAAGCCAAAGAAACAATTCTTCTAGAAATGGACACGTATTTACAGCTTCCCATCGAGAAGAAAAAACCTTGTGACAATATCTGGATTCTGGATAGTGGTGCATCCTGTCATATGGCTAAAGAACCTGTGTGGTTCAAAAATATTAGTCAAAAGTGATGGACATTGCACCAGCCGATAAAAATTCTAAAATGATGAGCCAAGAACTGGAAACCCGTTTCTTGTATGAGTACAAAACATTGTAATTCTATTAATCTAACAATTTTTGATGTCCAGTTATGTTCCCTCAATTAAGATGTAATTTACTGTCTGTAACATGTTTAATGGATAAAGGTTGTAAGATTAAATCAGAAAAATAATTGTGTATTGATATATGATAAAAATGATAAGTTAATAACTAAGCATTTAAAAATAATGGTAGATTAGAAATTTAATTAGAACCTATGTATAATTCTGAATGTTTTATTTCTGACCAATCTACTAATAATTATGAAATTTGGCATAACAGGTTATGCCATTTAATATTACTACACAAAATATATGTCATTAAAATTGTAAATATATAAAATGAAGATTATATTGATAATGTAAATAATTTCACGTAAACTTGTGATATAATTAGGGTAACCAGAAAAACTCATCATAGTATTGATATATATCCAAGCTACAAATTCTTGAGTTGCTCCATACCGACCTGTGGTCAATTAATATCGAATCGCATGGTGGGTCCCAAAAATATTTTATGGTAGTTGTAGATGATTTTTCTGGCATGTACTTTGCTTATTTCTTAAAAAATAAATATGAAGTGTTTGATATATTTTCTTAATTTAAAAAGCTAAATAGAAAATTTAACTGATAAAAGGATTAAAAAGATAAGAAACTGATAATGGGTTAAATTTGTAAATGAACAACTAGATACTTACCTGGCTAATTCAGGAATATTTCATGAAAAACTATTCCATACAATAGTGAATCAAATGGCAAGGCAGAAAGAGCCAACCGTGTTCTTCTAGAAAGGGCTAGATCTTTATTATATGAAAGTAAACTTCCTTTAAAAATTTTGGGCTGAAGCTATTAATTGTAGTACTCAAGTATCTAATGTTACACCACGAAAAGGGAAAGAAAATCCCCGTTAGAAATTTGGACAGGTAATAAAACCAAAATTAAATTATCTGAAAAAAAATTTGGCTGTGTGGCCTATTTTCACGTTCCGAAAGTATTGAGAAATAAATTTGAAGTTCCAGGAAGACGTGGAATTATGCTAGATATGCTAGGAGAAAGGAGGGGGATATCGAATTTATGATATTAAAAATCAAAAGTAATTGAGGAGAGATCAGTTAAATTTAATGAATATTTAAAGGTAGTAATTATTTAGGTGAGATAGAAAATGAAACATGGGATATTGACTCATTTTTTGAAGTCTCTCGAAAAAGAAACGAAATTAATCAAAATACAGAGAATGGAGTGTTGTATAATTTTGATATAAATAATGGACCTGGAGCAATTGAGAATAATAACTCAATTCCCCTTCAGACCACGTCATCACCTCGGACAGGCAGAATCAAATTCCGGTACTTGAATTGAATGATGTGCAAAATCAAATCCCTGTCAGAAGATCGGAAAGACTAAAATCTAAGCTGATGTCTGTCCATTTGGTGAATAATGTACCAAACTCTTATTTTGAGGCAGAAAATAGTGCTAATTGGAAAAATTGGAAATTAGCAATGGAGAATGAATTAGATTCGTTAGATAAACATAAAGTTTGAAATTGTACAAAAACCTGCGAAATCAAAATTAATAAAAACTAAATGGGTATATAGCTTAAAACAAGATGATGCTGGGAAAAATATAAATACAAAGCAAGGCTTGTAGCAGCTGGTTTTAATCAAATTAAAAACATAGATTATTCAGGAGTCGTATTCACCAGTTGTAAATATTGAATCTTTTCGATTTGTTAATTGCACTTGCAGCTAAATTAAAGTTAAATGTTAATTTCTTTGATGTAAAAACAGCATACTTATATGGTGATTTAGAGGAGACGGTGTATGTATTACCCCCTCCTGGTTATGAAAAATTAATTGAGATGATAAAGTTTGTAAATTAAAAGGAGTATTTTTGGTTTTTGCCACAGTCTGGTAGAAACTGGTACATGAAAATAAAGGGTGAATTAGAAAATTTTGGTTCAAAACAATTAGCTTCTGATAATTGTGTTTATTAAATCTGTTAATCAAAGTGTTCTTATATTATGTATGTATGTAGATGATTTAGCTATTTTTGTAACAATGATAAAATGTATGAAGATATTAGTAAGATTAAAAATGATTTGAAGTGGTTGAAAACAAAACTAATAGTTTTTAGGGCATGGAAATTGAAAAATGAAAAATGGTATTTATTTATCCCAGTGTGACTACATTAATTCATTATTAGTCAAACATAATTTAGAAAATTGTAAAAGTGAAAACTCCAAGAAGGGGGAAGACAAAAATTTTTCCCTCTACAAATGAATTTATTGATATTACTATGTATCAGGAATTAATTGGTGAACTTATATTTAGCTAATAGGAACTGACCTGATATTTCTTTTGTAATATCTTATTTATCCCAATTTAATCATAATCCAGAGAAGAGACATTATAATTTGCCAAACGAGTGTTAAGATATTTGATGGGCTCAAAAAATAAAAAATTGTTTTATGAAAATGAATTTGGTATTTTAAATGCTAGTTCAGATGCTAAGTTAGAAATGCAGAAAATGGAAAATCATTTTCTGGAGGTGTAGTTTTACTAGGTAATTCATTAATTTTATGGAAATGTCGTAAACAATAGGAGCGTTAGTTTATCAACATGTGAAGCAGAGTTATTTTCTATTTCTGAAATTTGTAAAGATATAATTTGGACTAAATTTGTTAACTGAATTAAAAATGTGAACAATTTATAAATAATGCTGTAACTTTAAATTCAGATAGCCAAGCAGCAATTCAGTGGATTAAGGGTACCCGGTCTTCTAAATAAATCAAGGCATATGAACTTACGTTTTCATTTTATAAAAGGATTTAATTGAAGATACTGTAATTAAATTAGAATATGTCCAAACAGAATTTTTAATTGCAGATTTCCCTTACGAAAGCCATGAATGTAGAAAAGTTAGAATATTCAATGCAAAAAAAATTGCATTACTCTCTCTTGATTTTATGTCACTGTGTTTATTGTTATATTTTATGTATATTGTGTATATGTTCATAATGTTTGTATTGTTTGAAAAAATGTATCACTCGCAGGAGGGGTATGTTGGGGTGAAGCGAGTGAACTATTTTTTCTGGCGGAAGGATAACTGAGTGATCCGCCCACGCGCTCTTTTTTCCCGCCTTCATTCCCGCGCATTCCTTCTACGAGGTTGACGAGCTGACCGTTCGCTGTGTGCTTTGGGTCAGACTTGCTGTGTGCAGTATCCGCGATCAATATTTTCGTATGTATATAAATAAATGTGATGTCCCAAGATACCGTAGTAGAAGTGATTTCACAAAAGAACAACAGTACTCAAATGCTTTCGTGCGGCACTTTTTTATGTGGTGAAGGCGGGAATTCGTATGGAGTTAAGTCATAAGCAATACAAAAATGTGCCATTTGAAGCATTTTGGGTTAAAAACGAGTGCTTAAGGCAGAGATAATTAAACTTTATTCCCGCTGGCCCCATACATATGACATGTTTCTCACGCTGGCCATAACATGAGGATAGATGCTGGAAGAAAACACTAGGAGACCAAAGGGAACGTTAGACACAGTTAAATTGATGAAAATGTTAAACTCTTTTTTGGGGGAGGGGCTTTCATTCTAATATGTTAATTCCTCTATCAAACGCACGCACATATATATTTGTTTTAATGCCTTTTACTGAGATAGCGTCGTAATTTCGATTTCCTCTTTCATCTCTGACAAAACCTACTACTACTATATTCTACTATTAAAAAGTATTTAATTGCAAAATTGATATATGTCAGGGATGGCGAACCCTTATTACCAATGTGCCACTTTTCTAAAGAAATGTTTGATGAGGTACAGACGTGCCGTCAAATGATTTTGACTTGTGATTATTGAGAAAATAATACAACTAAATACTAACAAACATAAAAACTCTTTATTCACTACGAAAAATACATTTTGCACTGCGTAGTAGTTAAAGTGTAATTCAAATTATAAGGTAGCATTGAGTATGACTTATGATGGCAGATTATATGGCAAATTACTTGTAATAGGAATGTAACATGTATCTCTTCTAGTAGAGATAGCATGCTGGATTGGAGCCAACCGTAAGACGGATTTTGAGCGAGTTTTTAATGTTATCCATCTAAAAAAATAACGACTCGCAGGCATAGGTAGATGAAAATGTGGTTATAATAGCATGACTCAGCTTCTTCCAACAGTTGAATGTATTTGGAATCGAATTCCATGTTTCCAAACTCTCACATTACTGGCATTTTTACAATATATCAATCTCCAACATTTTCCTTGCCGCGTCCCCAATATGTGTCGTCGGACAATGGCAGCAAGAAAATGTACTGTTCCCCTATCGAGCACTGGGGATCTTCGCGATTAAGAAATTAAAATAGGAAGAGGAAGTTGTATACCTGCATCGACAGTGAAAATAAGATATTTGGATAAAATGATTGACTTTTATGGGTTTTGACAGATAACATTCTGCTCAAAAAACAGTGAAGAGACACACGGACTCCTCGCGGTTGATTTTTAACCAAATTTGTCCTTTAAGGGATTATTACTTTCGGTTGAGAGAGAAACATCAACATGGTTCGATTAACTCAAAGGTGGTTACGTCTGTCACATATTCGGCTACAGTGATCTCACATAAAAGATATTGTAAATATTTTTTCATTTGTGGTTTCCTGGTTTTCTCTTTTTGACTTCGGAATTCACAGTTCTCCCTAGAGAATACGTGAATTATACTGAGATACTGCCAAATAACGAGATCGATACTACAGTTTTTATTTCATTGATGCCAAGTCGAAAAGATATTTAAATCCCAATATATTTAGATTCCGTCATCATCAATCTCTGATATTGGAATACAGTATTTGGAAAAGATTCTCGGACGTAAGTATTTGATACAAAAATATGTACAAAGCACTCAAAATACTTAAAGGAGCTCATACATTCTCCAACTACAATTTTTTTCAAACTTGACTACGTGTGTAGAAAGTAATAAATGTACAAAAGTAAAATGTGTGATGATACAACTTTCTTGAGAAACTCCAAATTAAAAGTTTACAACTCTTCAGGTTTTTTTAAAAATTTTATTATATAAGGCTCTTGTGTCTATCAATCTTTTGAATTTCGCGCACAAGTAACGTTAATCTTATGGAATATCTCTGTGTTTTTCTCCTTAAATCTAAATTAATCGTAATCTAATTCAACCAAGTGTAACCGAAAAGGTGAAATTGTCGAATCCGGCACTTCTCCGCCAACTTTTGAAAAATCGCCAATTTGGCGCGTTTTTGCGTGTTGTGTTTCGGAGTTGCAACCCGAACACAACACACAACGCCGGAGCGCAAAATTCAAGATGACGGAAGGAAAATCATTAAAAAAAGCATTTTAAAGTTTAGAAACCGAAAATCGCTGCAAAAATCAGTTATTTAAAAATGGAAATAATTTCACTTACCTTTAAAAAATGCTGCTTTTCCCGACATTTATGATGATGATGAGTTGCCTATTGAAATTATACCAGTGTGCGACTGCATATTTCTGAGAGCACCTTCCAAAACATTTTTATTTTTGCATCACTAACAAAACGGTACACAAATCCATATTACTCAATTCAAACCAAAACCCTTTCCTTACACTCCTAAACACATGATGGGTATCCTCTTTCACACTGGACTGAATTTTGCAGTACCATTCAAAAACCATCATTCACTTTCTTACCCGTTCTTTCTCTCAATTCCATACTTTTTCCACATTTCGGACATACATACGATGATCCAATCAAACCTTCTTTCATGCACCATTCTAAAACAGCTTTCTTTCCAAGCACAGGCAACATGGCAAAAAAACCTTTAACAATAGTAATCGTAATTTTTCATGCATTCATTCAAATTAATCCTAACAGCATCGCCGGACATCATAGCAATCTTTTGAAATATATGTGGAGAAAGAAATAAAAAGTAATTCCCAAAACGAAGCCGAACAGCTGACCCAACTGGAGCAAAAGAAATAATCGTTTCCTGTGTAACGGATTTTTTAAAGAAAAAAAGCTTTCTGCTCATGCGCGAGAAAGACCGTTGAAGAATTAAACTGTTAAAAAAAAAACAAGTACGAATGCGCTAACTTGCCGCGATATCGTTAAAACTGTTAAAATTAAAGAAATCTACTGCGCATGCGCTCAATTTCGCAAAAAAGCGACTTCTCCACTGGAAAACGAATTCAGAAGGGTTACCAGATTTGGCGCATTTATCGATTTGGCGAGAAAACACTTGGCGCGATAAGTGCCCGATTCGACAAATCAACCCCATTTTCTTTTATCATCCAAAAATAACTTAAATTTAAAAAGTCAGAAGGAATATATAATTTCCAAAAAACCTTCGTCACTTTTTTTTTATGTATGTTATTGCACTTTGTGAGACGTATTTTTATTGCACTGAAATCGGTGCACTACAGGTTTAAGGAGGAAGTAGAATATTTCCATAGATTTTACATTACATTCATGAATTCAAGAAAACCGGTAAACAGGAGCTTTAATGAGCACATGTTTATTGCAAAGATTAAATATTGCGTGACATCATTAGTTCACTGTATGTCCATTTTTTATTTGTTTTTATACTAAGTTATTTTTCTTGCAATCTCTTATTCATATACAATGTTTCTTCAATTAAAACTTGAATAATATTAGAGCTGATTAAAAATTCTACTTAAAATTTTTATCAAACATAACATACTTTTATACAATCCTCCAAAATGTCATAAGTTTAAATATTATTTAATTTAACTATTAATGCTACTGTGAATTTAAACATTAATATCACATAGGAAGATCAAGAAATAAGTATATAATTTAAACTACATGAAAAGGGGGACGATTTTAAAAAACAAAAAAATGTATTTTAAAATGACATAAGTAGTAGTTTAACATGTTTGTTTCATGTGGCTTACAATTCGCTTTTTTAAAACTATCAAAATAAAAAAATTTTTAGTGAAAAGTCAAACTGTTGTTTTTAGTACGATATACAGTAGAACCTGTTTTGTGCGGTCTTTTTTATGCGATTTCCTTTTTTGTGCGATTTGTTTTGTGTGATTTTTTGTTTTGTGCGATTTTTTATGTGCGATCTTTTTATATGCGGTGTATGAGTTTCAATGGCTTTGACGCCACTGTAATGCTTTCTAATGTCAGGTTTTCACATTTAATATTTTTATAAATTGGGTAAATATTATATTTAGCATTAATCAAGCCTTGGGTCCCTAGACTCCTGCCCCCGTGGCAAGACTCAATAGCTTAAGCTCCACTTAAGCACCCACCTCTTAAAGTCAGGTTTTTGCCTTTAATATTTTATAAATTGGGTATATACGTATTTAGCTAAGTCAGGCCTTCAGTCCCTAGAGTCTTTTCTCCTCCCCCTGTAATGCGGGGGTGTACGTTACGCCACTGAAAAGTAGACACTTCAAGACGTTCTGTTCATTTGTTATAAAACAGTCTCCCGACAATGCGCATTCAGTTGCTTTCTCTCAGCGCCTCCAGCAGCCCGCGCTTGATTGAAGACGAAACTTTCAATGACAGTGACATTAGGAATAATTTAATAGATTATGAAGACGTATAAGAAGAACCGGATTCTTTGAGAGTGGATAAAAATATACAGGGATCCAGATTTCCAACAAATTGAAAAAGCAATTTCTTCAAATAGATACCAATTAAGAAAGGAGTTTAAAATTCCCAAAGGGCTTCAATCATGTATATCTGGTTATTATGACATTTACAAGCAACTGACCACCCGACCCTCGTCGCAAAAACTTATCTCTTACTTTATGTTGCCAAAAAACAAATCAATTGAAATTGTACCTTCAAGTGACGAAAGCAATTTTGAACTTATTCATTACAGGGCTTTGGATTATGACGAGTAGCAATGAATTATGTATGTGCATTTTGAAAACTTATCCGTGTATACAACGAGAAACTATATGTTTTAAAAATGTTTCCATGTGTAATATTTAATTATTTATTTGGTTATGGAAGTACTCTTACATAAATTTCGTAAATAATTGGCATTTTATAAGTACAACTTTTTTATGCGGTCCCTATCCACCCCATAAAAAAATTCTGTAGTATTTCCACGAATTAGTTTGTTTTATTAAATATTTTATGAAACTTTTGAATATTTTTGTGCGTTTATTTTTATGTGGTTCCTATCTACCGCACAAAAACAGGTTCAACTTGTATAAATGTTACTTTTAAAATGATAGAGAATAAAAATGAAATAAGTTCATCTAATAAATGAGTATGCAGTTTATTCATGGCAAATATTAAATTCTAAAAATATAAAATGTCCCATTAAAAATAAAAGTTAACTATTTTTTGGAAAAAAATTAAGCAAAATATATATACATATGTATATCATCCAAAGAACATAATTATAAACTGAAGGACTCATACTCCTGCAAATTAAATACTACGTCACGCGATACTTCGTCAAAATGAGAAAATAAAATAAATGTAAATGACTGTGGAAATTCAAATGTGCGTTTTCCAAGAATGCATGAAAGGGTGCATAATATTATTTTTAAAGTTCCATTCATCGTTTAATATCGCACACATGTATCGTATAAATATCGATTATAAGATTCGTAGGATATGAACGACGAAAAACTTACCGATGAAAAAGCAAATCTAAAATGAAGCCCAGAATATAACTTATTCCAACTCACAGCTAAAATTCACGGCTTAAGGACTTAACATGTCTGAAGGCAACGGTTCTTAAACTTTCGATCCCCCTCCCCTTCTCCCTTTATGTCATAGCTTCATAGCATGGATCCCTAAGGTTTTGGACATCACTCCCTGACTTCTAACATATAGTTGAGTGATTTAAGGCTTCCTGAATAATTCAAAGACTGCCCTTGCTACTTTACACAGACTTTTTAACACTTCTTTTTTCGTTTAATAAAACAGTAAATTTAAGAAATTACGCTGTAGTAATGGATATGTGTAGTTGCAAACAATACAAGATAACTAATAGTCTTGATCCAAATACATAGAGGTTTTTCATTGGGGGCAATTTAATGATCTAGTGTAGGATGGTACATCTTTCTATTTTTTCGCTAGCATTTCACAGTCCTCAAAAAAAAAAGGAAATCTCGACACCAAAGGAGAGACCTTTGCGGACCCTAGAAAAGCTCTAGGAACCGCCGGGAGTCCACAGCTAAAGAACCGCTGTTTTAGGGAATGTTCTTCTTGTTCACTCAATACGAGGGAAAAAATACGCGCATTTCTTTCGTAAAATACAGAAGAGAAGAGAGAAATGAAAACAGAAGCATATAAGTGAAAATTTACTAAGGATAAAAGAAAAATCATTTCCTCGCTTATGAAATAAATTTTTGTGTATGCAACTTTGAAACAAACGTAAAAA
>BMAU01016690.1:0-263271 GCA_019973935.1 Trichonephila clavipes
ATAAAAATTGGACAATTTTTCAAAAATATGAAAAACTTTTTCAATTTTTTCTCAAATTCTCAGAAAATTTGGGAAATATTGTAAATATATATGGTTATCATGTGGTAAAAACTTCAAATTATTGTTTTGCTTTATTGCTAAGTTACATTGGTTTGAAGAAGGATGTTTTTTTTTTTCTGTGAGGGCACTGATATCTGTTAATGGTCATGTGAGCCCTTAAGCGTATTTTGGCAATAATCTGCTGTCAATGGAGGAAAAAGACTTAATGTACAGTCTACACTTTAATTAGTTAACTCTGTTTCAAGTTCAATGGGCCAAATTCATGTGATTTCATTCCTCACATGATAACGACAGCCACGTGTTTTCAGCCAATCAGTTTAAAAAATCATATGACGTCATAGTCACACGATAAAAACAATCATTAGTTTCCAGTTAATCAGTTTATGCGCTTCGTTGTTGCCAACTTTTGCTCTTGGCAGAAACTTTCTCTTAAAAAGTTCATATTTGTCAACAATAATGACGCACATAGGTAGACAAATGGCATTTTATTTAGAAATACATGTATAAAATAAGAATTTTTATGAATTTTAAAATATTAAAAATTTTTTATGTATGTAATATTTGAATATCTTTATCCAATTACGAAATTTGAAATTATACCTAAGTTTTACAGATAGAACAAGTGCAATAAGTTTAATGTCTATTTTGAAATCAATGGAAAATATACGTGTTTATCTTTATCATGTGACCGTCATGAGTTAAGCTCATTTATTTTCTCAATTCACTTAAATTTTTTTGATAATTGTATTACTTTTTTTTCAGTTCCGAAAGTTTACGTGCTTGGTCCTCCCACACTAGACAGAAAGTTGGTGTGCACTGCTTTGTCTAGCAGACTCAATCTTGTTTATTTAACGCATCAAAGTTTAAAACAGGATGAGGAAAATCCAAATGAGTCGAAGGTAGTATACGAGCAATTTGTATTTCAGTATTTTATTTGCTTATTAATTAAATACATTCGTTTTATGTATAACTTATTACTTTTAATAGAAAACCTGGCAATGTAAGGAAAACAACCCAGTGTTTCTCAAACTGGGGGCGCGTCTCCCTAGGGGGGTGATAAATATAAAAGGGGGGAGCGAGCATATTGAAAGATCGAAAATAAAAGAATATATTTAAAAAAGTTATTAGTTTACTGAAAGTAAATAAACAAAATACATTCTGACATAAAAAATATAATTAGTCAATACACTAATATAATACAGTTATTATTGTATCAATACTGCACAATGTATTTTATAATTAATTTAACAATATTAAGTTAAGAACAAATGAATAATTACCAGAGTTCCCATGGGCTTGTCATATATAAAATTTTATACAAAAATTAACCCTTAACTCGATCATTTGTACGGTTTATAATGAATTCCTTAACTGCCGATTAAAAGTGACGCGACCTAATGCGACCCTTTTACACGTAGGTGACGTAGGGGTGGAAGAAAAGTTATTAATAAAGATTGTGAAGGTCCTTTTATTGCATACCAAAGCCTTCGGAATAATTTTATGGATAGCAGGGCACAGAAATATCATACTTTGGAAAGACGTATATATACGCCAGGGACAATTAACGCATTAGCTGGGCGAGAAGTTCATATACACCGGTAAAACTTAAGAAAAAAAATTGTATTGTAGCTTTAGTGTCAAAGCATAGTATTATCGAATTCAATACATTATTATAGGTATGAGGGGGGCGATGAAACTTATGGTTGAATATTGGGTCGCATCTATTGAAAGTTTGAGAAGCACTGAACTAACCTGTTTTGCTGATTTGTATATGGCAAAGAAGGCAGAGGTAAGAAAAAGGTGTTATGAAAAAAGACGATAGTCCAACGTCTGCATATGTTCAAAGGAGAATCTTATAGCAGAATAGGGAGAATTATATTAACGTCATACTATAAAAGAAAACCAGATATACCAATAATACGAGTAATTTTAATTAATAAAAACTAAAAAATACTTTCCCTTTTCAATAGAGCTGAAAATTTTATTAACATAAAAACTGTTTTAAATTAAATTTATATAATTAATTTTTTTCTTTTGTGATTCAATTTTTGTGTTTTCCCTTTTTTTAAAGTATTTCTGAAAAAATTTCAAGCTATTCTCTCTCTCTCTCTCTCTTTAACACATTTTATGGTGGTCATAAATCTTGAACTGGTTTTATTGGATCCTAACTCACCGAGAGCAATAGAGTTTTAGACGCTTCCTCCAAGAAATGCAACCTTTAAACCATATTGCCCAGTTCACTAGAAACATCTTCGATATCCTCTTTCACCCTCAGTGGATTTGTACCGCATCCCCGTGTTCTAATTATAAAATAATGTATGTTTAGTATTACTTGAATACTTTAAATTAAAAAATGTCCTTAAAATTCATTAATTTTAGCATAAAATTATTTTCTTAATGTTGAAGATACAGTGAATTCTTCGACATTCTTTTTCCTTGTTTTCCTTGGAGTTTTTCTTTCTCTCTTCCTTTTTAGATACATTAAGTATATAGTAAAACAAACACATATTAATTTAAGAAAAGGTGTAAATAATTATATTTTTAATATATAGTGTTTTATAAATTCTCAAAATTTGTTTTAAATGGTTTATAAAAAAATTGAAAGATGAACCTCTATATAATGAATTTTCCAAGTAACGAGCTTTTTTTCTGAATTTAGTGACTTCGTTCTATAGAGGTCCGACTGTATATAACCCTTATTAACTCAAACCCCCCACTAATATTAGGAGACATGAACATGTATAAAAAATTACTAATTGGTATCATTATTGTTTAACATATTATTTTGATTGCTATTTTTTAGGTAAATAATTATTGATTTTACGAAAAATGATATTAAGTTAACGAATTCCTTATTTTGGAATGAATGAACAATGCCAATGAAATGATGGTTCTGCGGTTGATCCTACGATATTACATGATTGCATTCTGATCATTTAGTGTTTGTAAGTTGCAAATCGCACGAGTATATAAACCCCACATTTCTCTATAATCTCTTCCTAAATTTTTTTGCTTCAACAAAAGCTTACATACCCCTCACGAAGATTACTTTCTTTCATATCATTAATGAAGACATACGTCTGATCATATTTTTTACAACTAAAATTTTCGGTAAGAATTTCTAAAATTCGGTTTTATTTCAATATCATCTTACAATTCAATCAATTTTCTATCGATTAAACGTTCAATAACTTATTCATAACTAAAAAAAACTGATAGATAACTTCGGTATTGTCCTCGTCACTTGACCGAGGTTCAACATTATGAGGTCCGTTGCCAATAGCCCTCGTGTTGCTTTAGAGTCGAGGTAAATGAAACACTCACTTATTCAAATAATAGCAATATCTGAATACTTCGATCTGAAATGTAAACTTGACACAAAAAGACAAAAAGAGTTTGCATTTCTCAAAATGTTATGCAATATATTTACGCATAAGTTGCGCAACTTCACTGTCCGTCGTTGTGCAGTATCATTGATAAAAGGGAATTATTATTTTGGATGTAGATTTTTACATGAAAAAAGAAAAAGAAAATGAATATTTTCAAAACTGCTCGCAAACTTAACTTAGCCGTAATGATCTGCTATTATTCACTTTCTACAGCTATCAGCGATTTCTTGTATGAAGATTACGGGCTATTTTTTATTTTGCTGCAAAGTACAAGAGAACATTGTTTCTCTATATGGGCACTTTTTGAATGTGTCTCACAAACTGTGAAATGAAAAAAAAAATGTCGGGGTTACGTTTATGGAAATGAACTCTATGTAAATTCTCTATCAAACTGCAAAGCTTTATTTCTTCACTGGAAAATAATTTTTCTTTATTTAAATGCAATGTAAGCTGATTATTAAATGGTTTTTGTGACCCACCGCCCTTTTTGTGAAGCATAATAAATGTTTTATAATTATATGCATGCTGCTAAAAATTTATGATGTTTATCGAATCTGTGATACTTGAAACGAAAAAAGCATTACTTAGGCGTTAATGAATTTTTCGAAAAAATTATTTTCGCAACAAAGGCGCGCGCACCCAGTGCTTACAAATGCAGTTGATTGTAAGCTTTTTTACTAAAAAATACGGATTGCAAGTAGGACAACTGAATTTAGTGAAATTCTACAAACGAAACACACAAAAGCGGTCAAAATTGATTTTTAAATAGTACATACCTCTCGCTTTTTCTTATTCCCACACATGTACGCATGTGTTCCCACAGTTTTGTTATAGTCTGGTAAAATTTCCCGAATGTCAGAATAATAAAAGTGTTTTTTCCTGGATTTATACTACAGTTATTGTTGTTGGTGTGAAATCATTTAGAACATTTCTATCTTCCGATACTTTATCTGAAAACATCAAAAGTGTGAAGTAGTCAAAGTAATTGCGCAATTTAAAGAAAATTTATTCGAATGTCCATATGTATCACATTATGTATTTTGAAGAGTTGTTTTAATATTTTGTCAAAACCTAACATCCCATTTTTATATATACCATAAAATCCGGCGTATAACGCGCACCTATACTTTCAAGCTGCATTTTTGGATTTTTAAATATATTCGCCGTATAACGCGCACCCCCTTTTTGACGAAGAAACCTGAAACATGCGTATGCAAAGCTCTTACGTTTTGAAGTCATTCATTCGAGGTATTATTTCAAGCTTTTGAAAAAATAGTGTACCACTAGAAATGCAACCCTTTAAAATCATAAGAAATGCCATTTCTTTAAGGAAAAAAACCCAGTAGTTTGATATATGTAGAAGTCTATTTTTTTTCTATGCTTATCTTTTTTCGTTTTTAAATCTATCGTTTTTATACTCGGTGTATAGCGCGCACCCGTAAATTTCGATCTTATTTTTTATCTTAAAAGTGCGTGTTATACGCCGGATTTTACGGTACATAGAATGTGCGTGTGAGCGTGCGTAATGCTAAGTTTGAATTTACAATTCTATAAAACTATCCAAGTATTGTTACGAATTTTGTGTAAATAATTTGTATTTGGATGTGTAATGCATTTATATTACTCTATGATATATTTATTTTATTTTAAAATTGTACTATTCACAAGCAAACGCCATCCCTTACGCTATAGTGGCGATTCAATGAGAATCGGGTGAAATCTTGGCGATAGAGCCAAGTTGGCATCATTTTTGGCAACCGAGTTGGCGGCCAATTTGGCGTCATTGGCGAACATATTGGCGAGTTTGGGACCCTCAAGGCGTTATCCCCAAGATCTATTTGCCTTTGGAAGATCTAAATGTCAGATGTGAAAACTGTATGTGCATTGATTACTAGTTAAAAAATAAAGGGCCACAGTGTTGATCGAAGACAACACTCGAAGACAACAAAAAAAAATAAAAGACCCACAAAACATACAAATATATACAAAAATACGGGTGAGTGAAGAGAGGAAAGATGAGACTTTCCTTGATTATATTCTGCAGCAATTATGCGATTGAAATCTCCCTTCTCTATGCTCTTTTTCTGTGAATGGTTTGCTGTAAGGCCTTGTGTGCAGAATTTATGTTTCAATGGTGCTGTGAATGGTGTTGTAAAAGACGCTTGCTGTTCAGTTATTTTATATTGATTTTCTGAAATGGATGTCATTATTGTACTTTCGGAAATGCTTGTCTGTTTTAATTATTCCTTTTATTTTGATCTCTATGGTTATTAAGTGCTTGCAGATGAGAGAAATGTTTATGAAAGTGTTTCTCAGGATCCAAGGGAGGAAAATCCTTCCCACAGAAGGGATTGTTGGTGTAAGCGTAGGCAAAGGGATTATTGACGAGTCGGGGTGCCTGAAGAATATCAAAAGACTCGTAACATACAATTTCAAACTGTTGCAGATTGCAAGTGCAAACTATTCCAGATTGTTTGCCCTTCTTCGCTTTTGCATCAGCTGTCTTCATGTAGAGTTCTCTTAACAATATATTGAGAACAATTGAGAAAGAATAAAAGTAGTTCCCGGTATAGAAGAGATCCGCATCATGGAAAAGCAAGGCAACAGAATGGCCAAATGAGCAAAAGTGATTGGAAAAGTAATTCTTAATAGTTTTTTTGCTAAGGTATTTCTTTCTCAGATTTATTCACAACTTCACTTCGCAGGACACAAACTCACAATAAACAAAATAATCAGTAGTAGATATAAATACATCTATGTTGCTTTATTGTTGCGCTATTGTTACTGAACAGAGAATATGTTATTTCTATTATATAGGTGCTTTTCTATTGTAAGATTTGACGGAAGCAAATTCCGCTTTCAATTGTTTAGAGGTTATTGTTATTGCAAACATGATTATATATACATATATTATAATAGGAATTTCTTTAATAAAATTTAAAATACAATTCGTATTCTTTTTCTTTTTGATTAATTTAAGTTTTTCATAAAACACTTGCTAACCATAGATAAATATATTTTCCAAGATTTTGGGAAATATGACTTTCTCTTACATTTTCAAAATAAATTTATTAAAAGTCTCAATTGCACTTAAATATTTTATGGGTTTACCAGAATTTCACATGTTAAGAGAGTTGAAAATCTTGAAAAATATCCATCTTAAAAATTTACTCTAATCAATACTTAATAAAGCTTTTTGAAAAACAATACAACTATGCTGGAAATAACACTAATTTATTTTACTTAGTAGAAAACTGAAAATATGACTTATAAAGTTACAGATTCTGAAGATTTTATCCTTTTTAATTAGTTAAACCTTAAAATAAAAAAAAATGGTAAAATCATTTTTTAAGGTATCCAATTACACTAAAATTGTGAATTTTGCCAAATTTTTTATAATGATTTTATTTTATAGGTCATCTTATTAGCTTTATAAAAATACCAAGTTTTTATTTTCCATTCTCTAGAACAAAAGCTACAAGTGTTTTAGTAAAAACAGATGCCATTACTTTACATAAGATGTCAAACCTTAAAATGCGTTTTACTCGAAATGGGTTTTTTTCCCGAAAAGTTCAAACGGGGACAGCGATTGCTCAAAAAGCTTTTTAAATAATTTCTGAAATTTTTTGTGTATGTTCTGCATAACAGTAAATGTGTTTTAATATTCAGAATTTTCAATATAACTGTTTTATTACAAAATTAACAGTTCTTTATGTGAATATAATCAATGTTTTTTAAAGCAATTTCATATAATAACTAAGATAGAAGGTTCTAGTTTTGTAAAATTTAAAATATCTCTTATCTTGAAGGTCATTTTAAAAAGGAATAGCAAAGTGATGCATCAAAATTGAAAAATTGAGAATTTGTTCATTTACTTTTTGTACACAGTGGGCCTTGTTGTGTTATTATGTTATTTTTTGTCAATTTTGACCCATTTTTTTCCATTTTCGTTGTAATAATTTTTTTTCTTAATTTTAGCCTTTTTTTTCTTAAAAAATGTACTAAATAAATCTAAAAACCTCAAAAAAATTCCCATATATCCATTTTTTCAAAAAAAAGTTGTCGAAGTAGTCGGATAACTTAAGAATGTATTATTTTATCCAACAACCATGCATCATTGTTAAGTAGTACGTGCTTCAATGTTAGTTAGAAATTTTTTTTCTTTTATCTTGTATTTTTTATAACTCTCTATCAATAAATTTACGTTACTTTGTGATGATCCCATCATCCACTTTAGGAAGAATTGTTTTAGGGTATGAAGGCTGAAGATATCGTCATAAGCAACTGTGTTACGTCCCTCAGAAACGAATAAAATTATCTATATTCAACAGTGCCCCTGAAGTTTTTAGAAGAACTAAAATAAGGCTCTTCAACATTTCACGCTTGAGGGCCAAATTGATAAATTTACTATGATCCATGGGCTACATCAATAAATTCACAGTAATCCGAGGGCATTACGACTGTCAAAAAAGTATTATAGTCAGGAAATTTATATACAAAAATGGAGAGTTGTTTTACACAAGACTACAACTGATTCTAATGGAAGAGACGGTGTTTACAGATTTGTATATGTACCGTAAAATCCGGCGTATAACGTGCATCTGTACTTTCAAGCTGCATTTCTTAATTTTGAGGTATATTCGCCGTATTACGCGTATACCCTTTTTTACGGAGGAACCTGCAATGTACATTAGCAATGCTATCATGTTTTAAAGCCGTTTGTTCAAGGTATTGTCCAAGGATTTTGAAAAAAAAATAGTGTATTTCTAGAAAAACAACCCTTTAAGTTCATAAGGTATTACTTTTCCTTTAAATAAACAGTATTCCGATCTTTGTAGAAGTTTCAGTTTTTTTATGCACATCTCTTTTTTTTTTATTTTTCAAGCTATCATTTTTTACCAGGTGTATAATGCGCACCCGTAACTTTCGATGTTATTTTTTGTATTAAAAGTGCACATCATTCGCCGGATTTTACAAGATATACATACACTGGTGTGCAAAAATTAAGGACGAGACGGTTTTTTCAATATAACTTTGTACAAAAGCTTTCCAAATCAACACATTTAATATTGTAAGATCCCCAATACGTAAGGACATGTGTAATATGTAAGCAACACTTACTAAAAAAGAAATCAGAGGTATAAAAAGAAGCTGTATTGAAAAAGTAGCATGGAGCGCAATGCGACTGAAGGCCGAAACATCCCTGTGATGGGTGTCCAGCAAGAAACATCCGGTCTTTAGTAGGGGATATGATCTCCCCTGACTGCTAGGCAGGTTTCACAGCGTCTGCCCATGCTGAGAATGAGGGTGTCAATGAGCTGTTGAGGCATTGCTGCCCATTCATCTTGCAGCGCCAATCGAAGCTCCCGAATCGTTACTGGTGGTAAGGTACGAGCTGCCAAGCGTCTGCCTAGAGAATCCCATACATGCTCGATGGGATTGAGATCCGGAGATCATGCCGGCCAATCCATACGTTCAATATCCTCACTCTCTAAGAGCTGTTCGGCAGCTACTGTGCGATGACATGGTGCATTGTCGTCCATCTAAAAGGAACTGCAGACCCATAGCGCCTCTAAAAAGACGCACATATGGAAGAAGAATCTCGTTACAATAACGGGTCCCGTTGACTGAACCTGCGTCGAAGATGTGAAGGTCTGTACGACTACCAAGCATGATGCCTCCCCAAACGAGAACACCGCGACCTCCATACCTGTCCCTTTCAATGATGTTCGAGGGATGATTGCGACTTCCTCTCTCTCCAGATGAGTATGCGATGAGAATCGCTACTCAAACTGAATCTGCTCTCATCTGTAAAGAGTACTCGTCCCCATTCATTGTCTCTCCAATTCCGGTGTTCCCGGCACCACAGAGAACGCCTTCTCCGATGGGCAGGCGTTAAAGGTACACACCGTACAGGGCGTCGTGCAAACAGACCACCACCATGCAGTCTTTCTGGCCACGGTAAAACGCGATATCGGTCGTCCAGTCGCCTGTGTCGTGTGTCTAGCGATGACGCTGTCTGCCGCCTGTTTCTTCTGGCCTGTAAGACAATGTACCGGTCATCATCTGCGGGTGTGGTTCCTCGTGGACGACCACTACTGAACCCCCGGATAGCTGTTCCTGTAGTTTGAAATTGTCTCCAAAGTCGTAAAACGATGCTGTGAGCTATTCCGAACTCTGCGGCCTTCCTCCAACTTCCCAATGATTCGACCTCGGGTAAAAGCATCCAGATGTCGTCTAACAGATTGATTATTCGCCATTTGTCGCTGAGGCAGCAACTCGGTGTGATTTTAACTGCTATACGGTGTGCACAATCTCTTTGCCAGAAATACTGATCTTACACCGACAATATGCTTTATATTACTCAGACACTCCCCCATTACGTCTACCTGCATATCTGCGCATGTGCTACCGTACATCACCTTACTGAATCACCTGATTGGTCTTTCTGTCCGCTCTGCCTCATCGTTCAGCTGATATGCTAATTTTTCGACTTCGTCCTTAATTTTTGCACACCAGTGTTTATCGATTTCAAAAGAGTTAAATGGAAGTCGAATTAAAATACTTTGCAAATCTGTTAAAGATAAAATTCACCTTTTTTTCCCGAAAATTTCTGAAATTTTATGCATAGTAAGATTTTTAATATTTAAAATTATTTATAAAATACGCACAGTGAAATTTTTAAAAAAATTTTCCTTTTTGGAATTTTTTTTATCTTAATCGAGTTTTAAACACGTTAGTGAAATGCTTTGAATATCAAGAATAATGGCAATAATAATAATTCTTGAATATCAAAAATAAAAATTGCATCTTTTAGAACAAAAAGCAGACAAGGCAATTTTTTAAAAAATTACATCAAATTCAAATGTGGGGCCACTAAAATACCTTTAACGGGCCATTCGTGGCTCCCGGGCCACTGCTGAAGACCCCTTCACTAAAATATATCATTCTGAGTTTAAATTATTTTTATGTAGATACTGATATCCGTAATTTGTTTGGCCTTCGCATTACCTGGACGAATTTAAAAATAACGATTTAAATAGCTTTATCTGTACTGATTGAATTTTTTCATTCGAAGTTCTTCAAAGAGAAGACGAAGAAGTGTCAATAATTTTCGCAGTTCTCATCGTAGAAAAACTGTGTTGATTCCTTGAAGTGAACTAAGAAGGTTAATAAGTTGATTAATTGCCACAGTTGATTCTCTTCTAAGAAAGCTTTCTTATTACGGATTCCGTGCTTTTTCAGGTAAATGATTTTTCCTCGTGGTATTAGTTTAAATTTCGAATCTAGTGATTGATAGATTGATTATTAAAGTCGCATATGGAAGCAACAATGAGACTATTGGCGACGGATCTCGTCTTTTTGAACCTCGGTCAAATGATGAAAATGCCCCTCGAATTGTTACTCCACATCACACAACAGGATGACCTTGAACTTCGAAATATTCATTGCGTATCAGCTTTTCGATGCGAGAGAATCTTCAACAACTTCAGGACTCCAATTAAAGACCTGACGGAAACAACGCAGGCTACGAGTTCGCCCTCATGACCTTTCGATTAGTGCAGTTGTTCGAATTTTGCAAAATTCTTTTAAGAAATTTCTGATCCACGGATACGTAAGACATGGGTCCCAAAGTATAGTTTGGATAGCAGGCTTATTGGTGATACACATCAAAATTCTGAGTAGCTTCAAAACAAAATCTTTTACTTTGTGCATCTCATTTTCAGACTTCCAAACTACATCAATATGTAGACTAGTACTTTTCAAAATTTAATATTTTCGACACAATTTTCGGTCATAATTTTCATCACGCCCCCCTCATACTACAACTATGTATTGAATGCAGTAACAATGCACATCGACTTTAAAGTTAAATTGCAACTTTTATTATATGCTGCACAAATTATCAAGATACATATTAAACCTTGTATATGACAAGCCCATGGAAGTCACTAGTAATCACTAAGTTTGTTTTTAATTTATTATTGATAAATTAATAATCAAGTACTTTTTGATGTATTGATACATTTATAAGTATCTTATATCAGTGTGAATATGTATTTTATTTTTTATTACGTCAGAATGTATTCTGTTTTGCTTCCTTTCAATAAATTGATAGCTATTTTAAATCTTTTATTTTCAACTTTTCGATATGCTCGCGCCCCTAGGTAGGGTTATGACGCCCCTCTAGGTGGGCACGCCCCACAGTTTGAGAATCACTGCTGTAGACTTTAGGGTCCAGGGGGAGTTCCCAGACAAGAACGACATTAATACTCCATGTGAGGGTTATAAAACTTAATTCTGTAAAATTTTCTGTTTGCATAAAATATTTAAGTTCGCTTTTGTATTAAAAACTTCAACCTCAAATACTGGCAGCATTACACAAAGAAAATTCATCATTTGGAGTGTTTTATAAAATTCTGCTCTTCATATTAAATGCACTTACGGAGGATTTATTTGTTTACCAGCGATCATTGCACACACACAAATAAAAGCTCTTATTCTTATTTTTTAAAATACTAGTATTCAAAACTGGTAGTTCCTGAGTAAACAATAATGTGTTTGAGAAAATTTTGTTTAAAATAAAAAGTAATTTTTTTTTGCCAACACAGATATGTGCACTCGTACGTTAAATACACTCGCATAGATGAAGCGACGTGTGTATATGCAGATGATTCAATGTACCAGAGAATTTGCGTGTATTAAGGTTAACAGAGGATTCAGTGTTTCACCAGAGGTTTCAGTCAGCACCTGTTCATACATTTTATTCACCTACATTATCCTTTTGTGTCTCTATGAAGCATGAATACTTGAAAATAAATATTAAAAATTTCTAATGTTAAGCCATTTTTGGACTTGAATACATATGCGATGAGACGATAGAAAATGTCCATATTTTTGCACATAAAGTTAAATAAATCGTAATGGGATGATATAATTATTTATTACTAATCATATTAGGAGTCTTTCGCTCAACATATAGGGTTTAGAGACTGTCTATTAAAAATATCTTGGCTTTAATATAACTCAGGATTTACTACTTATGCTCTTAGCGGTATCGAAGTTAATATTCAGATTCCAGCATGCATGCGGATAAGTTTTTAATCCCCCTTGTAAATTCGAGACTAAAAGTGTTTTTAATGCTCTAACAAGGTACAAAAGTTGAAGAGAAATGAAATATGTTCTAGTCTTTTTGTAAGTTCGAATTTACAACGTTTAAAAATTCTGTTTGCTCTGATTCTAAAACCGAGTTTGATTAATTTTTATTTCAGAAATATTAGTTTCTGAAAGTTCTTTTTTATGATAAAGGAAATACGTAACAAAATAATATCATTGCATTTCTTCCAGGTCGCAGAAAATTTTTTTAATTTGGCTTTTTGAAAATAAGACATTAATGTACCTATATATTTAAATCTAATTTAGATGATATATATTTGTGTGTTTATTATGATTTAATTCTGGTTTTAACACGCACACATAATATTTTATCAATATTTAAGAGTTTGTTGTAAACTTTAGTATTTTATTTAAAATAAGAGATAAATAAATTGTAAAAAATATCATTCTTTTCGAAAGAAAATAATTCCCGAATAAAAATTGAAATTTTTTTTAATAAATTTTTTAAACATTGGCATAAATAATTCTGAGTGGGCCCAGTATCAAAATGTCTTGGGGCGTCTTTTTGAAGCTTCTTATTAGGTTAGGATATTTTGTTTGCACATGTTGGGGCCCTTGAAGCTTTGGGGCTCGTATCATTGATACAGTTGATACGGCGGCAACTACGCCCCTGGTACTGAAGTTAAAATATGTCGTAATGAATAAAAAGCCCTTAAAGAATTTGTTCTCTGCGACTTAAAAGCTAATTGTATGGGGGCTATGAAAATGTGGACTAATAGTGGGTTATTTTATTTTTCGAGGTGCTTAAAAGTTTTCTTTTGAACCTGAATTTTAAGGACACTAAAACATTTATAAATTTTCAAATTTCTAGAATTTTCTTAGAACTGCTTCTGATGACTGTCATGTGAAGCAAAGCACTGCTATAAAATGCTATATTCTCCCTTGTACATAGCAAGTTGGGGTAGAGATCGTGTTGGAAACAATTAATATTATAATCAGTGTAATAATTATATATAATATTATTTGATTTACTTTAACTGAGGGGGCAAAAATGAAATGCCAGCCTTTGAATTATTTTAAAAGAAAAAGCATTTTGTCAAGTAAATTACGACATAATATATAAAAGAATGTATTATCTAAATTAATGGGACTTAAAAATCTGTCGTGAAACTTCTTTATATAGTTAGATAATTATATGTACAAAATGTACCTGTAACCCATTCATTTAAAATATTAATAATTATACTTAAATTAGACGTGAACTGAAAAAATAAGATTTAAGAAATACTTTGACTTTCCCTTTTTAGACATAGATTCGAAGGTTAAAAATTCTTCTTGTTGCAGAAAACTTATTTGAAGATCAACAACTTTTTAAAAAAGAAATAAGAAATGCAAATCATTTTAGAAAAGATTTCTGTCAATAAAATTTAATTAAACGATGATATTATTTTCAATATAATAATTTCAATTTAATAGGAAAAAAGAAGTATCGAAAAGCATAAATAAAATATATTCCTTTACAACATGAAGGAAATGTTAAGTACTTAATAATACTTTTGATTAAACAGCTTTATTTATAGTAAGAATTCAGCTGTCACATTATGGACTCCCTCAAAAAAAAAAAAAAAAAAAAAAAAAAAGCAAACTGTTCTTTCTAGCTAAAACAGCGATAAAATTTTTATTCGAATTTTATCACTAGTTTAAGGTGAAATCGCGTCGAAATAAGTAAACCTTCGATGACTTTTACTATGTTTATCCCAGTTGACAAATTTATAAAATTTTTAAGGATTCAGAGATAACTCATGATAATAATGACTTATGATGCAAAAGGATTAACTAGTGCACATTTAAAATAGTTTATTTAAAAAAAAACATTTTTTTAAATGCAGATACAGATTTTCTTTTGCAATTGATTTCTCATCTTAAAATTAGTATACATTTCCTATTTGATGAAATTCTGCCGAAAAAGATTTGAGCTATGGGGGATATAAAATAATAATCAACGTTGACTGAATATCTGAGACGTTTGGTGTTTGAAGAAAATTCCACTTAAAGCAGTGCTTCTCAAACTCTCAATACTTGCGACCCAATATTCAAACATCATTTTCGTCGCACTCCCTCCCTCCATTCAATAACAATGCATTGAATTCAATACTACCATACTTTAACGCTAAAGCTACAATACGAGTTTAATTTCTTAAGTGCCACCGGCATATATGAAAGTCTCTCTCAGGCAAAGCGTTAATTGCCCCGAACGTATACAGACGTCTTTCCGAGGTAGATCTTTTCTTGGAACTGCTATCCATAAAATTATTCCGAAGGCTTTGGAATGCAATAAAATGACATTGACAGTGTTTGTGAAGGATTTACTTATTTCGGAGGATTTGTTTATTTATTCCTTTTTCTCCCCCCCCAATACACTTGCCTACGTGTTAAACGGTGGCACTGGGGAGCGAATCGCATAACTTTTAATCGGCATCTAAGGGTTTAATTATAAACCCGCACAAATTATCAAGATAAATGTTAATTTTTGTACACAATTTTTTATTTATGACAAGCCCATGGGGTCACTGGTAATTATTAAACTTGTTCTTAACTTAGTATTGCTAAATTAATTATAAAATACAACTGAAGTACTGATACATTTATAAGTGTTTTTCATCAGTGTAAATGTGCATTTATTTTTTTATATCAGAATGTATTTCGGTTGCTTACTTTCAGTAAATTAATAATTTTTTAAAAATCTTTTGTTTTTGACTTTTCAGTATGCTTGCGGCCCCCACCGTAAAGCTATCACGCCCCCCTAGGGGGCACGCCCCACAGTTTGAGAAACGCTGACTTAAGGTATCTGACTACTTGCGACAACTTTTTTTTGAAAAAAATGAAGATATGGGGATTTTTTGGTGATTTTTAGATTTATTTAGTATATTTTAAGGAAAAAATCGTAAAATTGAAAACAGAAAAAGAATTTATTATTATTAAAAGGGGAAAAAACAGTTGAAATTGTACAAAAAATTACATAAACGGGGCCCGCTCTGTACAAAAATGTTTTGAACGAATTCTCAATTTTTCAATTTTAATGCGTTACTTTGTTATTTATGTTTGAAATGACCTTCAGGATAATAGATATTTTAATTTCTATAAAAACTAGAGCACTTTATCTTAGTGACTATATGAAATTGCTTAAAAAAACTGTCATTATATTCACATAAAGGATTGTAAATTTTGAAATAAAACAGTGATTGATAAATCTGAAGGTCAAAAACACTTCTCTACTGTTACACAGAGCATACACAAAAAAAATTTCAGCAAATTATTTTCAAAACACTGTCCCCGTTTGAACTTTTCGCAAAAAACACATTTCCAGTAAAACGCATTTTAATGTTTGACATCTTGTGTAAAGTTATGGCATCTTCTTTTATTAAAACACTGATAGTGTTTGTTATAGTGAGTGGAAAATAAAAAGTTTGGTATTTTTATTAAGCTAATAAGATGGTCTGTAAAATAAAATCATTAAAAAGTTTTGTCAATTTTTGAAAAAATCATGATTTTAGGGTAGTCGGATACCTTAAGTATTTGAAAGATATTTTCACTAATAAAGAATTGCTGCAATAAAAATTAAAATTAATTTAAAAAGTATAAAAATAATAAAAAGAAATAATATATTATTTTATTAAAAAATAATAGTTATTTTAAGTATTTTTAAAAACATGAAAAGGAAATTCTAACGTACCAAAATTTATAATTCTGATTCCTCTCGCCATAAAACCACTAAATTCAAAACTGTACACAATTCCCTTCAATATTGTACAGGAAATATTCGAATTTAAAAATTGCGATTGAAAATCGTGGATGGATAAGGGGGTGCAAATCGTAAGAATAAGTCCCATTATTCCACAATGTTAAGAAACAGAAAAAAAAACAGCCTGAACCGTTTGCGTGAGTATAGTTTTGTTTATGGTTCCTTAAATGTTTTTTCTAAATATCTCTGGAACCAATAAGCAAATTCGAATGACTATTGGAAAATATGATATTTAGATATAATTCTGAAAAATAATATGCAATGTAATTCTGATAAAATGCGATGTTCGTCATGGGAAAATTTCTTTTTAGAAGTTAATTGACTATTAATTATAAGTTAATTAATCTTTTAATACAATTACATTACATCTTTTGAATTAATAATATTGATTCTAGTCACAAGTTGTGCTAAGAATATTAAAAGTCATTATCCAATTCTTCCCCTTCTTTTATGACTGTATATAAGGATAAAATGTTTGAATTGCAACAACCGTTTGCAACTTATTATCGCCCTTAATTCCGTCCATCTTACAATTTGAAGCTGTTTCAGCTGAAGGCAATTTTTCGTCACTTTTACATCAGAATACTGCCTGGTCCTATAATAACTATGTAGGTTCAATTCGTTTAAAGAATTTATTTTTAGATTAAGACATTTGACACACATACTCGTATCTCTATCTTCAATTTATTGGAAAATCATATTTTAAAATAATTTAGTCTCTGCAAGAATTCTATTCTTTGATTTATCGTAATGCTGAGAGAGAGAGAGAGAGAGAGAAAGAGAGAGAGAGAGAGAAAGAGAGAAAGAGAGAGAGAAAGAGAGAGAAAGAGAGAAAGAAAGAGAGAGAGAAAGAAAGAGAGAGAAAGAGAGAAAGAAAGAGAAAGAGAGAGAGAGAAAGAAAAAGAAAGAAAAGAAAGAAAGAGAGAGAAAGCTATATAAAGAGAGAGATAAGAGATTGAAAGAAAGAGAGAGAGAGAGAGAGAGAGACAGCTATATTTCACTGTAGAGAGCTTTCATTGTATAATTTATAAATATTCGTACATATTTTCTGTTCCTTTTTATATTCATATTTATAGTCTTTTAGGGCATTTTATGAAATTTCTTTTAGTCATTTCCTAGGTTGTTATTATCAGGACCCTGTCCAGAAGTACTATTGTTTCTCTTTTAGAAACCCTCGGATTGGGCCAAACTGATGAAGGAGCGTGTGGAGCAGCCCGACTGCGTCAAGAACGGATGGTTGATGGAAGCGTTTCCCAAAACTAGATTCCAGGCCTTTGCCCTGAGAAAAATCGGAGTTTTTCCGACGCATATTGGTATATAGTTAAAAAAATCAGTAACTACTTTTCTGATGCAACCTTTCATAGAGCTTTCCTCAATGCAAGATAAAAGTTTCCTCACTCCTTCATAGTCATAATATATTTAATTGATCACTTCCAGTTGCTTATTTATGGTCAGTTCACATAACCTCTTCGAACTGGCCAGAAATTTGGAAGCTAATACACTGCTCAAAACAATTAAAGGATATTGTAAGTTTTATATAAAATAAAGATATAAGCGAAATTTTTTTTGCCGAAAATGGAAGAAGAGAATCACAAATGCAAATTTTTGTGATTTTCAAACTGTGGATTATGCTAATTTTGAGTTCGACGTCAAAAACGTCGCTTCAGCGGCAGCGAATGAAATGTGACTTTCAACTGAAATGAAGACAAGGATGATCGGCATTCAGTGACTGCTTTGTTTCGATGAGTACGATGTCTCAGCGAAGTCATTTAACCGATTCAGAAGCTTGGAGAGTTGTTGTTATGTTAGAAGGGGGCCAAACTCAAGCCGAAGTAGCGCAAGCCATTGGAGTGTCACAAACGTGATTTCCAGGATCTGAAACAGTTTTTTTAGAGACTGGAAGTGCAGGCCGAAGATCAGGACAAGGTCGTAGATGGGCAACAACGCCCAATGAAGATCGTTATTTAGTGTTAACGGCTCGGAGAGACCGAAATATGAACGCTACTCTTTTCCAACAACACCTTCGCTCGGCTACTGGCACCACGGTTTCAACTCAGTCTGTCAGAAACCGGCTCCATGGTGTAGGTCTGTATGCTCACCGACCGATGGTATGTGTTAGACTAACATCAAGGCATCGTCGCGACCGCAGGAATGGCAACAGAGCATGTGAACTGGAGGAGAAATGAATGGAGCAATGTTCTTTTTTCTGACGAGTCCCGTTTTTCTGTTCATCCGATAATAGACGTATTTTCATCTGGAGGGACCGTGACAGTAGGAATAATCCTGTGTTCAAGCACGAAAGTGTCAGATTTGGCGGTGGGGGGAGTGTTGGTGTATGGTGGCATTTCCATTGACGGGCTCACAGACCTCTACATCATTCGAGATGGGCCTCTGACTGCTCGCCGATATAGGGATGAAATCCTCAGACCTATTGTAGTCCCTTACGCTACAGCAATTGAGATGACTTCATTTTAATGGACGATAACAGCAGGCCACATCGTGCTAACCTTGTAGAGGATTCCCTTTTCGAGGAAGGAATAGTACGAATGGAATGGCCAGCGTGTTCTCCAGACATGAATCCAATAGAGCAGGTTTGGGACGCTCTAGGAAGACGAGTTGCTGGCCGCCAACCACCCCCACAAACTCTCCAAGAACTGGAAAAAGCTCTTCTCTGGAAGAGTGGGACAGAATACCCAACTCGTGATTAATAGCCTCATTGACTCCATGCCTCAAAGGTGCTCAACGTTGCTGGCCGTCCGTGGAAACCATAACCCCTACTGAAAATGATTTCCTTTGAAGAAAACACCTTTTCTTATTCTTTTTTTCTCATATGCACAAATTGTGTTTTTTTCCTTTTGTACACAAATGCGCAATAAAATGCATTTTTTTTTGCCAAACATGTGTAATTTATTCTCATATAACCTACTACGTCTTTCGACCATGTATCAATCAGCTAAAAAGTTTCTCAGCCACAAGATCCACCTAAAACCGCAATATCTTTTAATTATTTTGAGCAGTATATAATTCGTTGTTTTAAATGAAGCCAGGGTTGTCAAAATCGTGAACGCGAACTAGTACTCGACGTTGTGGAATCGTGGGCTAGAGTCCTGGTGACATTAAAAACCCACCATGTAGTATATTGAATTTGTTGATGCTTAAAGCGTTTACGTTGGTATGGCGTGGAAGTTTGGAGAGGGGAGTTCGACTTCAGGTCTTGACTGAGATTCAGTGTTATAAGATCCGGAAATCCTAGTGTTTCTTGCAAACTTTTTTGAACAGCTATCGCTACGAGAGGTCGAAACATCTGTTGGGCCTCTTCTCTTAACATCCACTTTATAGCAATTTGAGAATTTCGAATTATGAGTTTTCCATATTACTGAATTTTTTTTTGCATAATTATTTCGTAATAGAAGTTTTAGCAACTTATTTTACTGCTATTGATTTTATTCTTCTTGCGGAAAATTTATTTTTGAAATGGAAATCATAAAATGAAAGCACATAATGATTAATGAAGCTTTTTTACTAACCTTTTGAGCTTCGAGTCTATGTTCGAAACTTTCATCTAAAAGAGAATACCATTTAATATTTCTTTAATTCTCGCTTTTATTGTTGAAAGTTCAACTAGGATATTAAACTCGTACTCTTCTGACACTTTTAAGACATTCATTCATCTCGATGTCTTCTGTTGATGAAACAGTTCACGAGTATCCTTTATATTATAATTTATATTATTTTCTTCATCTCCAAGTATAACGCGATCAATGATTTATATAATCGTGATAACTGTCTTCAAAACTTTGTACAGAAAATTTAAATTACATTTTCTCCATAAATATAAACTGTTTCTTAAAAAAATACCCGACTTTTAATGGAGTTTTCGCAGGTGCTCCAGATATCTATAAAAATGTACGTTGTACGGGATAAAATCTTAATTATTACGCTAAAAGTATGAGTGAAGATCACCAATATTTTGTTATAATAAGTAGCATTTAAGTGTGTAGTAAAGTACGCATTTTTCTGTTACTTATTTAAAATTGAATGTTTTAAAGATAAATATAATTCTGACATTTTACGCATGAATTTTTATAACGCGCGTATAGTATTTCTTATAATTATAAAAAAATTAAACAAGAAACATGCACTCGTGTATTATTTTTGCAAAGAGTGATAAATTTTCTATTGCAGTTGTTATGGACGATCCAGTCATAACGCAAAGAGTGACTCTGAGTAAGTATATGAAAAGATTTATTTACTTTATATTTAAAACTAGATATATTTTTTTTTGTTTACCAATCTCTTTTACATTGATTTTATTGTGAAATGATTTAAAGTCACCGATATCATTCATCTGAATGGTATTACAGTATGTTTATACCATAATAGATAAATTAAATAATTGTCTGGAGGCTTCAATGATCGTTTCAATGAATGTTAGTTTTTTTACAGCACTGAATATTCCCTTTCTCACTTATCAGATATATTTTTCAAATACTCTATGATAAGAATGATCAGCTAAGTTAGAGAATATTACATTATATTGCAAAAATATTAAGTTTAATAAAATCTATTTAGCTAGTGTACAATCACAAAAAAGAGAACTTGAATAACTGGCTTGCAATTAGGAAAATTCAATGAAGTGGAAAACTTTTATTTTAATTCATTAATTAGCTTAATAAAAATAGTAGTTTAACTTCTTAAAATAGTTTCGTTTTCATGCTGTTCTTTTTCGAATATTTTACTTATCATTCTTGAAACTAGTTTAAGTTTTGAAATTCATAAAATTCTGCTAAGAAGTTTCTGAATTTTGAGTATTTAAAAAAATTGTCTCATAATCTTAAAGGATAACCTCACTTATATATATATTTATTGATATAAAGTATTCTATTCAAAATTTTCCAAAGATGCTTAGATAAATGAATAATTTTTTTCCCAAATAAAAATATACAAAAATTGCAATCATAAAAATTAAATTATTAAAAATATGAATTACTATTCAAGAAAAACATTAAAAAAGTTCCATACAAAATCTTTAGATATTTAGATTTCTTACGTTATGAAATTCTTACATTCAAAATTTTCTGCAGTTTTCTTCAATAGTTCAAGAAATGCTTGAAACTTGTGATTGGAAAATGCCCGACGGATACATCAAGGGAATTTATAAATCTTAACTATCAATTAACTGAACAAACGCAGTTAAAAATGGGGAAAAACATTACGAGTTTTTTGTATGAAGTTTTCTATAGAATATGACACCCCTAAAAGGCTTTATTAGACAATTTCTAGAAATAAAGATGAGGCTATAATGAAAAGTTTAGAGCAAAGGCGATGTTACGTACATTCTTTACTTAATTCTGCAGAAAAATTCGAATTATTAAAGGAAAAAAAATTCAATAAAAAAATAAGCAATCCTTTTAGCCCTAAACGTAACTCTAGCATCATTATTCTGTTCTTATTAAGCTATTAAATATGATATCAATTTCATTCAGATGTAAAAACTATTAAGGTTGTTCCATTTTGACTATTGTATAAATTCACGTAAAACAAATCAGATGTTGTAATGTACAAAATGCAGAATTTGGATTAAGAGTGGAAGATGTTTCCGAGTAATGAGGACCCTTACTTTTAATAACGTATCTGAAATACGCAAAGATATAAAATGCTTTGTTCAGTCGAAGATACAAATGTAGAATGTGATGCAATTCATGAAGCATTTATGAAAGCAGTAATTGTGAAACTAGCAAAAGCAGGCTCAGTGTTTGGAGCTACTGAAAGGGTTGCTCAAACTTTTTTAGCAATTCATCTTAGGCAATTGAGGCAAGGAATTTTTAGTCTCTTGGGCATATATTTATAATATCACCTTGGAAGGCGTGTGCACAATACGTTGAACAACAGATCGTAAATGATTTAGTGTGATATTTCGAACGTGAAGTGCAATGGAGCTCTTAAAACCAGTCATCTATGATTTGATAAGGGAGGATTTTAAATAAAAGGAATTTTGAGATAACTTTTAGTATTTATATTATATTTATTAAAAACACAGCACCCAAATTACAAGCAAAGAATAAAGTAATCGATTAACTCAGGAATTCTTTATAAAGAAAACCACAGTCGAACCTCCATATTAAGAAACTCTTCGTTTCGAATTTTTCTATGTAGTGAACTTTTTCCTGGAACCATGTCACAATTTTCTTCGTAAGATATCCCCCGCAATGGCGAAGTGCATTTTCTGTATAATGAACTTTTTCTCTTGGGATTCAATTTTTTCTCTCCCTCTTTTTGAAGTATTTCTGGACGTTTCAAGTGGTTCTGTCTTTTAACACATTTTATGGAGGTGATAACTGGTTTTTATTGATGCCTAAGTCACCGAGATCAATGGAATTCTGGGCGTTTCTACAAGAAGTGCAACCTTTAACCTCTCGTTATCCAGCTCACTGGAAACACCTTTGATATCCCCCTTCACCCTCATTGGAGTTGTCTTTGAACTAGTCTCCATTCATTTGTAGTGTTGATCAGTCGTACTGGTAACTTCGTTTCTTGTAGCTCGAAATTGTCAAATATAACGAACTTTTTTCCAGATTAATGACTTCCTTCTATAGAGGTCTGACTGTATTTAAAAAATTAGTTGGATATTTTGTTCTAAGCTGTATTTAATGAAATTAAAAATTTTTCCTTATTCATGTGAAACTAGGAATCTATAACGTTTATGTAAGTTATAAACTGAATGTGTGTATAGAAATTGTAAATGTATGTTACTTTCCTGATAACATACTTTAATAATATTCAAGGTAAAGTAATTTATCTTGTAATAAATATTAGAACATATTAAGAAATCTTTTAGTTGTAGTTGAATATCTAGAAAATTAGCACAATCAATGTTATTGCTTGTCGGAATCAAATTTATGTATATATATATATATATATATAGTCTGGATAAAAATCTATATTTGAATATATAGCTTAAAAACAGATTGATTTACAAATATATTATACAAATACATTTGATAAAATTTTAATCCAGAAACTTAGGAATGTTATTAAAAACAGTTACGACTTTATAACTAATCAAAAGTGAAAAAGTTTGAGTCATACATTTTGAAACATAATTTTTTTAGTAGCAAATGCAATTTAAGTTGACATTTATTCATTATTCAGAATACATGTATTGTTACTAATACTCGTTTTTTTAAGTTCCCAGTTATTAGTGGTTTTTAAGTAAATGCAATTTTTGAATGATTAAACAAAACAATTCAGAAAATATCGATAATTTGGTTTTGAATATCAGTTTCGTAATAGTCATATATCCTTAAGATAATATCAAACCAAACATTTACTAGTGTAAAAAATAGGCTTCATTCACATAAAATGACAACCATCGTGTGGCACGAAATGTCTTATAGTTGTCCTGAACTTCTGGGTCTTTCGCTACTAGTACTTGCTATAACTAGAGAGTGAGGTTACTTCTAACTAAATGAGGAATCATTTATTGAAATTTAACTTGTTTTGAATTTTTTCGAGATTTCTTGTAAGAATATAGTCGGATAGGAATATAAATTTTGGTAGGAATGTTTCAATGGGAAATCTAATGATTCACACATATAAATTACATTTGCGAATAGAAGAAAAATACATGTGCATGGAGACTCTTTCTGAATCATCAATTTTAAAGCGAATAAAATTAATAAGCTATTTACGTGTTTCAATATTTGATTCATAATTGAAATAGTTTTTCAACCATTTATTTCAAAACGGGATGGATGATAAGAACGAGTTTGTAGATTTTTTATGAATTCTGTTACAAAACTACTGAATTTAACTTTTTAAATGTTACACCAGGGAGCCACCCCCAAATATCGGATATTCTCTCCGAGGAAGGATTGCAGGAAATGCTGGACTACCTCGGGCACGTTGATCTCATCTTGGACCTGCATTCGAACAGTTACGCGAAGAAATTTCAGATCGGCAGGATGGAAGATGTTGAAAGGTCCATAGAGAAAGGTGTTGTACAAAATAGCATAATAATGTTTGAAAAATTCCCTTATTAGTCTCTCTATCTGTAGTTAAGCTTTTGATGAATTGAAATAATAATTCCCAGTATTTTTTTTTCTTTTTAAAAATGCATGAATGGATATTTTTTGGCATACCGCAACATCTATTTTTTGAAAAAAAAAAAGGATATTTCTGAGAGTCGTAATTTTAATATTTTTAATTGAGTATCCATCTAGAATTATATTTATTTATCATACTTGGATATAATAAATAATTTTTTTTCATTTCATTCAAATACTTAAAAGCATGTGACAGTCTGTGATAGAGTGGGAGAAAGTGTTAAATAATATCTCGCTATAAAGCAACACGAGGGCGATCGGTGATGGACATCGTAATTTTGAGCCAGAAAACAACACATGAGCTGAGCTGGTCTCCTCTTCTCCAAGCTACCATATCACACCAACGCGAGGATTTTGATATTTTGGCAGACTTAACTTGCATCAGCCCCTCTATGTGGCGGGGCACCGACTCACGATCTGAGCGCAAAATTATTAAATTTTGAAAAGTTGTTTGCTAATTAAAGATATTCGAATTATCTTAAAATTAATTGTTTTATTTCCCAAAAAACAATCATCATCAGCTGTTACCTTAATCGTTTGTGGTGTTATTGATAATTATTTACGTTCATGAGATATAACTGGAGAGGTATTAAGGGATTGTGGTTCATTATCATCATTCTAGAATCAACGCGAGTCATTAGTGAAGATTTCGTGACTTTTGAGTCTCAGTCAAGTGGCAAGGTGGACACCTGAACTGACATCCCGCTCTTGACATTATGACTGGCGTTGCTTCTGCTGAGTCGTCAGTACGAATCTTGATTCCCCTAAGAAGAGCTGGTGTACGTTCAGTTTATCGCGGGTTGAAGTCCTATTTGCGAGGTGTGGAATTTTGGGAATGAGGGATGACAGCTCCTCGCTATTCGATGTTAGCTCAAAATGACGAAATTCGTCGCCAGTAAACTTCGAGTTGCTTCGCAGTACAATATTAATAAATAATACTTCAATTAATTGCATCCCCGTCCTGCCAATGAGAGGATTTTAAGTTCCGATAGATTCAATGTAGTACGTCAGTCCCATTATAGGACAGGCAATAGAGGTATGTGACTTAAACCAATTTATTGCGTGTCCATTACTCTGTCTCAACTAGATTACCTTTACCCCATAGTAAGTAAGAAAAAATAGGAAATATTAATCTGGAAAGCAGCTTACGAAAGCACTTTTGGAATTGCTACATGAAACAGTAATAATTAAAAAAAAATGCTTAGTTAAAAGAATAGAAAAAATTTATGTTTTATTACATATCTCTATTCACTTTAAGTAACTTCTTTCTGACGGTTTCTTTTAAATATATTTAAATCACTAAGCTTTTTTATTTGCCTTTTGGTCAGTGATCGATTTCGTAAGGAGCCGGAAGCGACCAGCAGAGCCTTACTTGCCTAGAGTGCTGATGTTCGGTCCATATGGTAGTGGAATCAGCACCACAGCCAGAAGATTGGTTCAGAAATACCATTTGGTTGAAGGTGAGTCTTCAAAGGGGAAATAAAACAATTGAAGTAGTAGTTTAACCCTTTCGTAGGCCATTGATTTGTTTGAATTTCTAGAAGTTTTTTATGTTTTAATAACAATTAAGCAAATGCATTTAAGGAAATATATTTTATTTTGACAAATTTTATGTTTGCATTCAAATTTTAAGGGTGAGAAGAATACTTCCCAAGGAACTATTCACCGTCATAAAGAAAATTAAATTTAAGGGTGATTATTTGCCATGAAAAGAGGAGAATTATACTGCAATGCACAAGGGGACATCCCATTCTGCACACACGTAGCGGGTCCTCTTTTCTAGTCCCTTTCTCTGTTACATTTCCTACATCATCTATATTTGGAAACAATCTTTTGGCATATGATTTCCCACAATGGTTAAGCGCACATGATCCGGAACTACCCACTTCTCTGCTTGGAAACTAGCAGGACGTCCTATCCTTTTTCTTGAGGAATATATGTCTATTAGCTAACGAGCTAATGCTATTTGGAATGTTAGCTGGTCTTAACCTCTGTTTCTTTTGTTCACTTACCACAGTATGAAATCATTTATGATGGCAAGGTCAATAAGAAAATAAAAGATAGCATGGGAGTCTCTCCATCGTTGTAATAGATAGGACAATACGTTATAATGGGTTTTGCGCTTCCCACAGGTGTATTTTGTAAGATCGTATAGGTGGGAAGTAATTCCCCCCGAAAGCCGAAAGTTTCATTTGAATGTTTCATTTAATCTAAATAATAACGAAGTGATCGCGGAAATAATGAAGTTTTTGCAACAGTACAAAGCAAAAAATGGAGGAGGTAGGAACAAACTACCTGTACTTAATTATTTTTCTCTTATTATTATTGCAGGATTTAAAGATTATAGTTTGATTTCAACACAGTTATACTTTTAAAATATAATGGAAGTAATAAAAAGTATATTCAGAGGAATTTTAGGAGTCCCATAAAGGCAAAAGAGTGCGAGGAATAATTATAATAATGTGTGAGGGTCTGTCAAAAGCACATTGGAAGTGGGGTTTCAGCCCGAAACTGTGACGTAGTAGATGATCCTCGTTCTGGAACATAGATACTGGAGATCGATTCTAACGAACCTTGGTGAAACAAGTCCCATAACAGCTGTTGAGTAACGACGCATTTAGTCATTCAATTCTTGATAAATCAGCAAATGGGCCAAGAGACTCCTTACATTAACAAAAAGCTAGAAAATTTGTTTCGAAGTTATTAAAATTAACCCAAACTTTCTTAAGGTGTTATTTTGTCTAAATAGAACGAGTAAGATTTACTGAGCGATGATTACGTTTCATTAATGTAAAATATATATGTGATAACTGTTCTGTATAAATATATTTCTTTTATTTGAATACTTTTTAAACGTACATGATCTGGAACTACCCACTTCTCTGCTTGGAAGCCATATGTATCTATACGTAAGATACATATATTACCTTAAATGTCAAGCATTTTATTTATTGAGATTTTTTAATTATATGCTGAATATTATAATTTTGTAATCATTCTATAGATTTTTTAAAATTTCAGCGCACTTACGACAGTTCTTTCCAATTATATTCCCGCGTAAAATTTCTGCACGGAATTTATTTTCAATTTCCGGTATTCTAATTTATTTTTTAAATCTCTGTATGTTTCAGTGGACTTTCGAAAAGAACTTCGCAGTGCCGCTCTGAAAGATTCCCCATTGAAGGATCTGTTTTACGAAATCATGCAGACATCTGCACCAGGTAGAGCTATTCTTTGATTGAGTTTTTAAAACTTATCATATTCAAGAATTATGATTGCAACGGATTTTATGAATTTTTCATTAATGTACTTTAATTGTCCTGAATAATAGGGCTAAGGATAAGGCTGTGTGGTAATGTATTCAGCCAAATTAAAGTATCCGACTACGTTCGGAACCATGATTTTAAAAAAACCCGCAAAAATTGATAATTTTCATGATATTTAGTGTCACTCAGATTAGAATACATGCATAAAATTGGTTTAAGGACATTTTGACAAAAAAAAACTATTTAAATACAATATCTCGGAAAAAAATTAACTTAGAATAACCTTTTTTCAAAATGTTCTCCTTTTATGAAAAATGCTTCTGTTATAATAATATTTTGACTCTATAAATCTCAGACCTCTGTACAGAGGTTAAACTAGAATTTTTGAAATATGTAACTTAGAAGTGGATTTATTCATATTTTATACGACAACAGAGGGGAGAAATTTTAAGAAAAAAACGCCGATAATTATTTCAATTGGTGGTAACTCTGAAAATAATGGGAATTTTTCAAAACTCCTAGTTAAGACTCTCCGGAGAAGTGTTTACTTTATGTAAGCAAAATATTATTATTATATAAGCCTTTTTCATAAAAGTTGAACGTTTTGAAGAAAGATTATTCTAAGTTAATTTTTTGCCAAAATATTCGATTTAAATAAATTTTTTTGCCATTATGTCCTTAAAGCAAATTTATACATGTATTCTAATCTAAGTGACACTAAATATCATGAAAATTATCCATTTATGCGCTTTTTTAAAATCACGGTTCCGAACGTAGTCGGATACCTTAAGCAGATAAATTCTTTTATATAAATTTTTGTTTATATAAAGTGTTACCATTCAAATTAATGCAGGGTTTGACCAAACTCAGGCATTGAGTCACAAATCTAGAAACACGTTACACATAATATAACCTAAAGAATATAGAACTCCTGTTTTTCATTGGATTCCTTTCTTATTTGTTTCCGCAGAGTTAGGAATATATTATTTGAACTATACCCGAATCTCTTTAAACTAGATATCCAGTAGATAAATTAAAAGTTTATTTGATTTTTTTCGTGCATAAATGGTAATTCATCTGCTTGTCAGAAGGGGACATTTTCTATTCTTTTAAATAAATATATACACTTAGAGAATTTGAACTGAATTTTTTTTGGTATAAGAACTCATTGTACTGAAAGACGATTTTTAATGTGTTCCATTGATGTTATCTGTTGAAAGCCAGTAAAGAAATCCGTTGCCAAAATTGTCAAGGATAACTTCTAGAGTTAGGCAGAGGGAATTCGTGAGGTTTTAAAGCAGTCATGGTCCCCAGATTCGTAAAAAAAAATTGTGCTCCTTTTCGAGTTAGGGATCAAAGACCTAAATACTTGAAAGACTCGTCGCGTAATAACTCGTCGGCTTCTAAATAGGGAAGAAAATGTTCGTGTATAAAAGGATCCAAGAACCTGCTCATGTGTCATTCCCATCATTTGATCACGGTTTAGAAAGACGAAGTGCCTCCGCCAAGAGTCCGCGTACTATTTCAATCAGGTAATAATATAAATTCAACAACTCAATTATTGTGTCTGTCGCAGAATGAGAACTGTGACTCGTATTTTCATTAGGACATCACCGGTGCTTAAAGGAATTTTCAGAAAGCAGCAACTTTGAAGATTGTTAACTGTTTTTATTGGGATTCACATTGTTGAAATTCTCTTGTAAGTAATTGAGCATTAATAAGCATAATCAGGAACTTATTCTTCTTTGGAATTAAAAAAGGGTTCATTTATCCTACATTTAATACCGAGAAAAAATTTGGAAAGGGGAAATTAGATTAGGCCAGTGGCGCATACAAGAAATTGGGAAGATGTCCAGGGGTCCGGATCCCCCACCAAAGCCCTTGATTTGTTTCGATTGATTATAATCTTATGTACATAGTAGGAAAACTTTAATTAAGTATTTGTTATTAACAAATGCTAATTACTAATTCAACAATTTATGTTTTACTGTTTTTTTTATTTCCCAAATCGACACAATCAAAAGAATATGTTTGGCGGGGTATATTGAGGTATGATACGAGAATGGTGGACTTTAGATCCAGGATCTCACTCCCCCCCTTGAAAAATTTGTGTGTGTTCCACTGGTTCAGGAATATCTGCGAGTTAAATTTCTTGTTCTAGGATCTGATCTACTCTGTTTCTCCGAAAGTGATTCTTCTCTCACTTTATTTCTTATGAAAACTGCTGCACATTCAAAAAATTTGTTCATCCTATGTATAAATTTATTGCTTGTTTTTAACAATGCACACTGCAGCAACACGGCCGCTATCGGCAAAAGACCTCTGTATTTTAAATCACGATCAAGTGGTGAGAACGATCCCTGAGCTAGCACACCTGTCTACAAGCTTCCACACCAAGCCTTATGAGGATTTATAGCCTCGATAGACTAGACGTGTATCAACCCCTCTATACTGTGGGTTTTCACCGGCACCAGAATTCGAGCTAAAGTATTGACAAAAACGCTGCCAGTCACGTATTAGAGACCGTAATCGTGGTCATATTATACTGTTAAAATTTTGTGTAAATATAGTATATAATTTGTATTTGTATTGTTTTGATTACCGATTAGCTCGGCTGTGCTTGTGAATAATCTTTTACATACGTGTATTTTAAACACTGATAATTGTGTTTGATTGCTGTTGAAAGTGTGAAGACCTTTGGAGATTTATTCTGTGAATATTGCTGCGGAATCCTGTATTTAAATAATTGGATTTCCGATAATAAATTTGCATCGTTCTTAAAGAACTTTTATTTTTCTTTGTGACTGTTTTGCATAAAATACTCGAACCCGGATCTACGTAACAATATGTTTTGAGGGGGCTGCGATAACCCAGTGGTTAAAGAATTGGATCATGGCAGGCATGTCATGAGTTCGAGCCCAGTACCACTAAAGACCCACCATGTAGGGGAGAGATGCACGTTAAATCTGCCGAGAGCTCAAGCGTCCTCCCGTTGGTGCAGTACGGTTGTTATGAGAGAGAGGTGCCAGCTCAGATGTCGTCCTTGTCACTTGGCCATGGTTCAAAATGTCATGGTCCGTCACCAAAAGCCCTCGTGTAGCTAAGCAGTGCAACGTTAATATTCACTCACTCACTCATCATATGTATTTAATAGGACTTTTAAAAAGAACATGTAGGCATAAGGAGATATAATCTGAATACTATTGAGGTGAGACTAAATATTCAGGAGATTTTCTAGGTTCTGTAAGTTACCCTCAAAGATATTATTAGACTTACATTAATAATGATAAATTGACTTGATGAAACCTGGGAAGTAACTATGCGTCAGAGTAATTGGGAGTTATATTGGTTTCTCTTTCGGGAATTGTTCTACATAGAGTTTCAAGCAATTTTAAAAAAAATTATGAAGTGATATTTCTTTTGATTTCAGTTCCTGACGAGCTTTTAGTGCAAGTTGCATCCGAAAGACTCATGAGAGAGGATTGCATCAAAAATGGATGGATCATGTACAACTTCCCTGATACTAAAGAGCAAGTGGAATTGCTCGTGAAAGCTCTGGAAGGTTTCCAAGTGAATAGGTTGGACTTTTTTTTTACACAAATAAGGAATTTAAAGACGAAGAAACAGATAAATTTAAGTAAACAAATTGATCAAAAATATCATAAACTAGTTTTAAACTGTAGTTCGCGGACTCCTGAGGTCCACAGCACATTTCTAGGAGGGCGTGGAGTCTCTCATGTGTAAAGTTGAGATTTCCCTCTTTTCGAAACTCTGAAAGGCCTCGTGGAAAAATGGGAAGATGTGCCATACTAGACTAGATGATTAAATTGCTCTCAATGAAGATGCTCTACTAGAACATGTATATTGATCAAGAATATTAAGTCGGAGAGAGATGTTCCTAATCTTGGGGCTCCGCGATGTCATGCTGATACTTAAGGACATTTTGACAAAAAAAACTATTTAAATACAATATTTCGGAAAAAAATTAACTTAGAATAACCTTTCTTCAAAACGTTCAACTTTTATGAAAAAGGCTTATATAATAATAATATTTTGCTTACATAAAGTAAACACTTCTCCAGAGAGTCTTAACGAGGAGTTTTGGAAAATTCACATTATTTTCAAAATTACAAACAATTGAAATAATTATCGACGTTTTTTCTTAAAATTTCTCCCATCTGTTGTCGTAAAATATGAATAAATCCACTTCTAAGTTATATATCTCAAAAATTCTATTGAGCCTCTGTACAGAGGTCTGAGCTGTATACAGGTAAAATATTATTATAATAGAAGCATTTTTCACAAAGGGAGAACATTTGGAAAAAAGATTATTCTAAGTTAATTTTTTGCTAAAATATTGCTTTTAAATAAATTTTTTTGTCAAAATGTCCTTAAAACAATTTTATGCATGTATTCTAATCTAAGTGACACTAAACATCATGAAAATTATCCATTTATGTACTTTTGCAAAATCCCGGTTCCGAACGTAGTCGGATACCTTTAAGAGACACGTGGCGCGATCGAAAGCTTAAGAATCGCTTTCATAAGCAATCCTTCCTTATTCAGTGGCACGACAGCCCAGGGTGGGCCTTCTCAAGAAGGCTTTTCCAGGCCAGCCTTCTTCCCCTGATAGTCTTCTTCAATTCCCAGTTCTCAAAACTAGGAGATCTTTTTCTATGTCATCAATACATCTTCGATTTGGCCTGCCCTTTCTTCATGTGCCAAGTGATTGATCATTGAATACTTTTTTAGTGGTGCGGTCTTCTTTCACTCTGATAACGTGACCTGCACATTTAATTCGTTGTATTTTGATGATGTTTGCAATGTCAGATTCTTTATATGATTGATAGAGCTCTAAATTTGATCTTCTTTGCCATGTTCTATTTTCCTGAATTCTTCCAAAAAAAATGAATATTAAAATCTTCCTTTCGTAGATACTTATCATGACCTCATCTGTTCGAGACATGGATTAAGTTTCACATGCATAAGTTAATACTGATCTTAAAAGACTTTTATACAATAGAACCTTTTTTTTCTTGTTTTTTTTCTTTTGATTAAATTCGATGTCATACATCTTCGTATTCCATTAAGACATCTATTAGACATAGTTATTCTCTTTTGGATTTCAGTAGAACAATCGTTTCTCTATTGTTAATTTCCAATCTAAATAAGTGAAACTGTCAACAACTATAAACAATCATTAACTTAAAAATTTCAAATTGGATAGAATCAACTGGATTGGAATCCATTTTTCAGTCATGTAGTATAATTTTTTGTGTGTCATCGTTTGATATGATCCCTGCTTTAAATAATTGTTTTGGTGTTTCCTGTCAGGGGCTGTGTTCAATACAGTTTTATTTGTCCAGTACGATTATTTTTCTCTTTCATAATATATAATAGTATTGTCTATCTTTTTTGTCTTTCATCTCTATATGTATATATATAAGTGGATGTTTGTATACATGAAATCGCATCACTCCAACAGCGTTCAACCGATCATTATGAAAATTGGTATGTATATGTATTTTTTTGTGGAGAAGGTTTTTGTACTATCCTTTTTGGTGCAGCTCACCACCAAGTGGTGCTACAGCGTATTACCTTCTGCACTGTTCAATCAATCGCCAAGTTGCCAACATGGTTGCCAAAAATGATGTAAACTTGGCTCTATTGCCAACATTTCACTATATTTCTATTGAATCACCATTATAATGTAGGGAACGGCGTTGTACTATTTTAACATAAAATAAGTACATCAGAAAATAATATTAATGTATTACATATCAAGATAAATTATTTATACTATTTTAAGCGTCCATTACACAAAATTTGTAACAACGTGTTACTTTTGCTGAGCAGAGATCAGCTTAGGAAGGTGTTTTCAAAAATTGACCCACAAGAGAGTTATGGGGCTTTATAAATAAATAAAAAATCATCTCTTTTATCTGCTATTAGATCTACAAACTTAAAATTTAAGAAATACGGGTTTTTTGTTCAGCTGGAATATCCCAAAAGCATTTTTTTCGTTTAATTTGCAATTCACGTAAACTTAACTTATTAAAAACTTTTTTTATCCTTCAATCTGTATGGTTTAATTTTTCAAGTCAGCCGTGCGAAGAACGGGTATACCAGCTGTTTCTTATTTAAGTATTTAATGGTTGGAAGTAATAAAATGTTAAACATTTGAATTCCGCCACTGAAAGTATCATTTTTCGTTTTATATTCATCTTCACAAGAACCACATCAAATTGAAATCCTTTCCACTTGGTGAAACTCTTAGAATTTTTTCAATGGAAAAGTATTTCAGTAATATGACAATGAGGGAGACGATCTTTGTGTTTTCCAGAGTCATTTTCTTCGACGTGCCCTTGGAGACGTGCCTGGAGAGAATGGAGCCTCGGAGATGGGACCCCACGACTGGCGAGATGTACCACCTGAAGCTGCGTCCTTGTTCGGAACGAAAAGCCCTCAGTCGCCTCATCCAACTACCAGAGGACTCGGAGGATTCGATCAAGGCTGATCACGAGCTCTATTCCACCCATTGCGTCCATCTCAAGTCTTTCTTCAGGACCTACCCACCCGAGGACATCATTACCGAAGTGGATGCCAGCTTGTCAGAGGAGGTCGTCTTCGAATTGGCGCAGGGAGCCATACTGAAGTCTGCCAAAATGAAACTTCCAGCACGCGAATAATTCGATCTCAAGGTGTTTTTTTGTTTCATTGGTGGCATTTGTTTTATCAGTCGTTCTGAGAGAATCAAAATTGACCCAAGGATTTTATTTAACATTCAAATAAATATAGCATTTTGATTGCTACTATGGCCTAATGGTAATAATATTTGAGTTTGGTATGTGCTGCCTTTTCAATTTGAGAGGTTGGAATTGTATATAGTTGACCGCGACAGTTGTTAAAATATTTTTTCGATAAGCATTCTTTTTTTATATAAACAAAGGGTTATAAGAATTTAATTATTTAGAGAAAAATGAAGGCTTTAAGTAATCGTCACACACACACATTTATACAAATACAAAAATAATTTTCCTCTAGCAGTTATGGAAGCCATGTATAGTCAATTTTTCATGTATTCCCGAACCATCGTCATCTTTAAAAATGCTTGTGGAAGCAGTGAGGGCCACAGCTTATTTCTTAGGTTCGAATCATGAAGCTACTAAAGAACCACCGTATGAAGAGACTGAGGTACGTTAAATTTTCTGCTTCTCAAAATCCACACGATGGCATGGAATGAAAAATTCTAAAAAAGGCTCAAGCATCATCCTTTTCGCTTGACCGTGAATCATAATTGGGATCGTCGTTACAGTCCTTGCATTGTTTCACAGTGCGATATCAATAAACAATCAATCAATCTAAAAGACGTATGGCAAACTGAGAATCCAAATGAAAAGTGCCAATAATGTTTTACATCCCGAACCCCACAACACAGTTTCTAAGAAAAGTGATTGCTATTAGTATAGATTGCTATTGCACTTTTTAATTCTGGAAATATTGTTAAAAGTCTTTACTTTAACGAAATTAGATCTCATATCATAAGTGTTCTGAAACATCTTTTTAAGAAATGTCTGTTGCGAGAAAAGAAGTACATGCATTATGAACATACACTCATGTACAAAAACATTAGCACATCAAGAAATAATTGCGGAATCGTAACGAAACTTGGCATGAAGGTACATGTCGGGGAGATATGCAAATGATTAGAAATGCAGCGAGATTGCGCATTACGTATATCCGGTAGAGGGCATTTACCATCGTTCTCCGTGGAGAATAAAACAGGTAACCAAAGCTTGTTTGAGTGTGCTGAATCGCTTACAAAGGAAGAGCTGAGGTAGACACGTCAAGATGCTGTTTTCGAAGACAATATGAGCAGCTGTCATAGTTTGAGAGGGGAAGAATCATTGGCATAATGGAAGCTGGGTGGTCAGCTAAGTGAGTAACTCGTAAATTAGGCCGCTCTGATTGTGTTGTGAGGAGGTGTTGGGACCAGTGCATCCGAGAAATATCATTTACATGAAGACCAGGCTCAAGATGCCCTCAACAGACCAGCCGTCGAGAAGACCACCACAGCGTAAGAAATGCACGCGTACAGCCTACTGCTTCATCAGCCACCATCCAGGCATAGGTAGTACTTTCACTAGGGGCCCCGGTGTCTTTTCGAGCCATACGAAGGCGCCTGGCTGAAGAATATTTGGGATCGTGGTGCCCATTACGTGTGCTGCCCTTGACTTGACGTCCACCCATCGATGAATCCGTTTGGAGTGGTACTTCGCTCGAGGAAATTGGACTGCAGAGGAATGGAATTAGGTCGTCTTTAGTGACGAATCCAGATTCCATCTCAGCAGTGACGATTATCGTGTTCGTGTGTGGAGATTCCGTGGTGAACGCCTCAATCCTGCCTTTGCTTTACACAGACACACCACTCCCACAGTTGGTGTGATGATATGGGGTGCCATTGCCTACAATACATGGTCACCCCTAGTATTGATCCTCAGCACGATGACAGCCCAGTGGTATGTCCATGACATCCTGCAACCCCATGTGTTGCCACTCATGCGACGGCTCCCAGGAGCCATTTTTCAACAAGACAATGCTCAGCCTCACACGGCAAGGCATCACCTCCACACAAGACTGTCTCCGCGCCGTTACTACTCTTCCTTGGACTGCCCGATCCCCCCAGATTTATCTCCAATCGATCCTATCTGGTACCATTTGGGACAGTGAGTTGGGAATTCCACGAGTTTGAACGAATTAGAGGTAAGGTTACAGAAAAGATGGAATGAAATGTCTCAAGACATCATTACGGAATTTGTATGCCTCAATGCCTGATCGTATCGTATCGTGCATTCGCTCTAGAGGGGGTTCAACAGGGTATTAAATCCTCAGTTCTTTTGCCTTTTTCTCTGAAATATAAGTGATCCTTTTTGTTTGATTTTATAATCATTTACTTATATCAAAGTAGTCATTACGTATGTAAAATTTCGTTTCATTTTGACGACTCCTTCTTGGTGCGCTAATTTTTTTGTCCATGATTTTATATTAATTGGGAAGTATTTTTTTCCATGTAATTAAATTATTTCAAAGGTTTTTTTTTCATACTTCGATATGCCTTTTTATTTAAAAAAAGTGTTGTATATATACGAATATTTTTTTGCATACATTCATTTTAAGTATAGTATATTAGATTGAAAAACATGCTTTTTTTAACTGTAGGAAAAATTATACAGTTTTTAATTAATTTAAGTGATTGCTTAAGAATTTGAAATTTACTTCTAAAAGCATTTCAGAAATCAATAACAATTCTTTAAAAGCTATTCTCCTTCTAGAACGTAAATTTGCGTTCCAATTAAGTTTTTAAGTAAAATTCTTTTTGGAAAAAAAAGGTACATCCAAAACATGTGTTTTAACGTTGTCGGCATAGAGGCTGCTGCCTTAAGAGAAATTTAAATTTCAGAGTCTTTCGGCTTCCTTAAGGCTTTCCAATGCATTTTAGATTTATTGCAGAAGCTCAAAAAATATACTAATAAATAGTAATAAACTGAATGCACGTATTGTAATTTTAGTTCACATTGTGGCAGTTATGTGTCGACTCCAGATCATTTTGATTTTACAAAATATTACAAATCAACTGATAATTTATTTACAAGGAGAGGGCACGACTAAGGAAATTCATTTGGGGTCGAGACATGGTGTAATAGTAGTACTCCTTTAGGGTGTTCAACCCTCAATGTAATTCCGTCGAAAGTCCAGTCAATTCGGAGAAAAAAGCCTTCGAAATTCATGCTTAGTTTTTATACAATTGAATTTCATTTTCCTCCAACGATTTCGTAGCTTGGTTGATATGTCGTCTGCATACTATGCGCGAGGTCTGGGTTCAATTCATCGATCATTTCATTTAATTATTTTTTAAATTAAATAAACTTATTTATGAAGGTTTATTAGATATTAAATGATATTTTATGTAATTATTTTGTATTTTATAAAGTAAAAAAAATACTGGAGTTATAAAAATATTTATATTAAATTTTATAAATATATTTTTATATTAATAAATGATATTTATAATATAAAATATATATAATAAATATATTAAATGATATTATACATAAAAATTAGTTACAAATAGTTTTATAAGGGAAAATAAAATATACTATAAATAAATTACTATACGTATATATAAAATAATTTCTATAGTGTATGATTATTAAATTAACTATTTTATAACTAATATAATAAAAAAATGTCTTTTTTTATATAATATTAATTTACTTATTTTATAATTTTATAAAACATTTAATAAGTCCTTTTTAAATGAATTTAAATAATTTTAAAAAGTTTAATTTTAAATAATTTTAAAAAAAATAATACTTATTTCAATAATAAATAATAAATTTAATAATAAATTAATAATAATTTTAATAATAAATTAATAATAACTTTAATAATAAATTAATAATAACTTTAATAATAAATTAATTATTTTAATAAAAAAATTAATAAGTTTAAAAAAATTACTAATAATTTTAATAATACATTAATAATCATTTTTCTCTCAATAATAAATTAATAATCATTTCAATAATAATTTAATAACCATTTCAATAATAAAATAATAATTTAAAAAATAAACTAATACGTTTTTTTAGACTCTAGTTAGACTCCTTGTGTGCCGACAAGTATAACACAAGGCTTACAAACGTAAGTCAATACTCAAAACAATGGAAGTTACATGTAGAAGGATATAGGCACAAATGGGAACCAAAAGGGGGCGGGGAAGTGGATACCAATACAACAAATACAGAATGAAATAACTAATAAATTAATAATTTTAATAATAAATTATTAATTCTAATAATAAATTAATAATTTTAATAATAAGTCTAATTAATTCATTTAAATTATGAATTCATCTTAATTAATAATTATTTTGAATAATTTTAATTAATAATTATTTTGAATAATTTTAATTAATAATTATTTTAAATAATTTTAATTAATAATTATTTTAAATAATTTTAATTAATAATAATTTTAAATAATTTTTATAATAAATAATTTAAATAATACATTTATTTAATTGTTTTTACTTTATAAAATACAAAATAATTACATAAAATATCATTTAATATTTAATAAATCTTTCATAAATAAGTTTATTTAATTTTAAAAATAGTTAAATTAAATGAAAAAAAATTGATCGATGAATCGAACCCGGACCTCGCGCATAGTATGCAGACGGCATATCAACCAAGCTACGAAATCGTTGGTGGAAATTGAAATTTAATTGCATAAAGACTAAGAATGAATTTCGAAGGCTTTTTTTCTCCGAATTGACTGGCCATTCGGTGGAATTACATTGAGGGTTGAACACCCTAAAGGAGTACTACTATTACACCAAGTCTCGACCCAAATGAATTTCCTTAGTTGTGCCCTCTCCTTGTTAGTTCTAATCTTGAAAAAAAAAAGAAAAAAACAGAATACTACACAGCACAAATATTTAACAAGGCAGCTCGCCGACTGATTAGTAAGAGACTTAAAAAGTAATTAGTAAGGCTCAGATTATCAGCTTACCTTTTGTCTTCAGTCACAGTTGGTATAATGCTTCATGTAATCTACATACTTTGGTTGGATAGGAATATAGGACATAATAGGAATATTGTTATAAAATGAAAAAAAATGTGAAACCTAATTCAAATAGACCTTTATTTATATCAAAGTTAAAAAAAAGCGTAGAGTTTATATCCATATTTGTAGAAATTTAGATTAGTTGTTTTTTAATGTCAGTGAAATTGAAAATTTTATTGTTGCAAATTTGTGCCGGGAAAAGCAGCCGACTACTCCAATTATTTGAATAATAACGGATTTATTAATGAACAAATAATGAACAAATGACTACACGAAGACGAAATGGCGCAAATAAATTAAAAAATATTTTAACATATTATTTACTATAGAGCAAGTCACATTCGTTATGCTCAAGCATTACAACGTTCCAGAAATGGAAACTTAGAACAGTTTCCCCAGCTGAAACTCGGATAGTTTTTTTTTTTGTCTTTTCACAGTCTGAACTCGACTGACTGACTCGACTTGTGTCAAAGGTCCCTTATGGAAAATTGAAAAAGGGTCGATTCCACAGACTTCTCGATCGTGCCTAGACACTATAATTTGTTGCCCAGTTTGCTGCCAAATCGATTGCCAAGTCACCAGTCTGACAACTCTGTTGCTGGGAAGCGAATTTTCCTGTAAAATCCAATTTTCCCTAAGAACAGTGTTACTGCGGGGAGAACAACATATATTGTGTGTTTCAGCATATGTAACTTTTATTATACATTGAAGAGTCAAAAAACAAACAAACAAACAACTGGTACACCTGTCTAATATTGTATAGGGCTCCCAAGAGCACGCAAAAGTACCGCAACACGGCGTGGCATGGATTCGATTAATGTCTGAAGTAGTGCTGGAGGTAATTGACACCATTAATTCCGCAGGGCTGCCCATAAATCAGTAGGAGGGAATGGAGATCTCTTCTGAACAGCACGTTGCAAGGCATCTCAGATATGTTCAATAATGTTCATGTCTGGGGATTTTGTGGCCAGCGGAAGTGTGTAATTTCAGAAGAATGCTCATGGAGCCAATATGTAGCAATTCTGGACGTGTGGGGGTGTCGCATTGTCCTGCTGAAATTCCCCAAGTCTGTCAGAATGCACAATGGGCTATGGGTGCAGGTGATCAGACAGTATGCTTACGTATCTGTCACATGTCAGAGTCGTGTCTAGACTTATCAGGGGTCCGATTTTACGCCAATTGCACACGTCCCCATACTATCACAGAGCATCCACCAGCTTGAATAGTATCCTGTTAACATGTAGGATCCATAGATTCATGAGAAGTTGTCTCTATACCCGTATACGTCCATTATCTCCATTCAGTTGGAAACGAGACACGCCAGACCATGCAACGTGTTTCTAGTAATCAACAGCTCGATAGCGGTGTTGAAAGGCTCAGGCGAGGCGTAAAGCTTTGTGTCATGCAGTCAACAAGGGTGCAAGAGAGAGCCTTCGGCTCCGAAAGCCCATATCGATGATGTTTCGTTGAATGGTTCTCACGGTGACACTTGTTGATGACCCAGCATTAAAATTTGCAGCAATTTGCGGAAGGGTTGCACGTCTGTCATATTTAGTGATTCTCATCAGTTGTAGTTGGTCCCGTTCTTGCATGTTCTTTTTCGAGTCTCAGTGATGTCGAAGATTTGATGTTTTACCAAATTCCCGAAATTCACGGTACACTCGTGAAATGGTCGTACATGAAAATCCAAATTTTTATCACTACCTCGGAGATGCTGTGTCCCATCTCTTAAGCACCGACTATAAAGCCACGTTCAAACTCACTTAAATCTTGTAAAACTGTCATTGAAGCAGCAGTAATCTATCCAACATCTGTCCCAGACACTCGTTGTCTTATATAGGCCGTACTCTGATTGATTCCATATCTCTTTATTTGCAAAAACATGCCTGTACCATTTTTTTTGGCTCTTCAGTGTATATGCATAGGAAATAAAGTTGAAAAAGAGAGTTTTTTTTAAAGTCAGAAGAATTAAAATTGTTATATTCACTTTAACTTAAAATTTATTATAAATTAAAGTTAATGTGATTAAAAAATAGTTTGTCATATTTTCATGTGAGTAAATTCAAGTATTTTTGAATATTTTTAATAATATAAATTACTTTTGAAAAATTGATTGCAAGTTATTTTTTTTATTAAAATTGCACTAAGAAGCAATACAAGAGTTCCTTATGAAGAAATATATAACTTTAAACCATGATTAAATGATAAGGATGACACCTGAGAACGTACCCCTCTCTCCAAACTTCCACACCACGTCGACATGGGGACTTTAAGGTTGATAGATAAAGCGGGCAACAATCTTGTTACACAACAGAATAAAAAAGATAATTTATTAATAATAGTTTCCGATAATTTAACAAACGAGTAATATAGTATTTTAACATGCAATTAAATTTAAAGTAAAAAGAAAGCATCCCCAAGTTTTTTAAATATAGAGATGTAATGCATTATATAGTTATCATAACACAAAAGAAAATAATTCTGAAAAAAATGCAACATTTTTCTATATGCAGGAAAATAGACGAGAGAATCAGCATGAATTTCAATTTATGTTCCCACCAGTTCCATGAAAGAGAAGAAAATAAAACTGCAGCAGTTAGTCAGAATAAGATTGAGCGTATTAACATGAAAACTACATCCACAAATAATTCTAAAAACACTCGAAAAGGATTTTAAGAATTCAAAAGCGATTATTGTCAAAAAAGAGCAAGATTGTTGAAAATCGATATCTTGAATAATAATTAGTAAATAATCATCTAAGCATAATAAAGTAAGGTTAACATCTATGAAATACCGGTTGATTCATAAATAGTGGGACCAATTTCAGAGGATCATAAATTTTTATTGAATAAAATTATTTACACGGAATTTTCAATGTGGTTTCCTCTAGCACAGAACACTTTTCGTAAGCGTTTTGGCTAAGCTAAAAGAGTTTTTTTCAATAATTTTTGGGGTATTTTTAAAACTTCCTCTAAAATTGCTTTTTGAAGCCCTCGAAATTCTCTTACTTTACGCTTATTTAATTGTTTTTTAAGTATCCCCATAAAAAATAATCGCAAGGAACATAGACAAGGGATAGTGATAGTCATTTATCATAGGCAGTAAAAAATTTATTCTTTAATCTTTCAGCCATTTTATAGTTGATTTTACAGTATGACTTAGTGCAGAATCTTGGTGAAAAACAAAGTTTCCTTGAGGGGGAAGACGTTTTCCTTTTTTGATTCAGTGTTTCAAAACTTTTTTCTGATAATATTTAGTATCAATTTTAAAGTTTGGTTTTACAAAAAATGGTTTTATTAAGCCTTGAGAGGACATTTCCGTCTATACCGTAACACTTGATGGCCAACTTGCATTTTTCAAAACAGCTGCGTCATTACGACGTTTTTTGCTTGAAATATATCCAACCTTCGTTTTGTCAGTTGTGCATGACAGATGAAACAGAGCTTCATCAGAAATTATCCATTCTTTGTATCTACCTTTGCGTAACATTAAATACAGAGGCCAAGAACGATTTTCTGCGATCTTAACAAACATTTGATAACAGACTGGAAAAGTTACTTTTTTATAGCCAATTTTCTTTATCTGACGATAAATTATCGATTGCTATATTTATAGTTTCTTTACCATAGGTTTTTGAGCCAAATAATTTTCTACAGACATAATTCTTTTCAACTTCTTTTTTTCTCTCTTTCATTAAGGACTTCCTTTCGTTCACAATTTCTCCCTGCAGCTTTTGATTGCAAGCCAAATTTTATTTCTCTTTGAAGTTTACATAGTAATACAATAGAAAAATGTCTTTTTTGATTTTTAAATGCTTTATTATTTACAGAATTTGAACAACCATCCTTCAAAAGCTGTAAAATTTCGTTCTGGGTTTGAGAATCCAATTTCAGTACTGTAATTTACTCCCACTTCTAAAAATGGTCAGATTGGTAATTTAAATGTTTCATTTTTTTTTCAAATAAAACCAGTAGTAAAACGATAGAAATTCATCATAAATAGTTATATACTTTTAAAATTGGTCACACTTATTTTGAATCAACCGGAACATGCTTAATTGTTACCTCATTTTAGTTACTTTTAATCAAACATTTTTAATGAACACTAAAAAGAATTTTTAATTGCAGAGAGGATAATTACTAATTAATAGCAAGTTTTATATTTGATAGCTTCTCATAACGGAATATCTAATTATAAAGATTAATACTTTAATACGGATATATTTTTCGGATTAATATTACTACAGAGTAATATTAATTACAAAGTTCCTTATTTTCCATAAGAATTCTATTTCTCTCTCTAATTATGCAAGTAACATCAAAAACAACGTGTCAGTCAAAGAAAAACTTTGTGTGGAAGGTTCGTTTGTATTTCCAGAAAAACTAATTAAGCAGAAATATTCGTCATCAAACCTCGAAAGAACCGAAACTTCCAACCGAGTGGTGCTGTAGGCCTCCGCCTTGCGGTTTTTAAGAAAAACAAATCCCCGCTAATAAGTGAGAGTTTCCGTTTGAATTTTCAATCGCGTTCAATTAATCTACATTTCTAGAACGTCGTTACTAGAAATTCATTTGGAAGTTCTTCGAAACATCGTCAGAGGTTCGCGCTTTCTCAGAACAATAGACATCTCATAATTACCAAGTCTCCGAAATTAACCTCCAATCAATTTCTTCCTTTCCCTTCATCTGCAGCTCCAATTTTCAAAACAAACATCGAACAAAAGAAAAGAAATAATAATAATGGAAAAGAACGCTAAAATAAAACTCGCTCCATCATTGATGATTGAGGAAGAAAAAAAAGAGAAAATAAAAAGACGGAAAAGCTTATTTGCTGGGAAGAATGTTTTTTATTCGGTGCATATTAATTAAGGCTCCATTCTTTTCCATTGTTTAATCCATTGATGTTGCCAAAATCTGGAAGCGAAATTCTGCTAACGAATTGATTAAAAAGTCCTTTATAAAACACTTTTTCTACTTCCAATCAAATAAAAAGTGTATTCTATCGTATGCGGCTTTTTAAGAATTAAATGTAATTTCTTCTTTCTCAAATACAGCGGGCGAACGGTTTTATACTTTATAAAAAAATTCATTTGTCTTTAATAAGCAACGTGGGGAAATATATTTTAAAATCCGCAAATTCTTGTATAATCAACTTTCTTTTGCTCTTTTTTTTTCTCAAAGGAATCTGATTTGCGCTCTCTGTGCCATAATGGTAATGTTTTTAATTTCTAACTCCACATAAGAGCGTAGATTAAATACAGAAAAAGTTACGCAGTGAATTATTACATTTTTTTTAAAAAAAAGAGCCTGATTCTCTCCTTACTTCGTTATTTCGTGCACGATAGAATTATAATCAGAGCCGCAAAAATACGCCTCTTCGGGTTTTTTTTCACTCTCGTTGTTGCCACAAAAAATTTAGAAAAAAATTATCCCTCGGTTACTCGTCGTCTGCGTAAATCGAATTAACTACAGCACTCTGTCTCGATTAACATTTCAAAGAACGATTTCTTCTCCCCCCCACACACAAGTACGTCTAATTTAGTTTTTCCTGTGATGATTTTTTTTAGTTCCCTCTTAATTTTATAGCTTGCATTTGTGGTGTAATCAGCTTCAGGAGCGTGAAGTTAAAACAAATGAGATGGGATAGAAAAAAAAAGGAGAAAGAAAAACGCATGAAAAAAAGTGTGGAACGCGAAATTCAAAGTTGCGGAAAAACTGAATTAGCGAGTCACGGGCAGCGGATACTATATTTAAAGAAAATAATTTTTGTATAAATTGTAAATAATAAAAGTTCTGGCCTTATTTACATAAATTAAACAACGCTACTCAGCGTCTTCCTTTTACATTTAAAAATGTATTTAACGAAAGTAAATACTTAATATAACTGAAAACGAGTTGCTAAAGTATCGTTAAAAGCCACAAAAACAGGATGTTAGGCATTTTTAGCTCAAGATTAGTTAGAAATATAATGAATTCTTAACTTTTTTTTAGGATTTTTTTCTGCATGAGGTAAATTTTTTAAAGCTAGTCTTAATTTTTTTTCGCATAACCTTTTTTGAGAAAAATTATACTAGAACATTCCTAACTAAAATTTCTACAATCTTGCATATTTTAGAGAATGTTTTTCATGGAATTTAACGTTAGAGTATTTATCACTTAATATTCCTTACTTTTAAAATATATCTAATTTAAAATCATTAGAACTAAAAACACATTAAATGCTGCTGCAGTAATAGAATTTAAGCGTGATAGGGGTAATAAACATTGATTTTATCGGGGGGAAATTAACAATATGATATTTCAGTCATGAAGTCTTCTGTAATTACGTTTTCTGAAGAAAAAAGTATGAATGAAAATCTGAATTATATATAAGTAATAGAATCAAAAATAGGGTACATGTTCTTCTTTATTAACAGGCCGTAAAAGAAAAATGTAAATATATATTCATCGTTAAAATGTCAAGGAAAAAAGTCATTCAAAATTATTAAACTAGATTTTGCAAAAAGGCAAAATAATGTAAAAACTTCTAATAAAAAAGGGAGTTTTAAGTTAAATAATTTAAATTATTACATTCCTTGGTAACAGTTTTATTAATTTACTAATTGTTTGTTCGTATAAGGTTGTTCATAAGTGTACAGCTTTTTTAAATTGATTCTTTGTTATCAATAAATTGGTCGAAGCAGCAGATAATTCTTTTCTAATTTTATTTTTGTAAAAATTCAAGTTACACCGTCGAGTCATGGTTCAAGTCCTGGTTCCACTGAAACCCCGCCGTATAATGAGGTCGCTTCACGTAAAATTGTTGGGGTTTAGAGTTCTTATGTTAACAAAGTGTTGTAAGATGGGAAAGAGGGCTCGTCATTTGACCCGTTCAAAATTATGGGATCCCGCAATAATACGATGCTTAAAAGTGTATCATCAGTAAATAACCACAATCAACCTTTTCATGCTCTAGAATAGTTATACTCAACCAGCTGCCTTTTCTGAGTGGCCCGGCTGTGGCATGTTACACTAAAACATTCAATTATTGAAGAACAATGTACTAAAATTTTGGCAGGAAATTCTATCAATCAAGCAAGTACAAAAAATATATTTTTAAAAGTTAAGCAGTCAAATTGTAGAACGTAAGCAAAAGGCTTGGTCATAGATGAAAAGAAATTGGAATTATCCCATAGAAAAAAACGTATAAATATAAATATTTTTGTGTGAGCGTTTGATAGAAAAGTTAATATAGTATTAAAATAAAAGCCAAAAATGAGTTTTAATATTTTGATCAGTTTTGCTTTGTCCAATGTTGCTTGGTCTTATAGTGTGTTGTTTCCATTATCCGCATGTTGCGGCCCTCCCGCGTGAAATACCTGTTATGTGTATGCGACCCAAAGGGAAAAAAGGTTGAGTACCCTTGCTCTAGAATATTTAACATTTCCATTTTTTTCAACCTTAGAACAAAATAAAAACTGTTTTGAAAAGCCACAAATTAATGCTTTTTTTAAACACCACATTACTTGAAAGTGATTTTTAATAAAAATACGTCTAAAAAATGACCCGGTACCTTAATCAGAGTTCCCAAAGCATTTTCACGAAAAAGAAATATCATTTTTTTTATAATCTATTGTCGTATGAGTTCTTTTATACGTTTCATTCACAATTACGTATGATATTAAATAATTTTATAATTTTTCGTGAATTACATAATTGTTATAGAAAAATTAATGAAAGTATGCTTGTGTAACTAATTGTAGAAAAAGTATTAAGAAAAAATATGAATGGTAAAGTCCAAGAGACTAAAGGAACTTGGAAAAAAATGAATAAGTAAGGCACAGAAACAGGGACGTCTTAAGGCGACAAACTGAGCCTCAGTTACGATGTCTCATTCCCGACTCAGCCTTAATAAGATCATGATTCGAATAATTTCAACGGTTAAATATTTTTTCCGGTTGTATTCTCTAAGAAACTGGGAATTTCGGACATGTCAACTGGCTGTATGTGATGAAAGTCGTCTATGTAGAGACCTAGGCCTGCCGCCCTAAACCATTAGTACTCATTAAGTCAAAACGCGGTTGTCGTTCAAGCCGGCTTGTGCTATTGTAAGTCATGCACATTTGGTTTCTTCGGGTTATTGTTTGTAGCATAGTATATAGTAGTATATCTTAAATGTAGACAGTATATAGCTTATATTTGACAACGTATAAGCTATATACTGTCTACTTTTAAGAGTCATAGGGGGCCTACATTTGTATATAAGGGTCCAGTGCCTACTTTTGCGTAGGGGCTAAGGCTTCAAGGCTACGTCCCTGTACAGAAGTGCAGATTGCACTTGAGTTATTTATAAAGTTTATGCAAATTTTTTCTTTGCCTAGTTTTTGCATTTTTATTCCAGTACAATTGCATTTCATTTAAATTTTGTAACTATTATAAAAGCATCAAGAATACATTGGTATATCATTTTACAAAATCTATTCAAAGAAGAGATTGTCTGTGCACTTTAAAAATAGCAAAGAAAATATTTAGGGTGATGAGAGATATTTTGCATTTATATTCTGAAAAAATGAATATGTTGCGATGTGAAAAAATTCGTGGAGTTAGGATAAGCGAATATTTAAAATAGTATATACCTATGTTTTTCGTTTACGGCTTTTTAACTTGTATTTTAAAAATTTATCTCTAAAATATACTTTTAATGAGTACATTTAATGTTGAACTATTTTTTTTAACAATTTGACCAATTTAATTTTATACTTTGATATAACGTAGATCTTTTATCACTTTTTTTTATTACTAAAGCATAAGCAAGATAAGCTGAGTTTTTTTTTTAAAAAAAGAAGAAAAAATGTTCAAGAACTTTTTCTTTTTATTTTCATTTCATTTCTTTTTTCTACCAATTATACATTATAATGGATACATTCCGTATATTTTTATTTTCTCAAAACGATAGAAGTCCCTTAAGAAGTTTATTATATACTGTATTGTAAAAATAATAATTATTATTATTCTTTGTGGAAAAATAAATCTTTCTTCCTGGTCTTAATATTTAGTATGTATTATGATATCTTTTTTATGTAATTACCCAAATATTTGCTAAAAAATAGTTTTTATTATCCAATATAAAAATTTTATAATTAAATTTTCCCTGTACATTATTTTGGTCTCAAACAGCTTTTAGTTAAAGAAAGTTATAGTAATACTGTGACATGAAACAAAAACTTATATTCGAATAAAAGGCTGTTTTTCGTACAAATTTTCTTTTATTTCCCGAAGGAAACCCGATTTATAGTTTTGGTTTTTAACTAAAGAATTAAATTTGTTCCTAATTGCTCAGTTTTTTACAATAAATTACGTTTTGTAGATAACACCAATTAAATAGAATAACTGAAACTCAGGTCGACAGATGGCGCTACGACAAAGTATGTGAGCAATTTTTAGAATTTAAAAATCCAAACTTAATGAGTTTTAAGATATTTTTACTATCAAAACATATTTTTCTCTTTTGTGTTTTTAACATGAATTTTTTCCTATCGAACTGTATAAAAGTAAAATTATTCTTTTTAATTTAAGTTTGCAAACACAATTTTTTTAAAAGTTAAGTAACAACTGCGTCTATTTTGAAAGTTGTTTTATCAAATCAATTTGTAGTAGTAAATAGCTCTCTTATTACCATTTTTTAAAAAATTAAATTTAATACTCAGCATACATGTAACAATGCTACGGTCTTTTTAAAGCAAAGGAGAAAATTGTGAATTCTTTTATAATTTTTACAGTCGATTACTATAGGGAAGACTAATTTACTATAATGAAATATTTTTAGTTAATGAAATGATAACTTCTTTAGGCTCGTTTTGCTGGAGAGTGAATTTGTGAATGATGCGTTTTAAGAAGCCAAATATTGTTACGCTCGTAACAACGGATTGGAGTTTTAAGTAACAATGTAAAGTTCTTCAACAAAAAAGACACACAACTATGACAAAATTTGACGTCGAAATTCGGTTTTCAGCCGAACTGGAATTTCTTGATTTTGCTATATTTACTTTATTAATTAACTTTGATTAAAAAATAGTCGGCTATTAGTAATTTTTTTAGGCGCGTTTTGCTGGAGAGTGAACTTAAATGAACGTCACGTTCGGGTTTGTAATGCTCATTCTGCTTTTTTCGTCATTGTCGTAAGAATGTTATTGTTACAACAATGACAAAATTTGGCGTCGGAAATCGGTTTTCAGCCAAACTGGAATTTCATGACGTTGCTCTATTGACTGTATTAATTAACTTTGTTTAAAAAATAAAAGCTTTTAACATATGATTAACTAGAAATATGTTATTAAAATCCCAATATCTACAATGTTTTACATTTTTTTTACAAATTTCAATGGATATGCTTGGATTTAAATTCCTCCCCAAAAAAAAAAAGTTATAACCATTTTTCAAGTAGATTGGTACATTGTATATATCTTTCTCAACGCTGCCAAGTTAGACTGAGATGGAATATTGTAAAACTTCTATAAAAATTTATGAAATTTCGTAATTTTTCATTTCTCTGCTTTTTTGCTCATAAAATATTTTTAAAAAAGGCACTTTTCCATTTCAAGGAGCCATAAAAATGTAACGATAAAAATTGCTAAAATTACCAAATGCCAGGAATAACTAATTGTGATAAACCTACGACAGAAATGACCACAGTTTGAGGTTTATGGAGCATGTGCAGAAAGACAAATTTCTGATACATTACAACTGATCGTTTTCTTCATTTTTAAAAAAAGCGATTTAGAGTGAAAAACTTTAAGAATATAAGAAATTGCTGAAATGTTTCAACAGATATCATTATTTACATTTTGAATCTTTCTTTATACAGTGAATGCAAACAAATGTCTAGGTTTTCCCTCCCATACATAATTAATAATGAATAAATAATTTTATATAAGACAATACTATATATAATATTCCCTTGTTTTTTATTCACCAAACTAATCCATGAAATAACATTACAAAATTTGAAGTTATCTCTTCTATCGTGTGGTCAGAAGCACACATACTCTTTGTTATTTCTTTAAGGAAAATTAATTTTCCTCTAATGTATTTCTAGAAGAATGGCCTTTAAATATATTGAACGTAGTTTGAAAAGTTTTTACTTAAATGCCATTAAAAAAGTTCTGATACAAAAAAGTCATCTTGCTCCGGTATCGGGGCAAGATTATAATTGCGAAAAGAATTTAATTAAAGTTTAATAATTAAAGTATAAAGCTTAATTAAAGTATAAAGCAATATCCTAATACTTTTCTTCTTGAATAATATGTATTGACAGAGTTATTGAGATGAATATTTTAATTGATAACTAAATTAATAGTACAACTGAAAATCGGTGTTCTTTATTAAAAAAAAATCATATAAATTTTTTTCCCTTCGAATTTTGGACAGTCCTTGTGCCACTACCTATTAATTTGTTTGAAGAAGGGTCTCGTCTGCTATCCATTAACTGCATTGCCAACCGTAGCTATAATAAAATGAACAATGCTCAATAGCTCAACAATTTTTTGTCAGTGATTATTTACCTTGGGCGAGTGGCTATGAAATTAGTAGCGTACATAAGAGTGGAGGTTCAAATTTCCCCATAAATGATAAATAAGTAAAAACTCCAAATCAACACCTAAAAGAAAACAATAGAAACCACTTGGGGGAGAGATGGTGACGTAGCTACCTCAGAGTCTTTGTTTTTTGTGATCAATAAGAATTTTAGAATCAATAAGAATTTTAAAAAAATTAAATAATATATAAATCTAAATAAAAGGATTATGATAAGAATATTGTCTAATTGAATTAATTAACCTTTCTAAAGTACCTTACTTTAACCTCTAGGGAAATAAGAAGCCCTTAAAACCTACTTTTAAATAATCCTTGACATTGGGCCACGTCCATTTGAATGGAGAAAAATGCAAGCAAAGTACTTCGTTTTTGCTTATAAGTTGAACGTCTGGTATAAACCAAAACATGCATCTTTTATTGTAAATTTAGTCTTTTATTTTTTTTATTTCCTAGTCGTTTAGAAGTCTCACTGTATACATTAAAAACAATTTATCTCAAAATGTAAATTTTGATGCTCGATGTACCTTTTCTGAGAATCTACTGTTTACAGGCATGTAAATTTTTTATGATATATTTATAATGATGGCTAATATATACTGAAATGAGATTTTTATAAGAAACTCAAAAATTTATTTTTTACAAACTTTGTTATGTAAAAAATGGGTCCACACAATTTCACTATGTTTGATAAAATATTTTATAAATTATGCAAATATTCAAAATTAGCTAAAAGCTTATTTCAGTATAATGAGAAAAGTATACTTTAATTGTATGAAAAATTTCCAACATGTACATATGACAGATTTTGAGAAAAGATGCATCGAAAACAGCCAATTTAACATTGTGGGTGTAGAGGTTTCATACTCCTCTTAATACGTTTTTTTATTTGTGCACAGAGCTACAGAACTAGACTTCAGGGACATCGAATTTCAATAGATAGTCTTGTACTTTTTCATTGGACGAATCTTGGAAGACAAAATGATCATGAATATTTTAGATCTCATTTTGTAGTTTTCTTTAAGAGGACAGAGTATTCTTTGAGCTCTACTTTCTTTTTTTATGTATTTCAAAATTATATTTTGGCATTTCATATAATGTTTCTATTTAAGAAAATAATACGAGATGAAAATTTTCACTTACTATTCACACAATTTTAAAAATTAAAATTTTTTGAAGAAAATTTGGAAAATTTTAAAATTTTACTCCTTCTGTAATTATTAATTTTTTGACGTGAAATTTTTTCGTAATATACTTATGGATGTTATAAACAACATTAGGGATCGATTTTACAATAACTTAATTCGTTTTTAAGAAAAAAAATAAAATGTTGACATGCATGCTAAAATTCAACGAAAAAGCCAATATCTCTTACATTTTAATTTTTTTTAAAAGAAGTATTCAGTTTACAGCAAAATGAATCCCTAATTTGTTACATGATTTATATGCAACACACAGGAAAAAAATGGAAGTAATTGGTAAATAGTTGTGGAAGGAGTAGCATTTTGAATACACTAATGTTTCGAAAAGCACAAACTGAGAAAAACCACTTTAAAGTTTATAATTCTAAAAAAAATTATAATAAGCTTAAATAAACTTAAAATATCACTTTAAGATATTAGTTATATATTTTTCTTGAAAAGAATTGCATTTTCGTATTTTTCAACCCATACATTTTTATAAATGATCAATTTTAAGAAGGTATTAATTGCACACACACACAAGAAAGTTCAAGAAAAATGTTAAAATTTTTTTTTCTGTCATGACAGAAAGTTTAATATGTATATTCATACAACATAATCATAACATTAAGTGGTAATTAATTTTTATTAATTATCATTAAAGTATCGTATTCGCATCCAAAAAAATAGAGTGTATATAAAATTTCAGTTTAACTGAATGCTTTAAAACGTGAGAAAAAAAGACTTTTCAAGTTTTGACACAAGTCGCCAAAAGGGTCGCTAAATCGCCAAAAATGATGCCAACGTCGCTGTATATTCAAACCCCACTTATTCCTTCGAAGATAATAATAAAATAATATATTCTTCATCGCGGGATTTGAAAATAATCGACTCTAAAGCTATATAAACGACATTCTAAGAAATCACACTCCTCTTAACTAAATTCACTTTTTAAGGTATCCGACTACGTTCGGAACCGTGATTTTGCAAAAGCGTATAAATGGATAATATTTATGTTATTTAGTGTCACTTAGATTAGAAAATGTATATAAAATTGTTTTAAGAATAGTATTACAATAAAAGTACAATATTTTGACAAAAAATGAACATAGAATGACCTATTGTCAAAATATTCTTCTTTTGTGAAAAATGCTTCTATTATAATAATATTTCGCCGGTATATAGCTCAGACCTCTGTACAGAGGCTCAATAGAATTTTTGAGATATATAATTTAGAAGTGGGTTTATCCATGTGTTTTGCGACAACAGAGGGGAGAAATTTTAAGAAAAAAAACGCCGATAATTATTTCAATTGGTTGTAACTCTGAAAATAATGGGAATTTTTCAAAAATCATAGTTGAGCCTCTGTACAGAGGTCTGGGCTATATACAAATAAAATATTATTATTTATTATATTATTATTATATTATTATATATTATTATTATTATTATTATTATTATATTATTTATTATTATTATTATTATTATTATTATATATTATTTATTATATTATTATTTATTATTATTATTATTATTATATATTATTTATTATATTATTATTTATTATTATTATTATTTATTATATATTATAGAACCTTTTTTTCACAAAAAAAAAAGAGTACATTTTGAAAAAAGGTTATTCTAAGTTAATTTTTTGCCGAAATATTGTATTTAAATAGTTTTTTTTCATCAAAATGTCCTTAAAACAATTTTATACATCTAAGTGACACTAAATATCATGAAAATTATCCATTTATGCGCTTTTTTAAAACCACGGTTCCGAACGTAGTCGGATACCTTAAGTTTTATTGAGCTCTCATGTTTCAAGCAGCAGTAACACGTAAATTAAGTTTAATTGATCCAATAATAAGCAGCTCGCTTTATGATTTTTTCATAAATGATTGAAAAATAAAATTTTTTATAATTTTTCTTCAGACTTAATTTTTAGTCAACATTTAAAAATTATTAGCAGTTAACTCTTAAGCTTTCCAAGAGGTAGAAAAGATATGTATCCTTGCACTACAAAAAAGCACTCTCTGTCATTTTCTTTCAATTTTTATGTGGTTGTCACCAGTGGCGCGCACAAAGGGGCTCCTCGGGTTTTGCCCCCAAAGCCCTTTATTTTTTCGATTGTTTTTAATCCTATGTATATAGTACTTAAAATTTAATTATTTGTTAATAATAATTAATTTTTATTAATTAATACTAATTATTCATTCAATAATTAATTTTGTATTGTTTTCTGTTCTCCAAAATCAAAAGAATATGTTCGGCGGCGTATTGGAACATGATACGAGAATGGTAGACTTTCGGCCCAGGACCCCCCACCACCACCACCCCTTGCAAAATTTTTATGTGCTCTATTGGTTGTGACTTTCTTAGGTCTTACAAAAATCCTTTATTTTTCCTTTGTAATTTTTAAAGGATTGAAAATTTTAATTTTTTTTTCCATTAAAAAATCCTTTTATTTTTAAATAATCGTTCATCATTTATATTCGAGTGCTCATTTAACTTTAATAATGACCTTTTCTCATTTTATGCTCTATCTTGGAAAATAAAATATTATTCACGACTTTTATACCCATTTTCACTCTGTGAGCGACTTACCCCTGAAGTTGCTCTCTCACTGTCTTGGGTGTAGGAGGAATGAAAGCAGAACCAGAAACTTTCATAAAAACAGTTATTTACTTACTCAAACACACTAACCACCAACAATGTAATTTCAAAGTCAATATCAAGGGAGTGGCAGAGAGAAAGCAATGACTATTAAACAAACGTGTGCAAGTAACTTATCTAACTCAACCTAATCTATCGTTGATTCCTAACTTTAAATCTACTAATTCAACACAGTGGCCAAACACCACTTTTAATCTTTACACACGAAAATCAACTTTATTCAATCTCACCTGCGAAGCGAATGTAACAGCTTCTATCTCCTTCTACTACAATTACAAAACTCTGACTTTATATAGTCGAACTAATCTAAATATCAAGGTTTCTTCTTGAGAGGGATGGCTGTGAATTAAACGTGAATGCTAGTCCAAAGATTTCCCAAGAGGATTAGTTAGAAAGGTCACGTATAGATTCGTCACAACTCCTCTTCGAAAACTATTTTCATTAAAAGAACGATTCCGTAATTTAGAATTTGTGTGATAAGAGAACCATATTTTTAGACGTCTTCCAAGTGAGTTACTTCCTATTGGAAGGTACTTATGTTCTATGGCAAAGATCTACAAAGACGTCGTTGTCGAATGAAATGTAGACATAGAAACTGATACACAGTTTAAAATAATTTTAGAAATTATAAATGCCCCTCTTTTGACTCGTTATAAACTCATAACTATTGGCACACAAAATAAATAAATCCCTTAAGATCTTTCATGTTAATAAAATTTCTGTTATTTCTAATGACACAGAATGCACTTAACAGTTTTAACATTTATATTTTAAATGTATAAAATATTTCATTTTTTTAACACTCTTTTATTAACTTCACTTGTATGTAACGGAATCTTAGAACTTAATTTTTACCCACTGTCAGATGAATTCGAAATTTTGCTCTCACTTGTCCTGGACGGATGACAATGCAATAATTTAATAATTTTGCTCCATTGTCATGATCAGGATTAAGGATTTCCCATTTTCAGGTTCCATCCCTCATCTGGCGACTAATTCCAGATACCATTTCCAGATTTGGCGACTAATTCCAGATAATATTTCCAGATTTGGCGACTAATTCCAGATAATATTTCCAGATTTGGCGACTAAAAGATTAAGTTATAGTTAAGTTCGATTAACTATAAAAGCGTGTTTTTTAGTTTTTTTAAACTATAGTTTATTCAAGATTAAAATTCAAAGCAATTTTTTAAAAATTCAATTTATTTGTATTTGTAATATTATGAATGTAGAATATATGTTTTGTTGAATAACTAAAGTCAACTCCCTTTTAAGAACATTTCAAATTTTCTGTACAGCATTTTGTTAAGATATCGTAACGTATAAGACAAAATAAAAGTACAACAGCTGATATTAAACAGTTCTTTACACCATTAAGAATACAACAGAATGGTTAATTAATATAAACGTAGAAATATTCTGCAATAGGCAGATTATAAATCAGAATAAAGTTATTGTGTGCTATATTCAATATTACTTTAAGGCGACTTGGTACCCTAAAAATCAGAAACCTATCGTTTTTTTATTTTCATTTAATCTTATTCTTTGCGTTATTATCTTTTGATTGATATATCACTTGTGCATGTCGGAAAGTTAGAAGTTCAATAAAACTTCATTTGAAAACAAATTAGGCAATTCAGCCACACCCCCTTTTTAGAAAAAAAAGCTAAAAAATGCGTTATGATAAAAAAATCTATTTTATAAATAGAAATAATAACTATAAAAAAGAATGTGTAGTATTAAAAGCAGAATATTTCCGAGGCAATACAATAATGTGATTTTTCTTCCTTGTGAAATGTGTGCATGTAAAATTTTTAAATTAAGGCATTTTATATTAATAATTTTATAATTTAAGTTCTTATTCCTGATATATTTTTCATACAAATGTAATACTTTAATATTTTAAGAAGAAAAACAGCTAAAATTTCTGTCGTGACAGAAAAAAAAAATTTGTAACGTTTTTCTTGAATTTTCTTGTGCAATTAGTACTCTCTAAAACTTGATCATTTATAAAAATGTGTGGGTTGAAAAAATATGAAAATGCAATTATTTTAAAGAAAACGTATAACTAATATCTTAAAGTGGTATTTTAAGTTTAATTAAGCTTATAATAATTATTTTTTCAGAATTATAAACTTTAAACTGGTTTTTCTCAGTTTGTGTTTTTCGAAACCTTAGTGCATTCAAAATGCTACTCCTTCGACAATTATTTACCAATCACTTCCATATTTTTCCTGCGTATTAAAAATAAAGCATGTAATAAAATTAGGGATCCGTTTTGCTATAAACTGAATACTTTTTTTAAAAAAAATAAAATGTAAGACATGTTGGCTTTTTCGTTGATTTTTAGCCTGTATATCAACATTTTATTTTTTTTCTCAAAAACGAATGAAGTTATTCTAAAATCGATCCCTAAAGTTGTTAAGAACATCCATAAGAATATTATAAAAAAATTTCAGGTCAAAAAATTTATTTTTACAAAAGGAGTAGAATTTTAAAATTTTCTCAATTTTCTTCAAAAAATTTAAATTTTTAAAATTGTGTGAATAATATATGAAAATTTTCATGTGGTAACATTTTCTTGAATAGAAACATTGTATAAAAAGCTAAAATATAATTTTTAAATACGTAAATAAAGAAGTTTTCTCAAAGGGTACCAAGTCCCCTTAAAAAGTTCACATATAATGAAAGGAGAAAATCGCTTGCATGTATTTAAAAGAAGAAGAAGGCGATGAAAGAAAGCATGCTCTCGAACACTAAGCTCTCAAATATCGAATATTTAGTTTATAGTTTTTATTTTTTTAATGTTATTATTCTATTCATATTATTATTCAAATGTAGGAAATATCCTTTCAATTAAGAGGCTGAGTAAATCGAAATTTATTCTGGAACTGTCAAAATACAGTTAGATTTTCTTCTAAAGGGAAAAAATTAACACTCATGCATATATCAGCAATGTCATTCAATATTCTACGTATCTATCACAAATTCAAAGCTACAAAACATAGAACGAAACAATCAGTATGACATAAGGCGACACTTTAATATTACATGGCTACAGTAGCTGAATCGTCACGATCGCGAATTATTGCCCAACATTGTAGAGTCCTGATGTTCCTGAAGAGCCGATGTGAAAAATCCTGAAGTAGGAAAATACGCTTATGTTCAAAGTGCTCACGTTGGTGCGGTGTAGAAGTTTGTAGAGTGTGGTTCCTACTCAGGTGTTGTCCCTTGAACGAGGTTCAAGCTACAAGATCCTTCAAATTCAGTCCTAGAGCAGCTTGAAAGTGTTATGTTTATTAAAAATACACAAATCCTTGCAATTTTATTCCATGGATGTCGAACCAAAGACACGCGACACAATGTTTTGAGCACGCCACCGATCAAAATGGTTTGCATTTTAGTTCAAAGTAACAAAGTTCATTATGAAGTATTGCGCACAAACTTGAGTGATAGTAGTGAGGTGGAGAGCACACTCATTGTTTTTTTTTATTGCATTGCTTTAGTTACTTCGTGGATTTCAATTGCTAATAATGCAAAATTTGTCTACGCTTAGCATAGTTACAATTTCGTTGATACAGCTGTATTTTAAACTTTATTTGTGTTATATTTACGATTTTATGTGTTATATTTTCGTAATCAAATCTTCAATCAAGGAATTTTCAGCAAGATTTTCTCAGTTTCATGAATTCTAGGAAACGTTTAAGTTTATTCTGTACCTTGATGCGACTTCATTTGATAAACTGAACTTGTCCCAATTCGATTCAATAGAAGTTGAAGAATTTGAATCGAAACTGATTGATTTTCAGTCTAGTTCAATATGGATTCAGAAATTTATTCAAACAAGGAAAAGTTTTTAATTGAAACAAAAAGATTAACAAGAAATATAAGTAAAACTGTCAATAACGATATTTTCGAAACGTGGGAGTAGAATTCGATTCCAGTAACATTTAACTGTTAGTAGAAGCTGGCTCATGCTATTTTTAACCATATTTTCATCTAATTATGTTTGTGAGTCATTATTTTTAGAGATGAATAACATAAAAAACTCGCTTAGGAACCTCTTTGGCAGATGATTCCAATTCTGCATGCATTCTACTAAAAGAAACATTTTACAATTCTAATATAAGTTGTCATTTAATCTGCAAAAACAGAAGTCAAACTAATGTTTTTTTAAATTTGAATTACATGTATAAGTGAAACATTTACTACTATACAGTGCAAAATGTATTTTTTCGTAATAAATAGTTTTGAGTTTTGTCAGTATTTAATTTTAATATTTTCCCAATAATCACAAGTCAAAATTATTTGATGGCACGTCTATACCTCACCAAACAGTTTATTTAGAAAAAATGGCGCGTGGCTTCATAAAGGTTCACCACCCTGTTTTATTTCATTCATTACCTTTAAACAGATTGGAGAGTTGTGACAAATCTATACGGAACTTTATCACTAACCTTCTGAGTCGTCCTTTTTAGGGAAATTTAATTCCCTACCTATTTCCAATCAACTCCAAAAAGCGGACAGGATTCCTTGTTATATATATGCAGATTAGATAAAGTATTTAAGTCAAACGGAATAGTAAAGTTAGAGCAGTAGGAGATAGAGATTGAAGCAGAAAGTTATAGTGAAGTTAAATTGAAGATTTCTTGTTGGAGATAATTTACTCTCAAGAAGAGTTGAGATTCCGTTTTTTAATTATTGATGTATAATTAAAGTCTCATTAAAGTTTTAGGAGTGAGATTAAAGTTAAATGTTCAATAGGAACATTAATAAATATAAATCTGGGATCTCTTATCGTGGTAATCTCTGCGTGATCGTTATTTAATTGTTAATTAATTGGATCATTAATTCATTAAGTTAATTTAAAGGATATTACCTTTAAAACCTCATAATACTAGTTAGATATATTTGTTAATAAGTCTTTGATTCTATTTGGATAAGATAACCAAATAAAGAAAGTTGTTTATAAAAATGGCTACTGGTTCTTACATGACTCCTATTTATTCTCGTTCTCAAAGTGAGGTCTTAGGAGATCATCACAGAGTCATTTCAGGAGCTTTTAGAGTTGTCTCGTCACATATAATCATCGTAAACTCTTTTAGACTTGAATCAGGACATCTGTCTCTATCGCCAAATTTGGTGATATTAAGTGATCAAATTTGTAACCAAATCGTCATCTTCCCTGTCACAACATCTCTTCTGCAGGGAAAATAATACATTCTTGTCAGCTTGCGTACTTCAAACTTGATGTTTAAATCCAGTCGAGGATTTCCTTCTATAAATTCCTCTTGTTGAATAATGGTGGCTGCTGCACTTTGAATGGAGCTGAGCTTTCATGTATTGGTTCTAGAAGTTAAGAAACTCAAACGTCTTTCTCATCCCTTGACGAGGCTTAGAATAAGGAAGTCTATACCCAAATGCACTTCTTTAAGGTATCCGACAACTTGTGGAAACTTTTTTTTAAAAAAAAAAAAAAATGGAGATATGGAGATTTTTTTTGAGGCTATAAGATTTATTTAGTACATTTTAAGAAAAATAAGACGAAAATTAAGAAGAGAAAAACAAATTATTACTACTAATATGGGAAAAAATGGGTAAAAATTGACAAAAAATTACATAAACGGGGCTCTGTACAAGTAGTAAATTAACAAATTTTCAATTTTTCTATTCTGATGCATAGCTATGTTTTTTCTTTTTGAAATGACCTTCAGGAAAAGAAATATTTTAATTTCTACAAAAACTAGATCACTTTATCTTAGCTATTATAAGAAATTGCTTAAAATAACAGTGATTATATTCACATAAAGAACTGTAAATTTTATAATAAAAGAGTGATTGATAAATCTGAAGGCTGAAACACTTTAATTTTATACAGAACATACACAAAAAATTTCAGCAAAATTGTTTTAAAACTTTTTGGGCAATCACTGTCCCTGTGTGAACTTTTTTTTAAAAAAAACCCATTTCGAGTAAAACGCATTTTTAAGTTTGACATCTTATGTAAAGTTATGGCATCTGCTTTTAATAAAACACTTGTAGTTTTTGTTCTAGTGAATGAAAAAAAAACTCAGTATTTTTACAAAGCTAATAAGATGACCTATAAAATAAAATCCTTAAAAAAATCGTCAATTTTTAAAAAAAATCATTATTTTAGGGTAGTCGGATAACTTAATTTTGAGATTGAAATTAATTGAAAGTCAAACTAAACTTGCTTTATGGATGTAATGATTTCTTTTGATTATTATTTTAAATAAATTGTTTATTGATGATTTGTTATGAACAAATTGCATTAGTTTACTTTTTCTAAATTTGATTACTTAACCGGTATCTTTTTAATTTGAACATAAATATTTATCATGATCGAACAATAATTTTAAGTTGGCGTGAATTTTAAGCTTCTATAACCGTTGGCGATGGATTTCGTGGTCTTAAGTCATCGCCAATGGATGAGGACAACATCTAAGTTGGCATTTCACTGACCAAACTTTTACACCATACTGAACTGAACTCTGAGGAGCAACAGTCCATGTGAGTCAAGACCTACTGTGCCCATCTCAGTTTACGTCACCTTGTGCAGATGTTTCGGTCAAGTTGTCAGTCAAACTCAAAACCCTTAGTGTTCATTTCTCAAGCACTCAAGCCTGGTACTTATTTATTGACCCACTGAAGGGATGAAAGGCGGCTGAGTAGACCTTACTCAGCCTGGGATTTGAACCCCAGACCTATGGCATGGAAGTGTGATACACTACCACTCAGCCACTGGGCTTCTCTTTTACACCATTTCTTTGCCAATATTTGAAAAACAGTTCTATTTACCATGCAAAACATAAATACAGTCGGGCTGCTACTTAACGAAGTCACTAAATCCAGAAAAAAAGTTGGTTTTATGAGGAAAATTCGTTTAATAGAGATTTATCTTTCAATATTCATCTGTTCTGGGTTCCAGGAAACAGTTCATAAAATACAGAAATTCGCAAAATAGAGGTTCATACAGTGGAGGTCTGACTACGTATGTTTATCCGGTGATAAATTTGGAAACATATGCAATGTGATTCGTAATAATTTTAAGTTAATATATTAAGTATTTGACTTACAGAATGACATTTATCCTCATGATTTGAACGCATTGAAAAAAAATCACAATAAGGAATGAAATGTTTTTTGAACTACCACTATTAGTTCACTCTCTCCCTATATTTATATATTGTTCAAATTTTCAATAGTTCATAAAATACTTTCTGTTCATCCATTCAAGTTCAAATAATTTTTTTTAAACTTGTGGTGGATAACACTTGATGTCAATACAGTTTTTTCAAATATTAATGAGTTAATTATAGGTTAATTAATTTAATTAATTACTGGTTTTCGACGCCAACTTAGATTTGTCTCTATTGTTGTAACAATTTAACTGTTAAAACAATGACAAAAGTTGACGACGAAAGCTGGTTTTTCAGCGAAACTAGCCAAACAAAATGCGCAACGTTACAACAACGCAGACAAACAATGTTTTTTTTTCAATTCCAACAGTTAGTTCCCTCTCTCCCTGAATTTTTAAACAGGATCTTTATTTGATGAAAGTTAGACATATTCTGACGCTAAGAGCAGAGAGCAAAAAGCACGCCACCTTGAAAATTTAAGTGGGTTACCACTCTTAAAATACAGATGCGTATCGTGGATTTTATGAGTGTACTTGAAAATTAATGCTGACATATAGGGCTATTAAATAAAACGATCTGGAATTAGACATGTTTATTGGCTAGGCCATATGCTCGAAAGAAAGAAATGGGTGATTAGTTTGATACTTGAAGAACAAATGAAAAATATGAGTTAAGTGTTAGATAGGGAATTTAATTTTTAATCTAATTTATTTATCCTTACATATATCTTGTTCAAATTTTCAATTGATAAAAGAATACTCTCTATTCATCCATTAAAAATAGGAATTGACTTAAATTTTTATTTTATATTACTTGTTTAACTTATATTTCAATGGCTTTACAAGAAAATGGGCAAATAAATTTTGTTAATAATTACAGAACCCATATTTCTGTTTTATACAATCCCCCATTGTTTATGCTTAAAAACTTTTTAATTAAATTTAGCTTTCATTTTGCAACGCTTATCGTGAAGAATTGCGCCTAAAAAATTCTCATGTTCTCTTGATCTGAATTTTATACGTAATCTAAAGTCTATGTCAATGATGTCTTATGGCATTTTCACTATCTAAATACAGGGGACGGTAACCTTTGTGTTGTGGTGATCTGCCAATAGGGTTCAGGGTGCCCTACAGTAAGAAAGTTTTGGAAGCAATTTGATTCCTGCCGCAAGGCATGCTGAAGGATGGAGGTCAAAAATGAAGATTTAGAGTTTTATATAATAATTATGCATTATTTAAAGATATTTATTAACATAAAAATAAACATAAAATATAACCATTCCTTCAACATAAATAAAATATTTAAATTTTACATGTATTTTGTATGATGTTTGTTTTAAACTTATAGTTATTAAAATAAGAAATAAATTACAAAATATAAGCCTTCTCCTTCAATACAGTTAAATGTTTTAAGGCGAACCTTTTGTACCTGCATCTCTCTATTTTATATCGAAATATCAGAGGTATAACTTGTGACTTTATAGTTCACAGGATTTTGAATGTTCGGCTGTTAAACAACTTGGCGGACTCAAAATATTTTCCGATTGAGAAAACATTGTTTATATAGATATGTAGAACTAAAGGCGAGGAAAGAAGGGTACATGCAAGTTGTAAGAGGCTCGCGCTTCTTTCGCGGAGACCTAGTTGTGTGGGGGAAGGGAAGAAACACTCGACATCATTCAACTAATCTATTTATTTCCACACTAAGAACATACACAATTACAAAAAATAATAAAAAGAAAACGTCTCAATGTTAACCGTGAAAGTGGAACAACGACAGTAAAACCTGAGTGACTAGGAGACTAACAAACTCGATTCTTACTTAATTAAGGATCTATATAACCTATTATCCGATTTAATCTAATCTTAATTCAATCTTAGTGAACAATCGTCACTTTAAAGTTTCCTCCTAATAAGGATGAAATCACTATAATTCTAATATTATACCTTCAGCAGCAATCTCACCTGGCTCGAGTATATCTTCTCTCCTTCAAGCTAGAAATACTGGCCTATTTATAGTAAGTTAATTTACATATCACGATTATCTTTTTCCGAAGGGTTGGTTGGGAATAACGCGAATTGATAGCCCACAGATTTCCCAAGAGGGTTAGATGGAAAAACGCGTATAGATCCGTCACAAAGTTTTTTAGAACAATTCAATTTCTCCAGAAATGACATCCAACAATTTAAAACAGCTGTCTATTTATCGTTTGAGTTATCTCCCAGATTTTTTAAATAATTTCTTAAATTTTCGTTTCCCTCCATAATTCTGAAGATGTTTATTCAATAAGTTCAAAATTATCAACTTTACTCAAAAACTGACTAATTTGTAGAGAGGCGTACAACGCCACTAAGAATCCTTCCCACGTGTCATAGGTTGTCGACCCTTGATCGGCAGTGATGGATTAAAATTGAATTCTTCAAGTCAGAGTCACCGAGGGAAGGAAGCCCCTTTGAGAAACATGAATTAGAAAAAAGGGAGGCAAATAAATGAAGAAATAAATAAAATAAAATAAATTTTTGAAACGTTTTTTTCTTTTAGTAATTTCTAATGGGCTGCTTATTGGTGTTTGACCATTGCAGACCTAGTACATTCCCCGGAAGCTGGTATATCTTTTTGGTGTGTCACCCTATATGAGGATACCTATCGCCGCAAGTAATTTTAACACCCAGGGACCTGAGCTCCGACGATGCAAACCTGTACTAGGATTTAATTTTCACGAGAACACCCAAGCCCAACAGATAATCTAGAGATCTTTTACATGCCGTATAATCATACAAAATGTCCGCTGTCGATTTTCTGCATCACGAAAATCCACCGACTTGGTCCGGGGTTGAACCCGAAACCTCGGCCTGTAGCAAACCAACCTTGCCACCCAGCCTGTAATTTTTGAAACATAGCAGATAAAAATGAAGCAAACAAATTTATAAATGAAATAAAATAAAATTATACATTTTATCAAACTATCTCCTTTTAAATTTCAGATAATTATTTTCTTTTCAAACTGATAGCCTGTGGTTTCTGAAATTTGGTGATGTTGCTCTGAAGCGAACGCCATGTTAAAAGTTTTTAAAAGTTATACATGCTGAGAACTGCTCTATATTATAACTATGAAACAAAAAAATGCGTTCCATCATTTACCATTTACATATCATGGAAAACATTTCAGTTCTACGATCTGTCTTGAGAAATAAGCACGAAACACAGAAAAATGGCAACAAAATGAAAACAATGTGTTAAAACGTAGTGAAATTGTAACAGGGGTTGTTGAACAGAATAAAATTTAATGCCGCGCAGAATAAATTAGAAAAACAACAATTAATTTTCAAATAAGCAGAAAAAGCAATATTTTCCCTAACGTAAGGAAAAATGTTTAGCTGCAGTTGTTTATCAATGGGGCGTGTGCCCATATCTACTGGAGATGCAAGTTCGACAGCGATGATTCATACCTGCACGTTATCAACCATACCTTTCGGGATCTGTGTTCATTCTCGGAGTAGGTATGTTGTAAAGCAATTAAGTTTTCAGGAAGGATTATCCAGAACACAGAAAGACATCTATGGAGCATATCTCAAACAGGCTCTATTGGGTTCTAGTCAGTGAACGCGTTGGCCGTTCATCTTTCAGTATTGTTTGACAGTGTTTCACAGTTCGCAGCGTGACAGTTCAGTGTTTCACAGTTTACAGCGTAACAGTTCAGTGTTTCACAGTTCACAGTGTGCCAATTTTGTGTTTCACAGTGTGACAGTTCAGTGTTTCACGCATTGTTTGACAACGCTAGTTCTATGTATTTGTGCGTTAGCGTCCTTAAAGATAGCATAAGGATTTATGGCTGCTAAATACAGACGGAAATATGGGCCAAGGTTCACATTCTGAAGAATAACTGCTGTCAATGAACCAGGGAGAAAGACGGGGTGATCAGTTCGGCCACCGACTGATATCTCTACCTTAACTATGATAGCAGCACGACTGTGACTGCGTCTTTCAGGGAAATTGTGAGCTTGAGATTGAGTACATGGAACTCTCCAGTCGTCGGGAATCCTTGTTTATCTAGAGTAAGAACTCACTGAGGAACATCATAGGAGGAGATCCATTGCTCTGGTGTCCAATGGATGTAAGGTCACTGAACTCTTCAGTGAAACCACGTCAATGGATTCAGAATTGATGGTCATAGGGAATACAGAGGATTTTCATGTAGCCGTTTACAAATAGCACAGTGGGATATAGTTATACCTGATAAAGTCCCAAGAAAAAAGTTAACAGGTTGAACTCGTCTGATAATGGAGAGGCTACAGACACAGATAAAAGTCCTCGTGGGTGGTTGTAATCCTAGGATGCCTACAACTAGAACGTCGTGACACTGTACGTTCATTTTGATAGCGATTCCACCAGCGGCTCATGAACGAGCGGTTGACATTTAAGATTCGGGCAATCTCCAACGGTCGTTCCCCAGAATGGATCCGTCCGATTTCATACCACCAATGTTTTAGTTCAAATGTTGACAATGAATTCTTTTCAGAAATTTTGAACAAAGAAATGAAGAAATGAGCACCAAATAATGCATCGAAAGAAATAGCAACTGCTGAATTGGACCTGTTTCGATATATATCCCATTACACAGTGATATGCAAATATTTTACTGCGGAACTGTCTTAGCCTTTCTTTGTAAGGTACGGGTCCAAATTTTTATTTCTGTAACTTTTCTTCTCGAGTTATGCTAATTTTACTGTTTGTGCTTATGCTTTTAGATAGCGTGTATATCAGGGGTCGGCAACCTTTTAGCTGTGGCGTGCCAAACCAATCTACCAATATGATTCAACATGCCACACAGTAGAGCATTTTTGAAACAATTCGATTCCCTCGATAACGAATGTTAGAGAGAGAATATTAGTCAATAATACAGATCTACAGTTACTCTAACCTCTCGATTGTATAAAAGGCCAGAACATCTCAATAATAATTTCTAAAATTGAAGTAGAATTATGTTTTGCGCTCTCGTAAGCCCCTCCTCCCAAGTGGATTTCCGAAAACACCCATATTAAGTAGATACTAACTTAATAATAACATGATGGCCAAATTTCAAGTCTAAATCTTATACTTCAAAAACGGAAGTTTTTTTTATCAATAAGCTCCAGTAACGACCTTTGATAGTTCGATTCCGTAGGACCCGTCCAACAAACCCGTTCAATCCAGCAACAGAAACATACGTACTAAATTTCATCACTGTAGAGCTAGTAGCTCGAAATCAGGAATTTTGTGTATCGTACGCCGCAAGAAATTCCTGCTCCCCATAGGAATCGGTTTGCGTAAAATCCTTTTTTGCGAATTTCCAATCAACAAAAGTAATATGCATAAAAAGTTTCATTACAGTAAGTAGTAGTTCGATTATGGAATTTTTTTATATATAAGTCTTAACCATTCACCGCTAGGCGTCAATTTCCCTAAAATCCGTTCTTAGTGGATCTGTATTCAACAAAAGAAACATGCTAACAAAATTTAAAATCTGTACGTCTCTAACAGTTAAAAATTGAGAATATTTATCTGTAATGCCCTTTAAGCCCTAATAATGACCCTTTGGGTCGATTCTCAAAAAATATTTTGAAGCAGATCTCTACTCCATAAACAAACTAGACTTATCAAATTTCTAGCCTGTACGTCTAATTGCTCAAAAACTTGAACAAAAAAACCTTTTGTACCGGACCACTAATTATTGAAAGAAACATGCCTACCAAATTTCAAGTTAGCAGGTCTAACAGTTCAAAAAAGTTTATACCCAATATCACTTAAGCCTCCACAACGCCCCTTAGGTGTCAATTTTTGCAAATTCCCTTTTGTAGCGGGCCTCTACTCTATGAAAGGAACGTGCCTACGAAATTTTAAGTTCGTAGGTCTAATATTTCAAAAACGGGAATATTTGTCTGTAACAACCCTTAAGCTCTTACAACGGCCCTTAGTTGTGTGAGCATAGTTTTACTAACTCAGAAACCTTCGTGGGCATGTGTCCAACCATTCCCTTAAGTTTCATTGCAATCGGATGAACGACTTAGGAAGGCATAAGAACATACAGACACACACAAACATTCATTTTTATTTATATAGATAAAATAATAAAAAATCAAAAGAAAAATTCAAGTATGAATTTGATTTATGAAAGTTTGTTTTCAATTCAGAAATGTACATTTTTCTCTTAAAAAAAGAAATTTCATTTTTCATTTATAAAAAAACAAAACGTTTTATCCCATTTTGTAATAAATGTTTGCCGAAAATTATCGGACATCTTACTTCTTGTGATTCTTCAGGATTATATTTGGGTGAATAAAATAAAATATATTTGTAAAATGTAAAAAAAAAAAGAAAAAGATTTTTTTAAAGATTCTCTTGATGCAAATTCGAGCAGAAGAGAGCATGACTGATTATAAAGGTCGCATTTAGAAGTTAATCGATTTCTATTGGCGACAGACTTCGCAATTTTGACCTCAATCGAATGACGCAGACGATACCTAAGTTGGCACCCTGCAAACTTACGCATCATAGAAACATTGGGATTTTGAGACAACATAAATTTAACATGCAATAACACTTCAACACGGTGGGTCCTTAGTGCTACCAGGATTCGAAATCGTGACTCTTCAGAAATCAGCCGACCACGAGTTCTCGACCCTGACTCCTTAGCTGCCCCTGCCACGAGAGAGAAAGATATGAAGAAAGAGAGATAGAGACAAAGAAATGGAGACAAAGAGAGGAAGAAACAGAGATAGAGAGAAAGAGAAGAAGATATAGAGAGAAAGAGAGGAAGAGATAGAGAGAAAGAGAGGAAGAGATAGAGAGAAAGAGAAGAAGAAAGAGAGAAAGAGATGGAGAAAGATAGATAGTGAGAAAGAGACGGACAAAGATAGAGAGAAAGAGAGGGAGATAGAGATAGAGATAGAGAGCTGAAAAAAATTTTTTTTGTATTGTTCTGTTCCAGAGAACCACATAACTGCTATCCTAAATATTAAAATTTTTTTAAACTTATGTACTAACGCAGATACTTAAAAAAATGAAAAGGTAATAAAAAACGATTTAACTTTAAAATTAAGCGTTTTGTTAATGGTTTTGTAACTTTAAAGAACTTTTAGCTTAAATTATGTGTTTTATCAGCAAAAAAACATTTGAAATCCGAATTTTTGCTACAAATATTCTCTGATTTTAAAATTTTCCTTTTGTTTAAATTTTTTAGTCAAACTTAATATTTCTATTTTTTTACTAAAAAATATTTTTAACTGACAATCATCTCTACTGTTATTGATTCATCATTTGTGATATCCCATCACTAGTTTGAAAAAAGCTTTAAAAGCTAAATTAATCATACTTAAAAAGATCACCAGAGTTTTGAGACATTTATAGATGAAGGAGAAAACAACTATTCGTCACTTTTTTAAACAATTAAATTGATTGACTTATGAATTGAATCACCTTCTCTTGAATTGTTGCTTTTTAAAAAGAAAGCTCATGAATTACCATGCATTAAAAATTAAATAGCTTTTAAAAATATCCGTTGAGGGCCGTGGATTATTTAGAGGGAGATTTTATTGGAAGGGAAGCAATACTAAGCATCAGCACTATTCTTTAATCTGACTTTTTGTCCCCGATGTCAAAAATGTTCCCCTTTTGTTTCCCGATTAATAACACGGGGAAAAATGATTTTTGGAAGAGTGCCTTAGTGATATTTGTGAATCGTAGAACTGTAATTAAATTACAGCGATATTATCATATGGATTAATAGAATCTACAACAAGTAATTTTTTAACAGAACATAAGTCCTCTCAAGGTATAGCGTGAAAGTTTGGAAACTAAGACCCCTGTTCAGATTTATAACCTGTCATGATTTTATGGCTAAAAATAAGGAAAATTCTTCACCTAAAACCCGTTGTCAGCATGTAAAAATAAAATGTAAAAATAAGTTAATATTCAATTTGTAACAGAGAACTGTTTTTAAAAATTAAAGGTATTGATAAAAAAAGTTATACCCCATTGTAAATTTAATTTCAATTTTAATTTTTGCAACTTAAAATTTTTAGTGTTATCATTTTTTAAAATCAGGAAAAGTTATTATTTTTTCCTTAAAAAAGACGTGTTTATAGACAGAGTTTAAAATGATTTGTGTATAAAAAAGCACAATAATATTTTTGTGCTATAATTTTAAAATTAAGTTCCTGAAATATTAAAGACATGAAGCGAAAAATAATTCAAAAATACCGAAAGAAAATATATGAATTCATTTACAAGTAATTCAACACATAACTTTGAGATGTGACATCAGAATGATACGCAAGTGTTTACAAATAATAATTGTTCGCAAAAACGTAGAAAAATTCACTAGGTTAAGGCTAACTTCCCTAAAGATGAAGGTTCAAGCACAGAATATATTTCTTCCAGATAAAATATATTTCAGTGTTCATCCAAGTATAAGTCATCATGGTAATAAAATATATCCTTTTTCCACACACATTCAAGACAAGAAGAGAAATACACATGAATTTTTTAATTCTTTTGAATAATGTTGTCATTTGAAGCCCAGCGGCTGAGTGGTTAGTGCATCGCGCTTCCACACCACAGGTCCGAGGTTTCAACACCGAGCTAAGCGAGGTTGGCTCAGCCTTTCATACCTTCAGAGGGTCGATAAATGAGTACCAAGATTGCTTTGGAACTTAACACTTGGGGTTTTCGCGTCCTATTGACCACCTAACCGGAACATCTACTCATGCACTTGAGAGCCCAAGGTCGCGTATATTGAGTTGTGCAAAGTAGGCCTTGGCTCTCAAGGGCTGTCGAACCACTGAGTTAATATTGTCACTTATTTTACTCTCATTGGGCTTAATTGAAGAATATGTTGCTATAATTATTTGAAATTTTCTTCAGAATGTAGCTACTCTTAAGTATTTTAAAAAGTAAGCCTCTTTTCTAAACAAAAGGCCTTTCGAAAATCTAATTGGGTCACTAATATATTTGTAAAAATATTGTCTGCAGATGAGATAATTTATTTGTATGTATATATATTATCATGTGTCACACAATTCTGAATATATGAATCGGCGCAGCGAAACTTAACATTCTACTTCTCTCAGTTTTAAAGGCAGCGGTAGCCTAGTGGTGAAGGTATCGGTTCGTGGCTGGCTTGTCACGAGTTCGAGCCCAGTACCACTAAAGGCCGTGTAGGCGAGCGATGCACGTTAAATCTATCGAGAGCTGAAACGTCCCTTCGTTTGTGTGGTAGTAATGGAGAGAGGGGTGCCAGCTCTGGTGTTGTCCTCGTCACTTGATCATGGGTCAAAATTACGAGGTCCGTCGCCAAAAGCCCTTGTGTAGCAGAACACAGTGCGACATTAATATTCACTCACTTATAATTTTTAAAATTGATTTCAGGTGTAAGTTTGGAATGGAAGATTGAGGTTCAGTTTATATCGTTTCGTCCTTTTCAATCGAATTTCATGATATTACTGGGATTATCGTAAGACGAAATATAGAAAGGAACCTTTTCCTTGTATTTATTAACGAATACAATTTATTATGTGTGAGGAGTACATTGTAAAATGGATGTTTGATGTTAATTTCCTTATGAATTTCAAATTCGGTTTGAAAGCTCAAAGATTAGATTTAATTAATTTAAAAGGTCTTAACGTAACTTGACCTTAAAATGATAGAGCACACAATAAACATGTTGTATTGATGTATTAAAATTTTCGATACTAATTTCTAATTTACGTTACAGTTCGAGAAACAAACATGAAAATACTTCTTTCCCAGAGAAAATAAATAATTATATCAGAAGCGAGTGCAGTGTAATAAAATTCGAAAAATGTTTCTGTAAGTAGCATTAATACATAACATTGTAAGAGGCCCGCGCCTCTCTCGCGAGCACCTAGATGTGTAGGGGGAAGGGAAGAAACACTCGACATGATTAAAATCTAATCCATTTATTTCTCAACACTAAGAACAGACACAATTTCAACTAATAATATTATGTCTCAATGAAAACCGGGAAAGTGGAACAACGACAGTAACACGTGAGCGATTAGGTGACTAACAAACTTGATCCTTCTTTTAATTAAGGATCTAACTTATTTTATCTGATTTAATCCAATCTTAGTGAACTATCACCACTTTAAGGTTTCATTCTAATAATAATCAAAGCTCCATAATTCTAATATTTTACCTTTGGTAGCAATCGCCTGTCCCGAGTAAGTATACACTCGCTCCTTCCCTCTCTCAAGCTAGAAAACCTCGCCTATTTATAGTAAGTTAAATTGCATATCACGATTCTCTTCTTCCGAAGGGTTGGTTGTGAATCACGCGAATTGATAGCCCAAAGATTTCCCAAGAGGATTAATTAGAAGATTACGTATAGATCCGTCACAACATTCTTATTGAGAAATTTTTTTTCATCTATAAAATTATTCCAAATATTGTTGAAATTTTCTAAAGGAAAGACAGGATCAAGCAAAGCTTATTTAAGATTGAGAAAATAACTCATATAGTAATATAAATAAAATTCAGGTTAAACCTTGACTACCGATTGATACATAATAGGAAGCATTTTTAATTATACTGAAACTTTTTTTCCTGACTTTCCACTAACACATTAACGCAAACTCGGACATTTTTTTTATCTTATATCTATTTAATAAATTAGGTCTTAACTTTTAATATTGAGGATTATGCGGATATTATTTTAAAATATTCTATGCTGGTTTTCTTGTGTAATAAAATGCTGGGAATATGCTTCATCTTTCTACAACTGCAAAAAAAATTAAATATTGAGCAAGTATATTATGACTTTATAATTGACGACAAGTTTATGTGTTCAGAAACTATTTGTATAAAATATTTGAAATGTATTTTATATTTCAATTACGGGGAACATATATTTGAGCTGAAGAAGCAGTTTAAAACACACATTTGTTAAATTCAAAAATTTTCTTTTGAAAATTCACTTATATTAAAGGAGAACTTAAGTTATGAAATGAATTTTGCTAATGAAAATTGATGCACAAATGCCTTCTTAAATCATCACTATAAGATTAAACCCATGCCATCGAATGACTGAATATGATATACATTTCCTCCCAATATAAGCAGAAAAAAATAATGGAATTATTAACGCGAATAGACATTAACTGATTACTTTAACTCTTAAAAACATGAGTTTTTTTCGGACAAACCGGTAAAAAAAGAGATCGAGTTTTTTTTAACAGAAAGTGAAAATACAGGTATCGTATAAGTTATTTTCTTCAACTTCAGTTATGAGGGAGGCAGTAACTAGGTGTGCTATATTGATTATAATCTAGCCTATCTATTTTTACTAGATCTCGAACGAGCATTAGAGATTAAGGAACTACAGATATAGTAAGACGGGCCTGTGCAAATTTTCCGGTAACTTTCGTCCGTGTCAGACACGGGTAAATGCATTAAGGTATCCGATTGCGTTCGAAACCGTGATTTTGCAAAAGCGTATAAATGGATAATATTTATGATATTTAGTGTAACTTAAATTAGAAAATGTATATAAAATTGTTTTAAGAATAGTATTACAATGAAAAATTATTTAAGTATAATATTTTGACGAAAAATGAACATGGAATGACCCATTTTCAAAATATTCTCCTTTTGTGAAAAATGCTTCTTTATAATAATACTTTGTCTGTATATAGCTCAGACCTCTGCACAGAAGCTCAACTAGAATTTTTGAAATATATCACTTAGAAGTGGGTTTATTCATATTTTACGACAACAGAGGGGAGAAATTTTAAGAAAAAAACGCCGAATTATTTCAATTGGTGGTAACTCTGAAAACAATGTGAATTTTTCAAAAATCATAGTTGAGCCTCTGTACAGAGGTCTGAGCTACATATTATTATAATAGAAGCATTTTTCACAAAAAAGAGAACATTTTGAAAAAAGGTTATTCTAAGTTAATTTTTAGCCGAAATATTGTATTTAAATAATTTTTTTTATCAAAATGTCTTTAAAATAATTTTATACATGTATTCTAATCTAAGTGACATTAAATATCATGAAAATTATCCATTTATGCACCTTTTTAAAATCACGGTTCCGAACGTAGTCGGATACCTTAAAAGATTAAATTTTCTAAAAGGATATCACTGAGTTCCAGTAGCAATCAGTAATTATAGATTAAACTCGTTTCTCAGTAGAGTGAAACCACGGCTCGCGAGACGCACAGGTGGCTCTTTGCATAAACACATACGCCCCTTCAAACTTCTGACTTGATATATTATTGAAAAAACACCATGTCTACTGAAAATCATTGCTTTCCTTTCTTCTCAATTTAATACAGCAGTAACTATCTTAAGCCAATTAAATACTTAAATGTATAATCAAATTTAGGTAAATATTTTCTATTGATAATTATAAAAAAATTAAATTGTAATTAAATTAATTGCTGTATTAAATTGTTTTCCATAAACAAAATTCTTTGAGGATCAATGAGAGTATTAGAATACGCAATGTCAGTTTTATAGCTCATAGGTTGCGTATTTGACAACTAAGATTTTCGAACTTTCTGTGAAAGAAAAACCAAAGTCAGTTTTAATTAATAGTAAAAAAGAAAAAACTAAAATGTTGCACTTATATGTATATATATATATATATATATATATATATATATATATATATATATATATATATATGTATATATATATGTATATATATATAGATTGTTCCTAGTAAGGAAAATTCCACACACACACACAGCTTGAAAATTTAATTACACGAACGTTATAATATTTTGACATTAGTTGCTCTTGCACCGAGTCACAAAAATAAGAATATCTTCGGTTCTTATTTTTTGAAGTATTTTGTGTGTAAAAAAAATTTATTTGTTGCTGTCACAAAGGCCACCTATCAGACGATGTCCGATCGAGGCCCAGGAAATTCATCGCAGCTAAGTGCCAGATGTATGCCTGTCATTAGCCGTAGCTTTGAGTTCTATACAGGTGACAGTACGCAAAAAAAATTATTTTTAATAGTATCAAGAGTATAAATCGGAGCAGAACTGTTACCGAAGGTCTTTTATGCCCTACATTTGGCTGTGAATACATATATATATAAATGGTTCTTTGACACCTTAATTGTCCTGTTTCATTGACAACTTCATCTTCTCTCCCCTAAGACTGTCGGCCGAGGTAGCCTAGTAGTCATGGTCACAGACTCGTGGTCGGCGTGTCATGCATTCAACCGTCGCCAAAAGCCTCTTGTAGCAGAATAGTGCGACGTTAATATTCACTCACTCAGCCATGCATTGAACCCTAATGCCACTGGAGATCTACCGGGCAGAGGAGCTGATGAACGTTAAATCTGTTGAGGCTTTATGTTCTCCTGTTGGAGGGGTATGGAAGTTCGGAGAGAGAGAGTACCTGCTGAAGTGTCATCCTCGTCACTCGACAGTGGCTCGAAACTACGATATCAGTCACCAACTGCCCTCGTGGTGCTTAACGGTGCGATGTAAATAAGGGCTCCCTCATCCCAAAGTCTGCCGACCTTTGGCTTAACCAGTTCGCCCTTTAATGGGCCATTTGTTTCTAGTAAAGGTATATTAAAATATTTGAGATTGATTTAAGAAGAGAAACTCATTTAGACAGTGGCGTAGCGTGGAGGGTGCAGAGGGGGCCATGACCCCGGGCGGCATACGAAAAAAGGTGGCGGAAAGCAACATGATATTTAAATTCAAAAAATATTTCAAACTCGAAATCGCGCCCACGCGACGAAACTGACGGAAACGAATGAAAGCTTTAATACACGCACAGATGTAGGAAGCTTATTAGTCGCTATGCAATCGCATGCGTTTTTATGCTACTTAGGCTCTTGGCAAGCGGTACTGTGTGAAGTCAATGATGCACAAAATTATTTGCAAACAGAGGGACTAAATATCCATCAATGTGCTCAAAAAATGCGTGCTTTACAAAATATTATAAGCAAAACGAGAGGACTTCGTGGATGACGATTTAATATATGCTAAAAGTTTATGTGAAGAGCTTGAAATTTCTTTTGAACCTCCAAGACGAATCAGGAGAAAGCATATATTTGGCGACGGAAGTGAAAATGTTCAGTTATCGTATGAAGATGACTTGAGGCGAACAATGTTTTCTTCAACAGACAGAGTAACTGCTGAAATTCGAGAAAGATTCCAACAGTTGCAGAATCTAGCGCAAAAATACGCTTTTTAAGGCCTGAAGTGATATTGAGCATGGACGAACTTAACTTAGATCAAGCTCCTCAAAACATTAATAAAGAAGAATTCTAACTTGAGCGTCTACAAGCTTTCATAGATGCAACAGACCCAGGTTGTAAAAAAGAACTCATTAGGTCTAGCTCTATGGTTTTTTTAAAACATATTATTCAATCCAAACTTGAAGATGGCTTACCAAATATTGTCATAATGTTGAGAATTTTTTTAACATCTACCATCAGTAATGCCAATTGCGATAGAAGCTTCTCTAAGCTAAAATTAATCAAAAATTATCTCAGATCGACTGTGTCCACGTTAAGACTAACAAATTTAGGTTTTCTGACAATTGAACAGGATATACATATTGATATTGACAATTGTATAAAAGATTTTGCTATGAAAAAAAAACACGAAAAGTGCATTTGTAATCAATACAAAAAATTTAAAGCTGCCTTTTTGACTTTTCCAAATTTTTTTGACTCATGATTTAAATAGAGGCGACAAATTTCTGGTCTGCCCCAGGTGGTGAAAGCCCAAGCTAAGCCCCTGCATTTAGTTTATTAGATAAAATTAATTTGATTTTTAACACCCCTTTGTGTGGTAGTAAGTATATTTACCACTGCCCATCGGGACCCATTAAAAAGTACGAAATTAATGCTTTTTATTTATTTTTTTTTGTTTAATATTTATAAAATATATTTTGTGAATACTACAAATAGGAAAAATAGTTGTATGTTATATAAAGCTTTTTTTATTCATAGATGACGAATTACAATTTTATTTTTCCTGAAATTTCCAGATCAATGCGGAAGTTTTTAATCCTGTCACTATGTGGTGGAGGATGTTGGTAACATAGTGTGTGTTGTATAAGAGTTTATAATTTTCTTAATTTTCCCAAGTTATTAATGGATGACAGCACAAATGAAATATAATAATATAGCTTATCATGGACTTTTAAAAATTAATGCAATTGGTGGTAAGTATACTTACCCCGGCCTTAGAAAGGGTTAACCAGTAAGTCTGCCAGTGAACTTCAATTAGTTTTAGAAGCAAAAGTATCAATTATCAGTTTTGAGAAAATATAAAATAATTAATTAGAAAAATGGTACTCACGGGAAAAAAAGCACGCGTTGGCGAACTTTTCAGGAGTAAAGAGAAAAAATCAAATCAAGTTTAAAACGGAAAACACACACACACACACAAGTTTATTCTTAATGGGACGTCTTGTTAGGATATCGCAAAATTGTAAATACGAGTAATAGAAAAATTACATTAATAAAGTGCCCCGTATACCTTTCAATCACACCCAATGAATCTTTGTTTTATCCTGCAATTATTATTTTTTTCAATTCCTACTATTAGCTTACACTCTCTCTATATATATTTATTTATTTGTTTATTTTTTTATTTATCTTGGTGGAGTTTTCGATTGTTAATAAAATACATTTTAAAGCGCTCAATAGAGCTGAAATTTTATATACATGATTATTTTGGATGATAATACAATAATTTTTTTAATTATAATTAATAAAAATTAATTGATTAAAACTAATTATTTAAAGAATTACAAATACAACCACGTTGGCATCATTTTTGGCCATTTAGCGACCCTTTTGGCAAATTGTGTCAAAACTTGAAAAGGTTTTTTCGCCTCACGTTTTAAAGTATTCAGTTGAACTGGAATTTTATAGACACGATTGTTTTGGATGTCAATACGATACTTTAATGATAATGAATAAAAAGGAATTACCACTTAATGTTGTGTTTCTGTCATATGTATAGACATATTTATATTAATTGTAACTATTGAATAAAGAGTAGCTAATATAAAATTTTTCTTTGTTGATCTAAGTAGGAATTGACTTATTTTTTTTATATTACTTGTTTTTTGAAATGAAGTTACATAGTCTAAGTAATCTATGGTTTATAATGAACATTAACACGTAATCATCACTTCCAGTTTGTTGCATTTGTGTATTTCTGATATAACACAAGAAACACACTGAAACATGGGTAAAAAATACTAAATTTATGCACTCCAAAGACCCCATCGATCCATTTTCAATATACAACATTCAAGACCCCTTTCCGTACTTCGGGCCCTTCTCTTAGCTTCATTTAGTCCATAAGGGCAAGGGCCCTTCACATCTGAAATCCGGGAACGTACACGTTCCTCAGGATGCCCGGGGGAAGGAGACAGGCGGCACTAGACGTGGGCACCACGCATGCGCCGTAGTAAGTAGCTGACACGAGTGGACCGTCTAGGGGATGAGGTGCGGGCCCAAGTCCTGGGCCTGGCCCTTCCTTGGACACCCCTTGCGACTGTTGTCGAAGGTGTTCTAATCGTTGGCTGTTTTGGCGCTTCCATTTGGTTCTGTAAAAAGAACATGCTATGTTAATATGAAGTATACAAATGAAGAATTTTATTTTTTTAGCATAAAATTAAAGTTTTGCAATCAGAAAGAAAAATAAGTGAATTAAATAAAAAAGGAATCGTTTTTCATGTTATACCCATATATCTAACTATTCACAACAAAACATATTTGTAAAAGTAGTAGGCGTCAATTGTATTGTATTAACAGTGGAAAACAACTGTTTTACAAATACTATACTGTTCGAATTAATAGGGACAAACGTTTTTTTCTTGTCTGAGTTGGTATGGGATTACCAGTTATGTCCCGAACCACCTCAATGATTGGCTTTAGTACATTAGTGGTTCAATTGTGTGCCTTTCAGTGTGTTAGCTGGTGGTTTTAACACGTAACACGCATGACTTTTGCTTGTTCAGAGATGGATATTACTTTGAGGAAGCGTTCTAAAATAATAGCTCTTAATGAACACATTTCTATGACTGTGAGAGATATAGCTATGGTAGATGGTGTAGGAAAATTAAGCGTTCCAAGAATTTTGAAAACATTTCAAGATTCCTTATCATGGTCTGCTAAAAAGAAAAGGAAAATGTGGGCTCAGACGGAAAATTACTACTCAAAGAACTCATAAAATTCTGATAAGATATGACAAAATAAATCAAAGTAAGGCAAGCACAGACCTTTGGAGGGATTTATTAGCGTTGAAGTGTGAGTACCTCAACTGTACAGAAAAGAGTTCTCTGGAGCTCAGCCGTAAGGCCTCATGACCGAGGAAAAAGCAATTTCTAACTCAGAAAACGATGGAAAATAGTTCAGCGCAGGCCAGAATACTGACCCTGGACTGTTAACGACTGGAAGAAGGAGATTTTTAGTGATAAAACGCATTTATTTATGAAGGGATACAAATCAAGTGTAGTTAGACGAAATGAAGTTGAAATTCTGCTGCCAGATCATATCCAGCAGTGTAAAACACCCTTTTAAACAGATGTTTTGGGGTTTTTTCTCAACAAATGTCATTGAAAGCTTACTTTTTTTAAAAGGCACGATGAATTATGTCAATTATGTCAAAATATTACGCAGTGGAATTATTCCATCCATGGAAACATTTGACGGAACATTTCAACAGGATTTGGCTTTTTGTCCCAATTCGATATTCATCCATACTTTTATGCGGGAAAATAAAAGTGCTAAATTGGCTTGGTAATACACCAGACCTAAATTCTATTGAAAATTTATGACACATTCTCAAGAATCGCTTAGCTAAGATGAGTTGCACGACAACAGAACAATTGATAAAAAGTGCTATACAAGTGTGATTCCGTGATGATGAAGTGAAGTGAAAAACATGTGCGCAGCACTAGTGGAATCAATACCAAGCCAGTTGAAGAGGTCATTTCTGCAGTAGGAGAACATGCATCGTATTAATATAGAGATTTTTCTGTCTACTTAAGGTTGTGATGTCTTTCGCGTCTTTTCTTTAACAAGTCCTTTGGGTTCTTTGGGCCAGAATTAATGGCAACTCTTTTCCAACCAAATCCAAGAAACGAGAAGTGAAGAGATGCAATTAATATAGGATTATAGAGTAAGCGTAATGGCGATGTAAGGGCAATGAAAAGGAATGTTAGACAATTGACGTACGTTGTGGCACTCGATGATTATTGAAGTTCGTCGTTCAAGATTTAAATTCTACGCGTCGTGGATAAACATATTGGTGATCGATTAGAAGTTAAACGTCAAGCTACACACCATTGTAGATAAAGACAAGTTTATTACAGAATAATATAAGGTAGGATTGATTACTTATTATTATTATATTTGAAGATTAAACGGTTCAATTATTGAGATTGGTCTGAATTATATTGTGTGTTGCGTATTGCGTCATCGTAGATTCTCTCATATTAATTATTGTAATTAAATTTGTTAAAAGTTCAAGTTGAATACCTTAATAAAGTCATATTAAGATAATGTTTGATCCTAGTTCTTTCGTTAATTCTACACCTCTAGCTCACGCTGATGCTTCGAGGGATGTATTTCCAAGGGGAGGTACATCACAAGGTATGTAATAATTAAACGTTAGGCTCTCTCTTTTAGAAAACAATCAATTTTTTCACCATTTGTCCCAATTAATTCGAACAGTATAGTAAATTATTGACGCTCTAAGATGTACCCTATTTACCCGAATCCAAGCCACACTTTTCTTCCAATGTTATTGCTACTGAATCTGGTGAGGTTTAGAATCGAAAGTAACAAAATTTGTTGGTTGGAGTATTTAGAGCAATTACACAGGTTCTTGTATGCATTTAAAAGTTTATAATAATGATAAAATAGTTAATTATTCACTTCTTATTAGTTCTCATTTTAAATATATTTTAATTTCGTAAAATTGGACATCGATAAATCATTTTACTCAATTTTTAATTTTTCGTAAAAACTTGTTGAGAATTAGGGATGCGGCTTAGATTCGAATAAATGCGGCAATAAAGAAACAAATAGCGAGTGTTTCTAAGAGAATATCGGAGTTTTAACGCATTATAGTATTTATCACATATAAGTTATAAGTATAATTCATACATAGAATGAAAGTGTAACTGAGAAATAGTTTTACTACAAGTTTCCAAATGTTCAATGTGAGCCCCATTCGTCATACGGCACAAATCAATTTGATAGGCGAGTTCATCCCAAACTTTTTTCAGTGTGTATGAGGAAATTCTTGCAACAACTGCTTCAATCCTGTGTCTTAAGTCTGGAAGATCAGCTGGCAGCGGAGGTACGTACACACAATCCTTAATGAACACTCATAGATAAAAATCACATGGCGTCAGATCGGGTGAACGTGAAGGCCATGCGAAACAAGCTTTATCGCGAGGCCCTTTGCAGAAAATCCATTGGTTGGGTACAATGCTCTTTAACCAATCGCATATTGAGAGATGCCAGTGAGGAGGTGCACCATCTTGCTGCCAAATAAGGTTATTTGGTTCACTTTCCTCCATTATAGAAATAGCTATAGTTGTAGAGCCTCAAGATAAGCAGAACCAGTTACAGCCTTGGTCATCCCGTACTTTTCTCTTTACAAAGACAGCCAGTTATTTCAAACTGATGATACAACCTCAGAATGTTATTATCGTTTGGAGGTTGACAACCGAACTTAATACGGAGCGCTCGTTGCACAGTAATAGCAGATTCTACATTTGAAAACTGGAGAACACAAAACGCTGTTGTTAACTTGTCAACATTTTTCGACTAGCGCGTTGATCGGTGAGAAAGGGGGAAAATTAGCATGCGTTTCGTGCACACGTGCGCACATGCCTGGAAACAAAACTGCTTCAGTTGCTCTTTCATTCGATGCATGAGTCATACGAATATGTAATGAATACTATACAGCGTTAAAACCGATATTCTTTTAGAAACATCTGGTAGAGTTCAGAAGTTCTTTTTTCAATTATACACCCTTAAGACAGACAAAGTAATCATAAAAGATATCAGAATATGCATTGTGTGTTTATATTATGAAAGTATGGTGCCGAAAAACGTCAATTGCTTTTTTTGATGACAATCTCGATAAAATTCAAGTTATTGATTCATCAATTCGTTTATTAAAAACTGAGTATAATACTGAAATTAAAAACTGAAAAAATATAGGACGTCAACAATGAGTTGATACCTAACGAGAGAGAGAGAGAGAGAAATAACAATACTTTTTGTACGTCTTTTGCAATGACTTCCGTGACTAAATATTGTAGCTTGCTGAAAAATTCCAAGCTCGAAAGGATTATATCGAATGAAAATGAAGGGATATAAATTTAAAGTTTAATTATAAAATTAAACTAATACATTTGCTATGAATATCAAAGGCTTAAAAATGTATTTGAAAATGCACGGAAACCAACCTTAGTTGGTTGTTTTGTTTTCAATATTTTCATAACATTTACTAAAAAGTAGGCATAAATTAACATACATAATATGCAAAAATGGGCTGAAAACGAAAAACAAGCCGATAATTTAAAAAATCACATTTCAGGATTTAACTAACAACTTCATCGATTTGAATTCCTAATAATTCTATACGAATATTCTATCGATGTATGCGTTTACGAAATTCACCAGTCTAAGTATTGTAATAATAATACTAAGTAATGTTTCAAAGTATAGTAAAGACAAAAGCACATTCTGTTCTTAATTTAGAAAAGAACTTTCATAATATTTTTAGATATTTAGTGCAGAACTTGCTCCCTACAAAAGATGCCTTCAAATAAAAACTTCAATGAAGTAAAAAATTATAATGTGAGAGGAAATCCCATTACTATTTATTTATAAAAATAATTTAGTACTTAAATTCCTCTACAATAAATTTGATAGCGAGTTCAAGAGTGAAATATGATATGACCATATCAAAAACGTGTAAAATCATAGCTGTTTATTCAGATATTGAGATATTTCAAACCACATTTCCCCTATTTCATTATTTATGTGACAACAATTAACATACTGATTATGATATAGGCATTATTTCTTAATTCTTTCTAATCTTTTTTTAAAATCTTTTGTGCTGGTAATTGTTATTAATTTTTTATATATTTATTTATTATTATCGAATTATAACTTCAATACATATTTTATTTTTTACTTATCAACAAAGTCCTTTTTTTTTAAAAAAAAATCTGAACTTTAAATAATAACAATTCAATTAAAATTGCTTTAGAATTTTAAACCAAACCTAATATTACGTAACAATCAAAATTATATATGATAGTGCCCTAAATATCGCTCATGTAAATTGTTTATTATTTTGTAATCTCTTTGAAAGACATTGAATTTATTTATTATAAGGTTCGGTGAAATATCAGTGTACACAATTAGTTTTAAGAATATATTCTAATATTATAAAGGCTTGAGTAAAAAATTAATTAACTCTAAATTAGAATTAAGATGTAATCCATAGTCTTAAGAATTATTATTAAAAACTATCACGATTAACAAGTTGAAAGATCAAAATATTTCGCTATTATTAAAAATTTATCTCATGAGATGTAGTATTTTTTAACATAGAAAATAAAATTTTACATATTTAAGAAGTAACATCCATGTAGAATCTACAAATTAATTATTTTAATTAATTAATAGAAAACTTAACAATAAATTATTAAATAGTACTATCATTGGTTAAATAGAAAATTTTAAATGTTGCAAAGCTGCCAAAAAATTTCTAATACGTAAAAAAAATATTAATGCTAAAGGAAATAAAAATCACTATTTAGAACGATTATTTTTTAAAATCTCTTTTTAACTGAAGAATTTATAACTGGCATTTTTCTTTTTTGCAATAATTTATTTACACAACAAATACGTTTAACAGTAGTATAATGAATAACCTTTCTAAAATACGTTTCGAATCTGACATTTAATCCCTGTTAAATGCTTAGAATTATATAAGAATTTATCTTTCCTCCTCAATTTTATTAATATAACTTAAGATTGCATATTCAAAATATTTAGTAATTAAAATAATAATAATTTTTTTATTTGTTTTCCTTTGTTCTTGTATATTCTTTAGATTAAGTTAATTTATGTATTTTTTATTTATCTTCGTATTAAAAATTCAGAAAAATACCTATTTGAAATGTTTTTAAGCAATTTAAATAATATCCAATTAAAATGTTTAGATAATTTTGAAAATTTTAAGTTACTTAAGAATTAAAAAAAAATATTATGAATTACAACCCAGTGTGTGAATGAAATTTAAGAAGTTAATTTATACAAATAAAATAGTCCCGAGAGCTTCAAACATTTTTATGTATAAGAAAATCTTTTAACAAATCTTTGAGAAATATATTCATGGGATGAGGAAAGACAAGGCACAATATTTTTAGTGTTATATTTTTTAGTTTGAAAATTGAATTAGTGAAGAAGATAATAAAAGAAAATACTTAGAAAAATATCTTTTAAGTGAAATTTTTAGGAAATAGTGTTCAGATTATTTTTTTCGAGAGAGAAATAGAGAAAGAAGGAAGGAAAGAGAGAGAGAGAGCCTATATTTCAATTCATGCGCCAAAGAATTAATACACAAAATCCTACTTAATAGCTTAAATTTCTTTTTTAAACCACCTAAATTATATATTTCAACGTTGACACGCAATATGAATTCATAGAACAATTCATATACGAAAATATATGAAATCGAATTTAATCAAAAGAAAAACACAAAAAGGTTCTATTGTATCAAAGTCTTTTAAAATCAGTATTAACCTCTGCATGTGAGACTTGGTCCATGTCTCGAACAAATGAGAACATGGTAAGTATCTACGAAGGGAAGATTTTAAGATTCATTTTTGGAGGAATTCTGGAAAAGGGAAAATGGCGAAGATCAAATTTAGAGCTCTATCAATCATATAAAGAATCTGACATTGTTAACTTCATCAAAATACAACGAATTAATTGGGCAGGTCACGTTATCAGAATAAACGAAGACCGCACCACTAAAAAATTCTTCAATGCCCAACCAATTGAACACGAAGAAAGAGCAGGTAAAATCTCAGATGAATTGATGGCATAGAAAAAGATCTCCTAGTTTTGAGAACTAGGAATTGGAGAGCACTGGCAGGAAGAAGGTTGGCCAGGAAAAGGCTTCTTGAGAAGGCCAAGGCCCACCCTGGGGTGTCGAGCCGTTGAGGAAGGAGGACGGAAGAAAGGAAGGAAGACGGAAGAAAGGAAGGAAGAAGAATTCATATTTTTGTCTTTCCGAACTGCATTTTTTTCTTCAATAATTAGAAATAAACATTTTTATGGACTTTAAGGAAACATACAGCCAAAAACAAGCATTTAACTTATCGAAAGTGAGCATTTACGTAAATCCTTTAAATAATCAGAAATGCACTGGAAAAACTTTCCTTCTCATATTTATTATTTTTTCCCCTCAAAAACGATTAAAAAGAAGAAATAACTCCTTTACAAATCTCGAGAATTTTAAACCATTTAGAGGATTATTTATCATGGGTTGATTGAATATTTAATAGCGACTTGTTTATGAACAATACAAGGGATCCTGACGGCTGACCTCTAAATTTTGAACCATGTTCAAGTGACTTGGACAACACCTGAGATGGTTCAGTTCCATTTATTTCTTATAGAAATATAGGAATTAAAACTTTTTTAATCACATTGTTTGACATATTCTTTTAAACAAATTTTCCCAACGAAATACAGAAATTCGTATAGCTATTTTTTAATTAGTTCATTTAGGAACTTGGGAAATTTTATTATGTGTATTGGATGCTTATACTTGTGCTGAAATATTTCCGTCATGTAACTATTTTCTGATTTATGGTCCAATACTTTAAAAATATTATGGAAAATATGGAAATTCACATAATAGATCATCGAAACTGTGTTAGAGATTTTTATTTTGTACGATATAACATTACAGTCGAAATGCAAAAGATAACAAATGTTGATAGTTAAAATTTTCTTAAAATTCTTCTTCACTGAATCAGAGATTATTTTTGGCCGATGTATAATTGGAAAAAATTACTATTTTTAGTTACAATTTCTTTTTTCTTTATCGAAATACAATGCGCGTTTCTTTGAATTTCATTAGTGCAAATCCTAATATTTGTGAATAAATGAAAGGGGAATTAATTAAAATTATAAATTAAAAACAATTCTCTTTTTTTTCCTTGTAAATCTTTCTTTGACATATTTATGTAATGCGCACTGAATTTTAACTGCAAAATGATTTTGATAAACTTAATTTATCCCTCCCAGAACGGATTTTACATTAATTTTTAAGAGTATAGAGTACGATTCAATTGACAAAAATCGGTAAAAAAAAACAAACCTAATTTTTTTAGTCTAAATTATTTTTTATATACTTTTCTACAAACTTACAAAATTTGAAAGCTCTAAGTTTAAAAAACGCAGTTATAACTTTTACGTTTGTTTTTATTCACATTCCAGTTGCAAATCAAAACTCTAAACTGACTTATCTCAGAAAGATAACATAACTAGTTTGTCCTCATTTAAAATGCTAAGGTTTTTTTTCTATTATGCTTAATACTTGAATTTTTTTTTCACTTGCTGAAATAGTACATGGAACAAAAGTTAGTTTTCATTTTTTCAATCGAAGCAATACTTATTTTTTCAAAAATAATTGAAGCTAGAATTTACACATTTTTTAAGGAATTTTCAATAAGTATTCATAAAAAGAAGTCTTGTACGAATACCAATCATGTTAGCAAAAACCCATACCAACTTTTGTTATACATAGTTTAACGCACTTGTTAATCAAATTTCATACATGCATGCCAATTTTTGTAGGGGAGGAGTAGCATTTTAAAATCAATTCATAAGTTTCAAGTTTTTCCCTTAAAAATTAAATGGATAGGTTTTTATGAAATTTTGAGCACAAAATCTATTTTACATCATGCATACACATAGGAGGCAACCAAAAAAATTATGAAAATCATCAAATTAAAAAAAATGTGTAAATCGTACTATGCCCGTCCCTTTAAAAATTTTTGGCTGCTTCATGTATAAAAAAGTACGAACCTCTCCTTTTTTTAGGTAAAATAATAGCATTAATAATAAAGGAATATTTCGGATCCCGAAGATTTCATGACTTTCTGGAACTCATTACACGTACGGAGTCCGATACATTTTTGTGTACAGCAATGTGTCACATACCTTCTGTTTTGGTACCACGTCTTGACCTGTGTCTCTGTGAGGCTGAGTGCTTCGGCCACGCTGCCCCTGTCAGCCACGGATAGATATTTCTGACATCTAAACTTTCTTTCCAAGAAGGCCAGTTGAGCCTGAGTGAAGGCGGTGCGCCGTCGACGGGGTTTCTTCGCCTTCCCTGCCGCACCACTGACGTCCTTGTGCGCCTGGGAGGGCTGCGGACTTCGACCGTCGCTGTAGCCGCCGGGACTCCGAGGATCTCCGTAGTAAGGATGCGTGGGGTGATGGGGCGGAGTGCCAAGTCCGGAGCGAGGTTCTTTCGAATCGTATCCTGTAAAAGTGGAAAGAAACTTTTTTAAAATTCACTTTCGAGAAGAGATAAGAGGAAGATTTGGGTGAAAGGAGAAAACTGGAAAGAATCATTAATATTTCAGCAAGTGTATGTTAATTTAGCTCGGTCGATACTGAGGATTTGGCTACGCACGCTAGTCGAAAAATAAACAATGAAAGGTGGAATTTGATTTTTCATCGTGTAATATATTAAGTTTGATACCTGAGTTATTTTCATGGTTGCTATTTTATTTTATTTAAAAACTTGTTTTGTCTTTTGTTTGTACGTATGAAAATTATTCTAAATCTGCTATTAAGTGTGAAACATCAAGTTTTTTTGTCATATAATTTTGTGTTGTCCTTTTTGAGACATAAGTTTTTCAAAACTTTTAAATTACTTTCTAGGCATTTCAGAATAATTTCGTCCTCTCTCGTTTTTTTACTGAGAAGAAAATTACATCTAATTCTTTAAAATTTGAAACACAAACAAACAAACCTGTTTTAAATGAGTAAGACGAAAACTAAACTTTTTAATAATTATTATATTAACAGCACATATTCAAAATGCTTGCAGTGTGTTAATATTAATTAAACAATATTTTAACATTTTTTTTAAAATTTTGAGAGAACATAAAAGCTCACTAAAAACAACATGCTTGTTCAGGAAAGTCAAAATGCAAATAAATATTTTCATACGATTGAATAAAAGAGATGAATTATTTCGCATCTAATATGTTCCTGAATTATGTACTTGCTCAAGCAAATGCAAAAATGTTGTACAGAATTGTTAAAAAAATACCCATGAAGTGTTTTTAAAATGCTTTGACTTTTAGGGATGGAAACAAAGTTTTTCCAACTTGTGTAAGGTGTTCTGCCTACCAGGCATCTCCAGAACACATTTTTGACTGCCTGGAGCTTTCAAAATAAGATCTGTATAAAGACCCTCTAATAGTATTGGACTTTTTGAGAGTGAATGGGATCATGGACTTGATCTAGCTTGGCTAGACATGGAGATCAGAAACAGAAACAACAAAATGTTTGCTTTTTAATTGAATTTGTATATACGTAAAAAACCAAAACCTTATTGATTAATATTTTCCTTACATGTTAATAAATATTTGAAATGGGGGCTGTTTTTTATACACAACTTTGTAAGCTATTGTGTCTTATTCTATTTTCTCTTTGTGCGCTAATTACCGTATATTTCCACACACACACGGATAAGACGACTTTCAAGTCAAGACTAGGTATAAATTTTCTTCCAGTGAGTGAGCGAGTGTTTATTAACGTATTACTCTAAACCAGTGGTCTTCAAACTGTGTTCCATGGAACCCTGGGGTTCCATGAGGTATACCCCAGGGGTTCCACGAGTCACAAAAAAATGAAGGAAAACTACAAATGTGTATGCAAAACTTACTCATGTTCTCTGTGAAGCTTTTAAGATTACAAATATGTAAAGCTGCAAATTTTATTTACATAATAAAGTTATTTTGTAAGGCTTATTTAAAGTTTTATTTAATTGTAAAAGAGAACATAATAGAATTGAAAAAGTTCTGAAAATGCACTACACTTACTAGATTGCGAATATTCTATTGTCTACTATTCCGGGTTTCACCAAATAATTTGAAACTCATTGCTGCAATGTCTTGCAAGGCTAAATAATTTTTTAATGGAAAATGCAACTTTTTCCATTTGCGGAAAAAGAACCTACAATGAAGGAGAGGGAACAACATATCGACATATTAACAGATTTGGCATTAAAATTTAAATTTTAAATTTGAGTAAGAACAGGTCCTCTCTCTCTGAATTTCAGAATGCAAATTCATGCAAAACGCACAGGTTTTCTCACATGGCTATAAACATTTTAAAACCATTCAGAATGATACATTTTAAGTGAAAAATATTTCAAAACGCAAGTTGCTACAAAAAAAAAAAAAACAGAATATGAAATGCGACTGTTGAAAGTTTCAATAGGCCTAGATTTTTCAACCGTTTGTGTAACAGAAAAAAAAACCACACCACCTTATTCTTGGGTGACATTCGGATCATAAATTAGTATCATTAATTTGTGAATAAGTTGTATTAAAATTACATTAAATTTTTTAAATAACAAATGCAATAATTTTTTCATTTACATAAAGTACTTACAACAAGTTTATCTTCTTTAAAATCTATTTTAAGATATATTGTTCTAGGAGAGAGAGAGAGAGTATATCTCGAAATGGGTTCCTCAAGAACATCTTATAGTTCTAAGGGTCCTGTGAGTCGAAAAAGTTTGAAGTCTACTGCTCTAAAGCAACCCGAGGGCTAATGGCAATTGACCTCGTAATTTTGAACCTTGGTCAAGTGTGGAATACAACCCCTGAGCTGGCACCCCCTCTCCAAACTAACACATCTCGCAAAATGAGAGGATTTTGTGCCTCGTTAGATTTAACATGCATTAGTTCCTTTGCATGGAGGATTTTCAGTGGCACCAGGGTTCGAATCCATGAAACGTCGACGAAGAGTCTGACCGTGTCAACTAGGCTACCGTGGTCACAAATTTTCTTCGAAGTCTTATAGTCTTAGCACATATCTTGTGACGGGTCTATCCGCGTTCTCTTAAAGTACTAATCCTCTTGGGAAATATTGGGTCTTTAAAAATTATTTTGTAATGAAGCTTACTCCCGAAGAAGACGTGGCCATACAAATTAGGACTTCCATATAAACTTTCAGGTTAGAAAGGAGAGATAGGTTAGACCAGAGGTCACCAAAATAGTGGTACGTGGACCACTAGTGGTGCGCGAGAAAATTTTGCTGGTCCCTAGAAAAATGTGGAACATACTCATTTATCACGTTATGTGTTCTAAGATGCATTGATTGCGTTCTTAGATCACAATTTTTTTTATAAATATATTTAACATTCACAAAATTCTATTAGTGGTCCGTGGGATTTAAACTATGAATTTACTGGTCCGTGAGGTCAAAAGGTTTGGTGACCGCTGGGTTAAACTGCTAACGGGAGCAGTGATTAATTATACTTGAAGAGAGACGTAGGTATTTAGTAGCTGATAATTGCAATATTAAAGCTGACGATCTGCCAGTTAAGAATTAAACTAGATTAGGTAGATAAGAAGTAGAAACTACTGACTAGATGTAAGTGTTCTATTTATTTAAAGTCTTCTCGTACCTCGTATACCTTGTTAATTGCTTTCTGTATTTGATAATTAGGTGCATCTCTTAACTTTGGTAAATTGAGTTTGTGTTGTTGTTGGTACTATATATGAATACATTGAGTTACTTTGAATATGGCTAGTCTTCCTTCCATTTCTCCCACGCCCTTAGAGTCGTCGGGCAGACCTTTACAACATGTTCTATAAGATAAGAGGCAAACTATCAACAGCTTGGAATTTAGATCATCTGTCATCATCTGCAACAAACTGTGTATTCTATATTCCTGCAAAATTCTGTTTTGTGAGAGCAAAATTTTAACACGATAGTTGGAATAATGTAATTAAGACAGCGTTTCTCAAATCGTGGGCACGAGCAAATAGAAAAGTGGAAAACAGAGTATTACATAAAAAGTTATTAATTTACTGAAAGTAAACCAACGGAATACATCCTGGCATAATAAAAATCAAAATAAAGGGTGTTTCTTGAGAGGTATAGAACTTTAAATTGCAATAAAACAACGATGTATTATTAGATTGACATGAGTTTTTTTATTCGAAAGATAATCTTGTGGCATTACATTTTAAATATGATTTCTGGCATAGGACTGCCCCGGCTGGCTCGGATGTAGTCCAATCTGGACGCCCAATTTTCGATGACTTTTTCCAACATTTGTGGCCGTATATGGGCAATAACACGGCGAATGTTGTCTTCCAAATGGTCAAGCGTTTGTGGCTTATCCACATAGACCAATGACTTTACATAGCCCCACAGAAAATAGTCTAGCGGTGTTAAATCACAAGATCTCGGAGGCCAATTCACAGGTCCAAAACGTGAAATTAGGCGGTCACCAGACGTGTCTTTCAATAAATCGATTGTGGCACGAGCTGTGTGACATGTTGCGCCGTCTTGTTGGAACCACAGCTCCTGGACATCATGATTGTTCAATTCAGGAATGAAAAAGTTAGTAATCATGGCTCTATACCGATCGCCATTGACTGTAACGTTGTGGCCTTCATCGTTTTTGAAGAAGTACGAACCAATGATTCCACCAGCCCATAAAGCGTACCAAACAGTCAGTTTTTCTGGATGTAAGGGTGTTTCGACATACACTTGTGGATTAGCTTCACTCCAAATGCGGCAGTTTTGTTTGTTGACGTAGCCATTCAACCAGAAGCGCACTTCATCGCTAAACAAAATTCGCTTGTGAAAATCGGGCACAACGGCCATCTCGTTTTGGGCCCATTCGACGCCTTGCTTGATGATCGTTTTGATGAATTGCCAAACCAAACCGAGAATAAATCCCTTGACAGCTGTTAAATCGGTCGCCATCTTGGAAAGTAATGACAACTTAAACTTCTATACCTGGAAAAAAAACCACTCTTTATATATTTACACTCTGATATAATACACTCATAATTTATCAGTGCTGCTCAGAAAAGTATTTTATAATTAGTTTAACAATACTAAATGAACAGCGAATTTAATAATTACCATGGCCTTGTCATATAGGGAATTATATGTGAAAATGAACACTGATCTTGATGATGGGTACGGTTTATAAGGAATCCCTTAACTGTCGATTAAAAGTTAAGTTATTCGTTCCCCAAGGTCACCGTTTTCCCCGTGGGTGCTCGGATGTGATGTATTGGGGGCGGGGGAAGAGGGGGAGTAGAAAACAAATAAATAAGTAAATCCTCTGAAATAAGTAAATCCTTCGCAAGCACTGTCAAGGTCCTTTTATTGGACTCCAAAGCCTTTGAAATAATTTTATGGATAGCAGAACACGGAAAAGATCGTACTTCAGAAAGACGTACATAAACGAACCGGGCAATTAATGCTTTGGCTGAGCGAGACGTTTATATACGCCGGTTGCACTTAAGGGGTTAAAGTTGTTCAGTAGCTTTTTAGCATCGAAGTATAGTGTTATTGAATTCTATACATTGTTACTGTATGGAGGAAGGGGGGCGATGAAAATTATGATTGAATATTGAATCGCAAACATGTAAAGTTTGAGAAACACTTAATTATGATTTAGTCTATGTTTATGTAACACACAGTTAGGTACTTAAAAATTTATAATCTTTATCTCTTGAGTTGCATTGAAAACCAATCTTATATTTGATTTATCTTCTCTAACAACTGATCTGGAAAGTATGTAATAAGTATACAATTTCGTGTATGTCATGCAAGACGACCCCGGACTATAAGGGTCTTATCTTTTTTTATGATTCAACTATCGTCTTATCTGCGAAAATATGCGATACATGCTCTTCATTAGGATTACTTTCTTTCATGATGGTCGATGATACTCGAAGAAATCGATTCGATCAAAGTCTTGGAAATCAGCTTATGTTCACCAAGTTCTTTTCCTTATTTAGTATTTTAATCGTCTCGTGTAGTTTAATCAACTTTTCACTAGGTAAGTGGGATCACATGAGCTCATTTTTAATGAAGATTTCTGTTACATATCACTCTGACTGACTCAAAGAAACTAGGCCAGTGCTTCTCAAACTTTCAATATTTGCGACCCAATATTCAATCATAATTTTCATCGCGCCCTCATCCCCTTCATACAATAACAATGTCTTGAATTCAGAAATATTATACATAGGCGCTTTAGTTACAATACGACTTTAACCTCTTAAGTGCCACCCGTGTATATAAACGTCTTGTTCTTAACTCATCCAAAGCGTTAATTGATCCAGACGTATATATACGTCTTTCGGAAGTACGATTTTTTCTATGCACTGCTATCCATAAAATTATTCCGAAGGCCTTGGAATGCAATAAAAGAACCTTTACAATGTTTGCGAAGGATTTACTTATTTCAGAGGATTTACTTATTTATTCTCCTTTTCACACACATTCCCCTTCCCTGTACATCCCATACACGCATCTACGTGGAAAACGGTGGCATTGGAAAGCGAATCGCGTAACTATTAATCGGCAGTTAAGGGAATAATTATAAACCATTCAAATTATCAAGGTAAGTGCTAATTTTTGTATATAATTTTATATATGACAAGCTCATGGGATCACTGATAATTAGTTATCTCGTTCTAGGAATTGTTAAATTAATTATAAAATACATTGTGCAGTACATTTATAAGTTTATTATATCAGAGTTAATGTGTATTTTTTTTTTATTGTGTCAGAATACATATTGTTTGGTTACTTTCAGGAAATTAATAATTTTTTAAAAATAATCTTCCGTTTTCGACTCTTCAATATGCTCGCCTCCCCCCTTGTAGAGCTAGGGGGCGCGCGCCACAGTTTGAGAAGCGCTAGACTAGGCTCGTTACAGCATTGATTTACACTGATGAAAATCTAATTTTAATTTTTGAATATTTATTGGTAAATATTTAACTTTTTTTTTAACGCTGTTTGAAATATCTATGAAAATCGAGAAGCACTTAGTAGATAAATATATTAAAATAAAAATTTCTTTATAAAAGCACTTTTACAAACAGTTAACATTTCGTAAGACATCTCACTAACTATTTTCCTTTTCAATTATTAATTTTAAAACTGTGGTAATATATTACCTAACTATACTTATATTCATTGAAAATATACGCATATTTAGATTTTAAACAAAAATAGGTTTTGTATCGATTTGAAATAATTTAAAGCCTAATAAATCTTATTTATTTGGTAAGATAAGCTTGCAAAAGTTTTTTGTTAATTTTGTTTGTTTGAAAAAGCAAAATGTGGCAGTCTCTTAAAGATCCATTTATAAAAAAAATAATTGATCTTTTGTTATTGAAGTATAAAATATATGATAGGCCGATATTTTAAGGATAAATATATGACAAAAATATAATGGCGCAGAGAAAAAATAATTTATCAGTGTTCGAACTTGTTAAATACGTTATTATACTTAATTTTTAAAAATTCTAAGACTGAAAACTTCTTATTAATTTGCTCCGTTTTCTTAAGACAAATAATAATTTCACAGTGGTATTTCAAATTTTAAAAAAAGTAAATGTTATCGATTTTTGACGATGGCTAAGGTATAAACTGAGAAATATGTTTCGTCCTGTAAAATAATTCAAGATAAAGACACATTTGAACTATCTCATTAGCCATTTTAAAAAAGAATATAAAATGCTTCAGTCTGAATTTAAAATTAATAGATGAATAAATATAATTAAAAGGAATTTAAATATTTCTGACAGAGAGAGAGAGAGAGAGAGATTGATGGCTGTAAACATTTTACATTTTCAGCAAGTGGCTATTTAAAATTGCACTTTGTCAAGTATATCATTATGTAATGTTCAAGTGCTACAGGAAAGTCTTTTATACACCAACATCATTCTATATTTAGCACATATTAGTCGTTAAAATCCTTCTCTGTAGTACATACTGAGAGTTTAAAAATATTCTTTAGTCATTCATGCGCATTGAGTGATAAAACAAGTTTGTTGATAGGCACAACTATTGTCTGAAACTATTCAAATCGACTTAGCTCTTGATCTCTAAGTTGCTGGCTTTGAATCTCGAGATGTTTCTAAATGCTTGTATTGTTTGTCTGTATCAACAGTATTATCTAACAGTACTTATTGTAGAGGATACTTAATTTTTTTATATAACTAGCTAGTATACACGTTCTTCGCACGGGAGAAATGAAAAATTAAACAATACAGATTAAAGGATAAAGAAGTTTTTAATGAGTTAATTTTATAAGAACTGCAAATTAAACAAAAAAAAAAAAGAAAAAGAGAAAAGAAAGGCTTTTTGCATATCTCAGCTAAACACACGCACAATATTTGTTAAATTTTAAGTCTGTAGATTTAATAGCTGATAAAAAGTATTTTTTTTATTTATAACGCCCCGTAACTCTGTTGTGTGTCAATTTTTGAAAACACCTTTTTAAGTTGATCTCTGCTCGGCAAGAGCAACACATTGTTAGAAATTTTGTGTATTGGACGCTTAAAATAGTAAAATAATTTACACTGGTATGCAAAACTTAAGCAACAGGTGGGTTTATTGCCATAACTTCACGAAAAATCATCTGAGAGACATGAAATTCAGAAATGAGGGAGAGTATTATGTACGTAAAGGATGACGAAAGCATCGGCGCTGAAACAGGAATACAATGTATACGGTATGGAATCAAACAAAAACAAGCTTTATTGAATGCATAGTATCATGACTCTGTGATGATCTCCTAGGACCTCACTTTGAGAACGAGAATAAATAGGAGTCATGTAAGAACCAGTAGCCATTTTTATAAACAACTTTCTTTATTTGGTTATCTTATCCAAATAGAATCAAAGACTTATTAACAAATATATCTAACTAGTATTATGAGGTTTTAAAGGTAATATCCTTTAAATTAACTTAATGAATTAATGATTCAATTAATTAACAATTAAATAACGATCACGCAGAGATTACCACGATAAGAGATCCCAGATTTATATTTAATAATGTTCCTATTGAACATTTAACTTTAATCTCACTCTTAAAACTTTAATGAGACATTAATTATAAATCAATAATTACCAACGGAATCTCAACTCTTCTTGAGATTAAATTATCTCCAACAAGAAATCTTCCATTTAACTTCACTATAACTTTCTGCTTCAATCTCTATCTCCTACTGCTCTAACTTTACTATTCCGTTTGACTTAAATACTTTATCTAATCTGTATATAACAAGGAATCCTGTCCGCTTTTTGGAATTGATTGGAAATAGGTAGGGAATTAAATTTCCCTAAAAAGGACGACTCAGAAGGTTAGTGATAAAGTTCCGTATAGATTTGTCACAACTCATGATGGTCTATCCGACAGGAAGAACAACAAGCAGATGTTCCTTAATATGGTATATGCCCTCCCCTCACTGCAATGGTTGCTTCGCACCGTCTCCGCATACTCAGAACCAGCTGGTGCAACATTTCTTGCGGTAGGAGTGCCCATTCTTCAATCAGCATCTGTTTGAGTTGTTGGGTGTTCTCCGGATGATGTAAGCGTGCTGCAATACGTCTCCCCAAAGCATCCCACACATGTTCGATGGGATTTAAATATGGGACCAATCCATTCGAGTGATATCTTCACTTTCCAGTAGCTCCTCAACATCAAGAGTCCAATGTGGCCGTGCATTGTCATCCATAAAAATGAAGTCTGGGCCAATGGCACCTCGGAACAGACGCACATGGGGAAGAAGTACCTCCTCACAATAGCGATTTCCGGTTACAGACCCTCTGTCGAGAATGTGGAGCTCAGTTCGTCCGTTCAGCATAATGCCTCCCTAGACAGGAACTCCAAAACCACCGTAACGGTGTCTTTCCTTGGTGTTACTGGGATAAAACCGTGTCCCGATCTCTCTCCAAATAAAAACGCGTTGAGAATCACTTCTGGTTTTGAACCGACTCTCATCCATAAGGAGGGCACGACTCTATTGGTCAGTTGTCCTGTTTTTGTGCTTTCTGCACCACTTAAACGGTGGCATCGGTGGTCAACTTTCAACGGGAGGCAGCGTTCAGGACGGCGGGCGAATAGGCCCCCTTTATGAAGGCGTCTGGCCACAGTAAACCACGACACTTGTCGCCCCGTTGCTGTAGAGAGTTGCTGAGCAATGACGCTTGCTGACTGCCGTCGGCCTCTTTTCGCCTGCAGGATGATATATCGGTCATCCCCTGCAGTTGTCGTCCTCGGGCGGCCACCACCAACCTTTCTAACAGCTGTACCTGTGGTTTAGGACGCTTTCCAAACGCGCGAAACTACACTTTAGTTGATTCCGAACTCTGCAGCTACACTGGTGACGGTACGCCCCTCTTCCAGCTTTCCGATCATTCTTCCACGTGTGAAGTCGTCCAGGTGATTTCTTCTAGTCATACTTCACGAACTGACTCACTGACACGCGTTTTGCGTACGCTCACGTCGCTTCTGACGTTTCGTTCCTGATATTTGCATACGCATGACGTTTCTACTGACTTACGTGTTCACTGTACTGTTCTCCAGACCTCCTTTTCTGCAATTTCATGGTTATCTGCTTAATTTTTACGTTGTTGCTTAAGTTTTGCACACCAGAGTATATCTGGATTTGTAATACATTAGTATTATTTTCTGTTGTATTTATTTTATATTAAAATTGCAATATTCGCAAGCAACGCTGTTCCCTAAATTACAAAGGCGATTCAATGGGAACAGCGAAATGTTGGTGAAAGAGCCAAGTTGGTATCCTTTTGGGCGACCCTGTTGCCAACTTGGTGATTGATTGAACGGTGAAAAAGTTGATATGCTGTAGCTCCTTGGAGCTGTAACAAAGAGGATAGCACGAAAACCTTCTCCACCAAAAAATACACATGCATGCCAATTTTTATAGTGATCGGTTGAACGGTGTTGGAGTCCAGCGAGTTCATACATATAATCATCCATTTTTTATTTATAAGACTATGTTAGGATCATGCCCATACAATAATGAATTTTTCTCCCAGCCTAGTTAAGTGAGCTAACTGACAAGGGCTTAAAACCACATAAATGGATCCCCGTGATGACCTTCACCATAACACTTAAAAGAAAGCAAAGAGCACCGGAAGGCCGAATAACATTCACTAAGAAAAAAAGTAGTGGTCAAGTATTAAAAAAAATCTCATGTTTGTAAAAAAAAAAGCTACAGTTTATCTAAGCTGTGAATTAAAGAAGAAAATAAAAGGCGAATTTAAACAGTACAAAATTAAAATTAAAAAAATATTTTAAAAGAAATGATTATGCTTTTATGTAGAAAATCTCGACGAAAACACGCAAATTGCCAATACTTAAATTTTATAACATTAATAAAACTAATTACCTAACTATAGAGACATGTAAGTAGTATAACGGTTTTATAACAAATAAAGTAAGAACTTAACACAATAACTTAACTAAGAATTATTTAATTTGCTAACCAATTAATTTAAGCAAATCTAAATTAAACTGCCCCGAATTTTGATTTCAACTAACTAATCTAATTTAACATAACCTAATGTAATCAACATAACAAAAACGAAGGGAATAATATTAGCAAACTAGAGGGAGAGAAAAACAACAGCGAAGACAAATGATTACTATTGATACAAAGTCCACAAGGGGTTCTTTACCCCCCTTATGATTTTACGATCGAAAAAAAAAAAAGATTCAACCAATAGCTACATCAAGAGGAGGAGGATGGGAACTGAACTCATAGTTTCTTCAAGGAGAGGCACTTAAGTCATAATTAAAGTCAGAGAAAATTATGAGATTAAGATCGAGGTTTTGAAATTAAAAAACCCAAGGATGAATAATAGCAGTTATATAACCATAAATATAATTTAATAGATAAAATAAAAAAACAACTAAATTTAAGAACTAATCACTGGTAATTGTTTACATTTACGCAATGTTTTTAAAATTTAGGGTTCTCAAACAGGAAACTTATTAAATGTTCATAATTAAGACAAAATATCTATAAGATAAAAAAGGAAGAAACTTCATTAAAGTATCGAATTAAAATATATGTAAAAAAGAGGCGAGAGAGGAGTTCCTGTGTACTACTGCAGCTCGATTTTAATAAAGGAAAATCCCGATCAGTGGGCAATTGAACCTGTAAGCAAAACTTTTGTAGTAGCTAGTCCAATAAAATATCATGCTTAGTGATAATTCTAAGAAGAGGGAAAAAATATACTTTTGCATTAGATATATCTAAGGCTCCGAAAAGTTAAAATTTATCTAATATATGTACCGAAAACAAGAAAAATCTTTAAAAGAAAATTAGATCTTTGATCGAGGATTTTAAAACCAAATTAATATTTAACTAAAAGCCTAAAAACTAATTTTAAAAATGCTGGAATCATCGATTTACACTTACAATAATAGCCCTATTATCGTCACAAAATTGATTATTATTTCTAAACAATCAGGATTATTTATATTACATATAATCAGTTCATTACAATAAAATGAAATACTACTCAGTTCATTCTGTTAAACTAGAGTTCCTAGTGCGGAATCGAAACAATTTAATATATCTAATACTTTTAGAAAATAGAACTTGCAGATTATAAAAATGCAAATTAAAAATAAAACAATATAAATGGCCTATCCTATTTGGAAAATAAGTATAAAACAAGTTGAAGTACGGAGCTAATGGAATTCTAATTTCTTTTGAGGCTGAGGGAAAGGGGGAAGGGTTTCTATACTTGCAAAAAGAATTTCTGTTTTATATAATTTAGGTGATTGTGCCAGTTATTTGTTTAACGAATTATTTATAAAAATGCATAGAAAAGAAACTTAGAATGTATTCAATATTGAACTTTTACGCTTAGGTTTGTATACTTTTTTTTTCAGATTGATTGATTGAATATTAACGTCGCACTGTTCAGCTACACGAGGGCTTTTGGCGACGGACCACGTAATTTTGAACCATGGTCAAGTGACGTGGACGACACCTGAGCTGGTACCCCTCTCCTAACTACCACACCACACCAACGGGAGGACGTTTCAGCTCTCGACAGATTTAACGTGCATCGCTGCCCTACACGGCGGGTTTTTAGTGGTACTGGGCTCGAACTCATGACATACCTGCCATGGTCCGATACCCTAACCACTGGGCTACCGCAGCCCCTACTTTTTTTTTCAGAAAATTTGAAGGTGTTAATGGATTTTTCGAGCTAAATTACTAGTGCGAATGTTCATAAAATCTTAAGAATGTATCGCAAACAAAGATCTCGAATACTGTAGATAAAAGCAACAAAAAGGCTATTTCTTTTAAAAGTAGCCTAACACCTTAAATCCCAGAGCATTTCGAGGTATTTTACCAGTTTAAAGTTAAATTTTTTAAAAGTACTCAAAATGATTTGATGGACTACCAGTTACATGTGATTTAATAACCGTTATATCCATATAGTTATTTTAAACTTTTCAAACGCAATTCATCTTACAGATGACCGTAATTGCTAGTCCATTTTAACAAACTTTAAACTTCCTCATTAAAATTCCAGCTCCTAGATTTTCCAAATGGGCATGAACTTAAAGGTTTTTAATTAGGAACAAAACTGCTAAGTTTCCCCTTTGTTAGCGATATGAATTGCAAGATCAATTTGAATGATATCTTGATCTAAAAAAGATGTACTTATAGATATCGATTTCTTTTTCTACTTTCAAGTAAATTCCTGATAGAACCATTAAGCCAAAATAAAAACATTTACAAGTGCACAAGGCTGTTAAACCAGTTCAATATTTTCGAGATCATTATCTTTGCATTTCTGCCTAGTTAAAGTTGAGCAATACTGAATGCTAAATCATGCGAAAATATGGTTAGCTCATTTCCCATGGAAGTGCACCCCCCTCCCTCCCACTCTTAAACTTACACTTGTATTAAATGAATAACCAATGGTAATCGTTTTTCAGGGAACTGTTTGAAAGTAACTCGTTTATGTTGCCAAACCACTCAACGAATCCTCCACGACTACCACTTCGGAAACATCTTCTCAAACTGCTTTAAAAATCATAAAGAGCTTTGTTGTTTTATCCATTAACTTTATGGAATGTTATCTACTCTAAAATTCCCACGGGTCAATTGCGTAACTCCCCCACAGAGAACTTTTAAACCCTCTCCCCTTTGTAAAAACAGCTGATTATGAAACGACAAGGTCCACTTGCGATATAAAATCACCCGAGAGCACTTGGCGATTGTACCGGGCAATTATATCTACTATCGCCAAACATCCGCCACTTCACAAAGCCAAAGGACCCTTTTGTAAGATATGAAAGCCCAACAGTATGCTGTGTTGCCACGCTCGCCTACTGAAAAAAATGCATTGAAAAGCATCGATTGCGTAAATTGGCTCGTGCAGCGAGCTTGCTCTGGTTGGCAAGCCACCGAGGTGCGTGATTCTGTATTAGGGCAAGATTAAGGGAGGGGGGTTAGTCCTCTATTGGGGGTGAGGCAGGTGGGGGCAACGGATGGGTGACTCTTAAAAGAAGCTGAGGACTCTTGAACGTGCTACCTCGAATAAGCAGCAGCGGAAGAGGGGGGGATGTAGATCGTAATCCTGAATCAGAAGGGGATTGTTGAGGACGTTGAAGAATAGTAAAAAATAAAAAAAAATATGTGTTGGAGGGGTGGCGTATGTAAAAGCAAAACTTTCCCCTACGATTGCGGTACTTTTGAATTGTTGAATTGGGATTTGTTGAATAAAAAAAATCTTTTTTTTTCAATCTCAATGTTACTTTGATTTGTAGCGACAATTGTGGGATTAGGTATAGTGACCGGGAGTGTCGTATGAGTTTTCGTTTTCAACTGAATGTGTGTTTAAGGCGCATGTTTCGGGGAGGGGGGATTTCAGAAGGGGAGGGATAAAGTGGTTCAGAGACATGCACGTGTCCAATGTCGTCTGATGCAGCAATTATTGTTCGCACCCCCTAATCAGATTTAAATAGAGTATTAGTCACTGAAGACGTGTTAACTGTAGATTGGATAGACCAATTTTTTACACGATGTAGTTTCTAGCCCTATTTTCATTGTCAAAGAAGAAAAGGTCGGACAGCATGTTAACGATCTGTAAAGCAAGAGCATGATATAAAAAATTTAGACTAAAGCTCTTAACTGGTGATCCTTGGAAAAAGTTCATAAATTAAAAAAAATTATGAGAGAAAAATCGAATCACTATCTTTTTATTTCTTAAAATAGGGAATTTATCTTTCTTGTAAATGCAATTAATTACATAAGAAAGGACTGTATTTCTCTCACTTAGAGCTTTTGCAATTAAAAACTTTAATTGTTGAAAGTAAGTGTTTTAACTTAAGGTAATCAGAAACGACAATCACATAGGTGGGTGTTTAGTGAATAAAATTTGCCTCTAATTTCTAATTATGAAGGATATCATACATATTGCGCCATTTTTGTATCAATATTTTTGATTTTTTTTTAAGAAAAAGGCATATATATTATGTTACTTTTTTTCTTTCACTTTGAAGAATTTATCGACTGATCTACATGTAATGCATGCTTATGAATTTGTTATAAGAAAAGCTGTCAGTGGTCTTTGTTTAACAGACAAAGTAGTCCATAAAATTACACAAAAGCTTGACATTTCAAAGTTAAATTAGCACCCCACCAGAGCTACACCTGTTGGCTTGCTGTTAACAGATCTCGCTCATTTTGAACTGTGATTGGAGTAAGAGAACAAATTTAAAATAACATCCGACTTCCCGTTCTTTCACACGACGCATGAGAGGATTTTCAGGTAACCATATTTAGCTATGGCTAATAGATGTCTTAATGGAATACCAAAATACATTAAATCTCGAATTTAATCAAAACAAAAACAGAAGCTCTGTTGTATAAAAGTCTTTTAAGATCATTATTAATTTATGCACGTGAAACTTGTTCCATGTCTCGAACAGGTGAGAACATGATAAGTATCTACGAAAGGAAGATTTTAGGATTTATTTTTGGAGGAATTCAGGAAAATGGAACATGGCGAAGAAGATAAAATTTCCAGCTTTATCAATCATATAAAGAATCTGACATTGTGAACTTCATCAAAATACAACTAATGAAATGGGCAGATCACGTTGTAAGAATGAACGAAGACCGTACCACTAAAAAGTCTTCAGTGTCCAAACAATTGGCACACGAAGAAAAGGCAGGCCAAATCTTAGATGGATTGATGGCCTAGAAAAAATATCTCCTAGTTTTGAGAACTAAGAATTAGAGAGCATTAGAAAGAAGAACGCTGGCCTGAAAAGGCTTTTTGAGAAGGTCAAAGCCCATCCTGGGCTGTCGAGCCATTGAGGAAGGAAAGATATTTAGCTGGTAGTGAGTCTATACTACCAGTCTTGATTCTTAATAATGAATTATATTATTAAGAATCAAGACTCGACTCCCCATAATTTTCGTCTCTAGGAAGAATCTAGGACCGATTATTTCGGTCATATACATAAATGCAGTCGGACGTCTATTTAAAGAAGTCTCTAAATCCCGATAAAAAGTTCGTTATGTGGAAAATTAGTTTAGAGATTCTTTTTCCAATACACTTTAGAAACCACATAAAATAAATTTCAAACTCATAAACACTATATATCATTAAAAAAGTAATTATTCCTTTTTTATGTTAATTAATATCCGTTTATTTTATATATCTTCCTTCCTTAGTGGCACGACAGCCCGGGGTGGGCCTTGGCATTCTCAAGAAGCCTTTTCCTGGCCAACCTTCTTCCTGCCAGTGTTCTCCAATTTCAAGTTCTTAAAACTAGGAGCTCTTTTTCTAGGCCATCAATCCATCTGAGATTTGATCTGCCCTTTCTTCGTGCGCCAATTGGTTGAGTATTGAAGACTTTTGTACTGGTACGGTCTTCGTCCATTCTTACAACGTGATCTGCCCATTTAACTCGTTGTATTTTGATGCAGTTAACAATGTCAGATTCTTTATACGATTGATAAAGCTGGAAATTTTATCTTCTTCGCCATGTTCCATTTTCTTGAATTCCTCCAAAAATAAATTCTAAAATCTTCCTTTGGTGTAGATATTTATCATGTTCTCATCTGCTCGAGGCAGGGACCCAGTGAAGTTCATACTGATCTTAAAGGACTGTTATACAATAGAACCTTTGTTTTTCTTTTGATTCAATTCGATATCATATGTTCCTAGAAGTCAGCCCGGATAAATTTTCTTCTTGATATTTCGTAACAAGGGTTTTATATCTTTTTCCCATCAAAAATAAATCTAATAATAAAAACATTGTCTATAAATACTCTGTATTTTTTACTTTAAAAAAATTATATTAAAATGCATGGAATTTGTAATGAAGTTTACTAATTTCTTGCCTATAAGTAATTTTAAACATTCAACACTTTATAACCAGTAATGTTAAATATACATTACTACGTGCATCATTAAATTTAATTATTATTGAAATATATTAATTTTATTTAAGTTTTTTGTTTGAAAAATTTCGGCAATTTCATTGCTCTATGTGAGTTAAGAACCTGTTAAACCAGTTTAAGTTCACTAATCACGATAAAATAAGCTAAAAAGCAAATTTTTTGAAAAGCGTTCTAAAATATTTTAAAAGTAGGGAGAAAAAATTATCGAATCACAAGAGAAGTTCTTTAAATGGAAAATAAATTTCGCCATTTGTAGGTTATTTTACGAAGAAAATAGTTGTATGTTTTTCGTTCCAGGAAAAAGTTCTCAAAATAAATTCACATTATAGAGATTCTTTATATATATGGGGGTTCGAATGTATACTGGTTGAAAGCAGTATACATTCAGGTACTCAGTATACCGGTATACTGAGTATACCGGTTACTCAGTCTCTAAACAGGTACTTGTTTTTTACCGGGTCATTCTTGCACATCAGAGAAAAGAAATTCTTATCGCTAATCCAGGAATTATAAGTAAAAATACATTCCTATACATATTCTACCCAAAAAGGTATTGATCAGTAGCAGATGATTTACTGCTCAATTAAAGAGTGAAGAAAGGAAAATGATATGCCTTTTTACCTGGAATGATTAAGTAGTGTTCAAACAAAATAATTGCTCTATGAAAATTCGTCCTATGTGTGAGAGAAATAAACCGATTTAATAAGCATTCTCAAAAAAAAAATATCACGTAAATTTTAAAATATAATATATACATATTAAAAGCTATGTTAAAAAATCATATGCTTAGTCATTTGAATGGAACTAAGCATTTATTATAACTGCTTAAGATATATTTGAAAATATTCCTACAATTTTAATTGAAATAAAAACCTTGTGATGAAGTTATTATTATTATGTGTCATTAACTTTCTAAAAAATATACTTTATGAGTATTTTATCATTAAAACAATTTGAATCAGCCTCAAATAACATAAATTTAAATAAAACTGCTGGTAATTTAACTACTTATTTATTTATGAAAAAAATTTATACATTTTTTGAACAAATTTGAAAGCCAAAGTAGAATTTTTTTTGAGAGCGAAAAGACTTTATTTTCAGAAATAACATTCTAAATAGAGAATTAAAATTGTCATAGAGGATTTGATTTATTTTTCTCAGATAACAACATTCCAAATGCGACTTCTAGCTATCAAATAGCTAGGAAACAAAAACATATTAGTGCTTTTTGAAGTAAACTTCATTTAGCAGTAATATATTTGTTACTAGGATTTTTCCAAGCATTGTGATACTTATTTTACATACTACACAAACAGGCGATTTCTTAAGAATCCAATCGCATGTGTAACACATATACCATTAACACGTATACCATAAAACTTCGAATTTCGCAAACACAAGCTTTGAATTATTTCTGTTTATTAATATCCTGCTTCTCTCCGTTACTTTCAAAAATAATTCAAACATTATGTTTCTTATTTCAATCGAAATTTTTACTATTTTTCATCAGTTTATATTTTTGTTTCTTTTCTTTTATATTATCTCATGAAGAAACACATTTTTCTGCTCAGTAAAATTGAGAGAAAAAAAAAGGAAAACATGTTTAACATGTTAAGGAACTTTGTCCAGGTAATTGAATGCTGAGTTTCATATTGGATGTATCAATACCGGATTTCTCGTTAGTGGTGTAATAAATTTAATATTTCCACCATTCTGAATTTCTATCACCATTAAAGCAACACACACACACTGTTGCTTTTAATTGATTTGAATCGTAACATGATGAATCGAATAAAAAAATCGAGGTCTAAAAGATCGATTTCTAATAACTCGATTTTTCCCATGTCTGCTATAAAAATGCAAATATAAATCCATTTTATGAAAAATAAGAAAGATACCATAATAAACGATCTCTTATCCATAAAATCACGGAATTTTTTAGTTCAAGAAATTTAACAATTACAATTATTTTTATTACTATATCAATGTATCAGGTATAAAAGAAGACATTTATTTTCTCAATGAATTTGTCACATTAAAAAGTTTAGAAAATATATAATTCAGCTTATAGTTCCCAATGCTTAACATCTAAGCTTTTTAAAAACAACTGTCTGTCAAGTCTACTGGGATCCTAGCGGTTCCACGCATCCCTTGCGATGTTGCCGGCAATCGAAAAAAGGCGCTCACGAGGAACAGATGATCCAACGATACTCATATACATCATGGCCATTGAGTGAACGGGATGATAAGAGTTTTTTTTGTTCTTGCCAGTAAATTAACCCTTTAATCACCAACAACGTAATGTAACGGGTTTTAAAGATAGAACATACAACTAATTGTGAATAATTTTATGGTTTTTACCAAAACAGTAAAAATCGTATGTCAATTTTTTAGGATGAAATATCGATTCACTGAATCGATTCAGGGCTACATATCGATTTAAAAAATCGATTTTTTTATCCAATAAATCAATTTTTTGATTAATCGATCTCAGATCGACATCCCTACTACCAACTGGAAATTTTCTTGCCTAATTTTATTTCTTATAAATGCGTACTTTGAAGTAACTCTCTGCTATTGATCTCCAATCTCGTAGCTTTGAGCTTCGATCAAGTGACGAGAACTGAACCAGAACCGGCACTCCACTTAAGAAATTTCCTCACATCACTAATACATTTTTTTTGGCAAAAATGCTGTTATGTTACAAATATTTAAAATTATTTATTTCGATCATTGGATAGCTAAACGCACAAAAAAAAAAAAAAATGTAAATTCATTTACAAAAGTAGGCAAAGGCTTTTGGCTTTACCAAACATTTTACGTTTATGTGGCACCAGGACTAAATTTCCTGACTCGAAACAATGCGAGCCATGAGTTCGCGACCCTTATCGCTGGTCTTCCGAGGGCACAAAACTTTTAATTACAGTTAAATGTCATGGAGTATGTAAAAACATTAACGATTATGTATTACTAAAATCAGAGTGAAGAAAAAATGGATTTAAAATATCAATTATTTTTTTAAATATTTTATTTATGTATATATATAGTCGGATCTCTATATAACGAAGTCACTAAATCCCCCCATAAAGTTCGTTATATGGAAAATTCGTTATATAGTGGTTCATCTTTCAATTTTCTTTATAAACCACACAAAAAATATTAAAAAAGTAATTAGTCACACCTTTTGTAAATTAATATATATTTATTTTGTATACCTTACCTATAAAAGAAAAGAAAGAAAGAAAAACCACAAGAAAAGTTTCTTGACGCCTTTATCCACTTTCTGAAGAATTAAATATTTTTCTTTGATACTCAGCAACTTACGTTTTGACATCTTCGAGCTACAAGAAACGAAAGTACCAGTACTGCTGATCAATAATACAAAAGAACGGATACTGGTTCAAGGACATGAGACTTTACTGAGGGCAAAAGGGGATATCGAAGATGTTTCCAGTGAACTGGACAATGAGGATTAAAGGTTAAACTTCTTGGACAAAACGCCGTGAATTCTATTACTCTCGGCGAGTTAGTTACCTAATATAAACAGTTCAAGATTTATGACCACCAAAAAATGGAGATGGTAGAATTATGGCTAAAAGAGAGAACAACTCGAAATGTCCAAAAATACTTCAAAAATAGGGAGAAAAAACATTGAATCCCAAGAGAAAAAGTTCGTTATATAGAAAAAGTGCTTCGCTTTTGGGAGGTTATTTTACGAAGAAAATTGTGAAATGTTCTTGATTCCAGAGTTCACTATATAAAAAATTCGCAATATAGAGGCACGTTATATGGACGTTCCACTGAATATTCATTTTTTTCTTCTATGCTTATAAATAAATATATGTAGGAACTCTTAAAAGGAAATCAATTTTCTTAAAAAAAAAGTTTTGCATGTACAATATGTATAGAGCATTTCCTATATTCGACTTATATTTCTTACATGCTTAAATGTATTTTTTTAAAATAAGAATGTATGAAAAAAAAGTAAAATGGAGTTTAAAGCTTGAATCTTAGCATTAAGCGATTCAATGTTTCTCAAATCTTTAATTTTTATTGGATTTTCATGAATTTACAGTGGACAATATTTTTTGTAATGGTTTGTGTGTTAAACACAAAATTTATTTAAAAAGAAATATTTTTCTATAAATATTTAAAAAATTCTTTGTGATTAAAACATTATATATTTTCCTAAAATTTCTACTCTCCTTTGTACGTAAGAAAATTTAAGCACATATTTTTAAATTTTATTATTAACTGCGACATGGGAACAAAAATAAATTTTACAGAATATTTTTTTTGTTCTCGTTTTGAAAATAATAAATAAAATCCTTTTACAAAAAATTGATCGCTTTCAATAAATTTCAAATATATATATATATATATATATATATATATATATATATATATATATATATATATATATATATATATAAAACCAAATGTCTCAAGGGATTTATTAAACATTACCAATAGCATTTAAAACTTTGGGGCTTACGAAAAAAATTGGAATTAAAAAAAAAGCGTTTTTTTTAGAACATAACACACAACAAGCTATCAAAATTTTTTATTTTAAGGAAAACAAATGCAATCCAAACAAAAAGTAGTTGATAAATTAAAAGTGTTCTTTTATTACTAAGTGTCTCTGTCTGAAAAGTACGATTTGAATAATTATTTTTAGTGATATATAAAAACTTCGAGTACTATCCTTCTCCATTCTTCACACAATTATAAGAAATTTACGTCCCTTTAATTTCCCGAGGTTTCTTAAGACATAAAACACGTGAATATTTTCAGAGTCATAGAGAGAAATGAAAATGCCTGAGAAAGTTCAGGTGGATAACAAGATGTTTACAAATCGGGAGAATGAGTGTTGATTTCGTCTCTAGCACCCCGTGTCTTCATCCCAGAGGAGCGAAGTGCCCCGTAGGACTTAAGAATGTCATGGCCTACATTTCGACACCCATTTTCAAAGCATTTCCTTTCAAAATAAAACATTCTCAGGTGAATATTTTGACGATAGGCGTGGAAGTGATTCAATGCCATCAAAACAAAATAAAAACCAAACTTGTTTTAATATTGAGACTGTGTTCCCAGATATTTGCCTCCACACACAATACAAAGCGTTTTCATAACACTTACACAATTGCAATATCGTTGTGCTGATTTTTACAAAGTTCTCTTTCATCGGCTTTGAAAGAGTTTTTTGTATATTTTGAACTTAATTTTACTTTCAAATTTCACTTGAAACGAATTACCATTTACAGAATCTGTTAAGAAAAAAATAGACTTTAAAAGAGGAGGAAATATGTTCAGTCTGTATGTTAGAAGAAATATATAGGTCATTGCAGAAACAATAAGTTGTTTTCTTTGTCTCACTGAAAATTTTGAGATTCTTTATCTTTCAAAATTTGTAAAGTATGGGGCATCTTGATATATATATATATATATATATATAGTCTAATTCTCTACAGACAAGAGATAAACATTCATCAATCACATTCGAAAAAATCACAGAGACAGAAAAGAGAACATACAATGAAGGACACTAGATTAAAAATTATAAAATGGATGCTGCAGTATTATAAACATTGCTAACTTAGGACAGCTAATATATAAATTATATAAAAGTGGGGTTGAACATGTTTTTTGGCCAGCCAACCTTCCTCCTTTATATAAATAATACTGAGCAAAAACCTATTGAAAGTAATGGATAGGAATATCTAAATCCATTACAATATAGAGGTAACTTACCTAAAAATTGCACTTGAAAATGCAGAGCCCGCGCTAAATCTAAAAGCAATAAATAAGTTATTGCCAGATTCTGGACCCTAATGCAGATTCAAAGCATGAGAATGGCTGAAATGTAGCACTTAGCAAAAGTATAAAAAGAATAGAAAACAAAAATTAATAAAAGAGTTACGAAAAACCATAACTTTAGAGACACTAGAGTATATACGAATTAAATAATAATAATTAATTTTAACTAATAATAGAATATGGAGGTAACTATAACTATGAAATGTGTAAATTTATAGTATTAAACTATAATTAATCTAAGAATTTTTAATCCTTACAATATTGAATAGCTTTATTCATATAACTATTAATAAAATGAATTGGGTATTTCTGATTTAAGCAATATTTAGTAAAATGTTTATAGTTATTTATTACTTCTGATTTATTTGACACTAGAAATTTATTGCGTTGTATATAATTAATAACAATATTTCTAAATATAGAAATATGTACATTACTCTCACAATGCGGAACTTTTATTATATTGAAATTAAAATATATATATATATATATATATATATATATATATATAAAATTTAAGTAACTGTTAAAATTTAACTATTATGAAATTTACCTCCTTCTCTTAAGTATTAAAATTAAAATTTATATAATATATTACTGAGGTTGCTTCAGAAGAAAACAAAATATCGAGAAGGTGAATACAAAAAACGCTCCGCTTCATAGCGTGTGCGTTGGAAGAACCGCGGTGCTAAGCACTGTTTGCCGATTTCAAATCAAAATATCCTTAAAAATTTAACAATTTGAATTGAATCACAGAATTGCAATAAGATTTGTATCTTTTTGTCATTTATAGATTTTAATAACTTTTAAAATATTTTAATTGAATGATTGGAAGAACTGAAATAAATTGAAAAAAAATTCATAACTAATTTAAAACTAAAGTTAGTAACAATGTAAATATTATGTGCAGGAATAGATTTAAGGAAATGATTTCCTTAAAAGCATTAAACGGCTTATTCAAAACATTAATAGATTAGTGTTTCTTAGTAGTTCGTCTCATAGTGTCATATTAAGCAATCAAATATTAATCAAATTTAGCCAAAACTATTAGAAACATTTTGACAAAAAGAAATTTTATTTCTCGTATCATTGTTTAACGGAAATATTTTTTCTGATGCAGATGATATTAACATAATAAATACTTTCAATCAAATTTTATCAAACATTTCCAGTTTTTAAAGTTCAAAAACTCTCTAAAACCTCCTATAATTCATATAATAACTGAATTAAAACTCGTGGATGGGTAACAGATATTAATATCTGAATCACTATTGTTTTGGATTGAGAAACAAAGGAAAAAATGTTAAATTTATCTAAATATTCGTTGATTATTTAAATAATATGGAAAAATGAAATTTATATTTAGGTGACTAATAAAATACTATACCAAATACGATGATAAAAAAGCATTTCCATTTCTTAGATGGAACCTACGTTAAAATAATAGGTTAAATATAAATACCCTTCCTAAATTATTTATTTTTTAAAAAATTCAAAAACTTGAAAAATCTTCATTGGAAACATTTAAATGAATATATATAAGAACAATAAATAAGAGAACAAACATTAAAACCATTTAACTATGAAAGGGTTAGAAAATATTAAATGAAGAAAATTGCGAAAATATGTCACAATAAATTAAATATTATGAAGCTTAAGAAATTCAGCAATATTTTATGTTCTCCCTCAAAATTGGGGTGGAAACGAGCAAAATCGTATTTTCACCTACATGGTGCTCAAAGCTAAGGATAACGACAGGCGTAAAAATCTAACTCTTAGCCACGAAAAATTACGAGGGCTTTGATTTGATGTTAGTGTCGATCAGGGGGCACTAGAAACAACAACATTTTTTCAATAATTATTTTTTAATTTTTTTTCTCCCAAATCGAGGAAATCAAAAGAATATGTTAGGCGTTGTATTGGAGCATGATGCGAGAACAGTGGGCTTTCGATCCTTCCCCCCCACCTCCTTGAAAAATTGTTGTGTATGCCACTGCTATTATATACATTTTTTTTAAAAAAATAAAGCATTTTAGAACTGAATAAAAATGTATAACAAGACTCATTTAACATCATTTTAGAATATCTCGTACAAACACTTTTTTAAATAAATTTCACTAAAACTATTCTTTAAACATTAATAATGAATTCGTTTGAGGATATTTGAATATATAGTGCTAAAATTTAATACTTGTAATATTCAGCGTAGCATAGTACGAAAAATCTGTCAGAAGTAATAATTACCTGACTGAACTCAGGTATTTAGTTTATGAGCGAACATAAAATACTAAACAAATGCAATCTTACGTCAAAACGTCCTCATTTGAAACTATTTATCAGCATCAAAACGCATAAGCAGATTGATTTATAAATCGCTTTATATTCCTTAACCTTCCATCCTAATAACGCAGGTTTTCCTTTTTGTTCGTTATCAAATCAAACTCCCCGGGGGTAAAAATTCCAACGATGCCAATTGTCAACCCCTGTGCGACAGGACCCCGAATTTGCAAATGAATAAACTGTAACATCTTTTGACTCTTTTAAATTACCACTATCCACTTTTACATTACACTAGAAAGGGCGGGAAGGCCTATTATACATATCTGTAGGAAGAGGGGATGCAGTAAATTCATCTCGCGCCAAAATTTAATCGCCAACGGGGCGCAAAATAATAACAAAACCACTTCTTGTTATATTACGCGATTCAAAATCAAATTGGCCTTTCGTGTTATTCTTCGCGCCTCTTTTCAATTGCCGCTTCCTTTTTATCTCCCCCCTCCTTTCCCCTTTAGAGCGGGAAGGTGTCAGAAGTTAAGTCGGGGGAGAGGGGGAGATGTGTCCACCCCCCATGAGGAGTGAGAAGGTTAATAGAGTGACGACGAAGACCCCGTACTCCTTCCCCTTCTGCATAAAAGACCGCAATGCATTTTCTAATTTGTAGATCTACTTCGTTTATAGAACGTAATCAGGGCTTTTGTGGAAGGGGAAGGGGAGACTAATGGGGTGGAGAGTGTCCGAGAGCTCCCGCGAAGGTGGGGTTGAGGTGATGTTTGTGATGCAAATTGTCCTTACAGGACGTCGGGAATGTGCAGAGGTTATTGTGGGAGATTAAGACGTGAATTTTGTGTTTGGTGGTAGGTGTTTTGGCAAAAGTGTGTGAAAATCTCCTTATGGTTTGAGGAAAGAGTGGTCTTATTAAAAAAATATTTTAAAAAAGAAAATAATCCTTATTTTTGCAAAAAAAATATGCATATGGTTCCCTGAACCGAAATTGAAGATAAAAAGAGATGAAGGAAAATACAGAAAACAGAACATGAAGTAAAATCAATGATTTGAGAGTAAGATAATATATCAGTTAAAGCGTTTGTAATTATTAATTAAATATCATTATAATGCTATCATAAATTAACTCAAAATGAGAAATGCTGTCGAAAATACCAAATGTAGAGTATTGAACGAATGATTGCACAGAATGAGAGTCATTTGTGAAAGAAAGGGGGGGGAATGCTCGTAAATTTTAGCACATCAAATATTACTTTTAATTAAAGGAGCGTAAAAAATCGCTTAATTAATAAAATATTATGTCATTCATTTTCCAATATATATCATCCAGCTCACTTGATCATGAATTTACGGACAATTATTGAATTCAGAACTAATTCAGCTTAATTACCCACTTTAAGCCGAACTAACTACATAAAAAGAAATTTAAAGAATTATTTTTGAATCAAATTATATTTTTCATTATACATCAATTTTAGGTCCAGTGATTGAGTGGTATCGCGCTTCCACACCACAGGTCCAGATTCTATCCCAGGGCTGGGCAAGGTTGACTCAGCCTTTTATCCCTACTGCAGTGGGTCGGTAAATGAGTACCAAGCTTCCTTGGGACTTAAGCACTGGGGGTCTCGCTTCAGACTGACCACCTGATCAAGAAATCTGCTCATGCACCTCAGGGCCCAATGGTCACGTATATCGGGATGGGCACAATAGTCCCTGGCTCTCATGGGCTGTTGCGCCACTCAGTTAATATAACATATATTATGTAAACAAAAAAATAAGCTGAAATCGTATTATCATGGTGTAAAATTAACTTAGTAATTGTTGTGCATAATAATTAAATCTATAATACAGAGAAGGAGAGGGAGCCATAAAAATCATTAGGACGCAGATAGTTTCAATGACATCTTTAGATCTCAACTTTGCTTCTTATTTGCTAAAATAACAATTTCTTTTAAAATTTAGAGAGAATATGAATTAGTAATATTTTTATGAGTTTTTTTAATTTTTTGTTTTATTAGTTTATGTATTATCATTTATTCTCATATCGTATTAGACTATTAGTAACAGATCTGACTATCCTCTCCGTGTTTTGAATCAAATACATTGAATTAATTTGTTTATCCACCTGTTTATCAAATACAATTTGTTTGTGTTCATTTTGTTTCATTTATTTAATTTTTTAGAAACAATTAATAACCCGTAGGTCAAAAAGTTGATCCCCAACAGAAAAAAATAATCATTATACTTTTTCCCTAATTTATTTTCCAGTAATCTATTTTTATTCTCATTTAACATTGTTCAATATGGTACAAAAGCAATTCAAAAGTAACTTTTTTATTAAATAACCTTTTTTAGTACTTATTAAAAGAGTTTAGAAGGAATCACTGATTTTTAGATGATACATTTTGTTCAAAGCACTATAACGTTACTTTTTTGTTTATTTGTGAACTGAAATCAAAATTGTTGCTAATCTTCAAAGAGGTATGTTTTTAAGTGATTTGTCGTCTTTAAAGTTATTGTTATTCATTGTTAATAAGTCTCATTTTTGATGTTTTTAAACACACGCACACACAAATAGCTGCGCTTCAAATGAAAATAAGTAACAGCAGATAATTTAAAAATCAGCGACTACTGTGATTGGTGTTTTTCAACTCTCTATTGATCAAAGTTTGTTCAGAAAATAATAAATGGACAAATATTGGCTTATTTTAAGTAATAAACACCAAAATATGAGATAAGTTACAAGTGAAAAGTAACTGAAATATTTTTTAAATGAAAGGAAAGATGAAAAGTAATTTTTTGAAATTATGTTTTGGAATTCAAATATTGAAAATATTCGAACTATCCACGTAAGGAACTCCTGTTGCTGGAAAGAAAAGAATAAATAAATAACATAAAACCCTACAATCTCAACAATATCTACATTATTTAAAAAATTCAATTACATATTTTCCAATTAATTTTAAAAAGTTTATTATCAAGTAGGCATACAATTTTTCAAAACAAAGCAAAAATTTAGTTTGAGTAAAATTAATTATGGATTTATTCATTCTTGAAATAATTAAATGTAACAAATAAGCATGCAAAGAAAATACGTGTCAGAATAATAATGGAAATGTGTGCTCTTCATATGATTTTTTTAATCGAATGATAACGTTCACTTAAAGCTTGCAAATACATGCATCAATATAACAAGTTTGACTGAAAATTTTTTAAAAAATATATTTAAATAAAAAAGACGTAATTTATCTCCTGTGAATAGTTGAACTATTAATCAGTATTTAGTAAAATAATATAAGTATTGTAGAAATTTTTTTAAAATTTTTTTAGAAGCTTATATTTTGATTAGCCCAATTTTAAAATAATTCTGTTTCAAAAATAGAGACAAATCAATCCCTTTAACAGAAATAAATCGTAATAAGTTTATAGTCTTATAAAAGTTCAATTGTGGTTTTTTTTTTCAAAATTCATACCAAAACTGAGTTAAAGAATAAAAACATACAAAAGCTTAATTTCGAATGAAATAATTTTTTATGCATCCTATAAATGGTTTTCAGCGTGTGTGGTGTAATTTTATTTCACTTTTTCATTTTCTCATGGAAGATAGTAAAATACTTTTTTTAAAAAAAATAAATGAGACAATCAAGAATATTTTAAAAGTTAGAAATAAATTTAAGAAAATTGAATCTTTCCAAAATTTAGCAATAATATATATATACAAAAAGTTCTATTCATACAATAGTTTAACATTGCAATCAAAACTGGATTGAAATTTATTAACATATTTAATGATCAGTAAATAAATGAATACCTTAGTGTTATAATACAATATATTTTTCTTGCCAAGTAATTTATAACATAATTTTTTACCAACTTTGTGAAAAAGTATTCCTATAAAATGCTTTAAAATTACACATTGGTATATTAAAAATTTCTTAAAAAATTAAAAATAATTATTTTGGAAACTAAACCAAGAAAAAATTTTTTATATATAAAGATATGTTCTTTATATATTTTTTCTTCTTTAAGTTGCTGTTGTATCCATCAAAAATACACATTCTTAAATTATTTTTATCGTAGCACAACAATTATATCTTATGATCGTAACCTCAGTAACTTTTGAAACTTTTATTAATTTATTTCAATTCATTGTACTGAGTAGGTTTTAAAGAAAAATGGCAAAAATTAGCAACAAAGTGGTAGAAATAAGTCATTGTAAATGCTCTTTGATTTCATATTTTTTTTTGTATTATGTTACTTAAGGTTTTACGTACATAAAAATGTATCTAAATGCAAAACATAATAAGAATTTTAAACTTTTAATGAGAGAGATCTATATTGATTTAAAATTTTAAGGCTCAGATTTAGCTCAAAAGAAACATTACCCACGTATGAATCAATTAGTGTTATTTGTAATAAAAAATTATACAAGAGCTTTTACTCATAATATTTAATTTGAATAATGTGGGTTAGAACATAAGCTGCATAAAACGAAAATTTTAAAGAAATATTTTTAAAAATACAGTCGAACCCTGATGTAACAAATTCATCTGAACTGAATATTTTGTTTATTAATTCGGAGTTATTTGTTACATTGGGGGAAGAATGCAATTTTTTTTTGGAAATTATTTAAGCAACTACACAAAAAATACCCTTAGTTTTTAACTACAAGCTTTTTATTCAACAGTTGAAAATTTTATTAGTATATGCATCAGTTAATTGGAAGCTTTAAAATATGGATTAATAGATGTTTGAAAGACTTTTTGATTCCTGAAAAAAAGAGTTCTTTTTCGACTTCATGCAGAGAAGAAAATACTGCATCATTCACGTGTTGCTGCGTAAGAGAGAGAACATATAATATTTTTGATAGGAGTTTCATTATCAATTTCTTAGTTAGAATAGCTATTCAATGACTCCGACAAATCAACAACTTCCACAAATTTAATTGCACATATTGGCAATACATCATTAAATGTGACATCATCGTTAAAATCTTAAAATATTTCCTCTTTTTGGATTGGGACTTCCTGTTCTACTCAAGACTCACATGCAGGTTACATTCATGGCTCATCTGCACCTGTAAAGTCTAACAAGGATCTTCATACTTTCGATATTGAAATTTTCTGCTTACAAGAAAAGTCTTTTTCTGTTCCAGACAAACAGATGTGTCATTTGAAAAAAAAGACCGATTTTTCTAATAGAAACTAATAAAAAAAGTTTTTACAGCTTCTGAAATAATTCGTTAATTCGGGGTTTATTATTCGTTCAATTGGTGTTTTTGCCTTCATTTTAATTGGGGAAAGAGAAAAATTCGTTTAATAGGGATTCATTAAATCAGGGTCCGACTGTATTTACATATTCCTATGCAATTAAATAATTAACTATATACCATAATCAATTTATAATTGTATTCTTTCTCTAAGTTTTTAAGCGAGTTTTAGTTAATATTCGTTAACTAGATGAAAATTAAAGTAAGTCACGACTCTAGAAAGGCCTATTTTTAAACATAACTGCAAAAAAAAAACTTATTTAAAAAATACGGTGTCATTTTTTTGAATATCTTTTTGTTGTTACTTGATTTTAAATGAAAAATATTGACATATAATTGAGAAAATTATAATATTATATTTAGTTGTTTTCAAGTTCCCGAACATTTTTGAAATCTCTTATTATGATATTAATGTGCAGGTCCAATATCTCAAGGACATTTATCTCATTCGCTCTATAATTTTATAATGCAATATTTTGCTCATTATTGATATTAATTAAACAGAATAAACATTACAAATAATTCATGATATTTTTTACAGTATAATATTCCTTAATCGTTTTAAAAGGATAATTTTTACACGAAAAAATAAGAGTATGAAATGGAGTTTAATATGCTTTTCTGTTAAAAAAAAGATAAATGTTAATAGAAAAATAATAAAATAATTAAACACTTCAATGGTTGGCTATTTTTATAGTACTTATATGTACAATTAATTTTAAAACTCAGTTAAAAATAAAATTTATGAATCAAAAATATTTTAATAAAAAAAAAGTTTTTTCTATGTAAGTTATTTAATAAAGTCTCGAATAATCAAAAACATAATCATATTTTCAAACCCGATTGAATGTTTGAAAAGAAATATTATATACTCTGAAAAAAATGAAATAATTTGAATTTTCGTTTTTAATCTCCAGAAAAAATGGTTTTCACATATTATGTTAGAACCAAATAAAATTAAAAAATGTTATTCACAAATCTCATTAAAATTTTTCATAATTATTTAAAATATGTTTTATTTTTACTTTAATTATTTCACTCTGGATTCCAAAACGATTGAATTTTTAAATTGCTACTGACCATGAATCAGTTAAAAGACAGGTAGAAATTTTTTCAATAATTATCTTCATGTTTGAAAACCATGTTTTTAACATAAATACAAACAAAACAAGTAATGTAAAAAAAACACCTTTTTTTAAAGTCAATTCCTACTTGGGTCAACAAAGAAAAATTTTATTTTAGCTACTTTTTGTTAAATAATTACAATTTATATAAATATGTATGTACATAAGACAGAATCACAATATTATGTGGCAAATTTTTTTCTCCCATATAAAACTAAAATTAATTAATTAAATTTATTTAATCAATTAGTATTTCAAAAACTGTATTAATATCAAGTGTCATCCACTACACGTTTTAAAAAATGTGTTTGAACTTGAATGGATGAATAAAAAGTATTTTATTAACGATTGAAAATTTGAACAAGATATATAAATAAATAAATATATATAGTGAGAGTGGGAACTAATAGTAGGAATTGGAAAAGGGTATTTGTTGCTTTCAAATGAAGTAATTTAGAACTAAATTACTTAAATTCACGAAATTAAATTATTTTTCTCTGAATTATTGTGCAATATAACTTCGATTTTAACAAGTTTATGTGTTTAAAGGCTTATTACATTTCAAAATTTAAAAGCGTCTTATTTTATTATGCAGATCAATTACTTCAGAATAACATTCAATCGAAAAGTTATATACGACATACGTGTAATACGTATTAATAAATGCGAAAATGTTAATTTATCAAAAGTAAATTTGAACAAAGTTCGAATTTCTAAAAGAGATAAAACACAAAAAGAATTGTATGTTTAAGAAAAACATGTTTAAAACGTTTAAAAATATGATTACAATTATAAATTTAGAAGAGCCTAAGAAATTTTCATTGAGATCCTGATGTGGAGAAAAACTAAGATAAAAATAATCGAATAGTTTTCGAACTCGTTCATGATCAGATGAACGCTACGCATCTTTCAAGAAAATACTTAAATGGAATAAAAAATTTAAAAGAAAATATTCATCGGCATTGTATACTTTTAAAATTCAGTTCATTACTGGTGAAATCAGGCGTAAATTATAACATAATAGAAATTGAAAAGTGATGAGAGCTGATCAATTGACTTATAGCTAAAACAATAGTGTCTAAAAGGAAATAGCTCTGAAAGTTTACATTATATGATACCCGTACAAAAAGTGTCATTGAGAGAGAAAGTAGCTTGCTCAGCTCTAAGACACAGGAAACCCTCGATAGAAATGACAGGCTTTCAAAATAAATTGAAATATAGTCATCATTAAACTTTAATGCTAGCATTGTAGTAAAAAATTCTTAAATCATTAAGAATTTAATTTTCCTTTTCATATTACACATTTTCCTGAATTTTTATTAAATTATATTTGCATGCTAAAAACAACAACACGACAAAAAATCCAGTTTAATTGTTGAATTACATTGATTCCCCTCCCCCCTCGAGATTTCATCATTTTTTACTTGTAAGATTAGAAAGGTTTAAAAAAAACCCATTTCTGTAGAGAGTTTTCAATGGTGGACTTAATTTTAAAAGGGAAATAAAAAAAATTTCATAAGATATTTAGAGAGATTACAAAACAACTACAGGCTATTTTAAACAATAAGTTGCTTGTATTTTAGATTTTATTTAAAAGTGATAAAAGTGTTTAAAATTTATAAAAATATTGGAATATACATACAATTTTCAAGTTTAGTTTATAGAGAAATAATAAAAAAATTATACTTACCAATAAATTACCACGATTATCATATTTTTATTCGAGTATTATTCGTTTTATAAATATTTATACAAAGTAAAAATTTTAATAGAAGCCGCTCAAAATTTATTTATGTATATTAGAGTCCTAAAAATTCTTTAGTTTCTACAGTTTAATTATCACATTATTTTTTTCAGAACTTTTCTAATATACACAATGCAAATAACAATAATACGCATGTTCACAAGCATTAAAATTTTAAAATTTTTATCTACACACACATGTGTACTAATAAGAAAAACTCATTGCTTCTCCCAAGTTTATCTTTTAATTCTTTTTAATAATCAGGCGGGCGCTTTAAAATTAAAAATTATTTTATAATAGCATTTCGGAGATGAACTTACGGAAAAATATAATTATTAGCAATTAAATATAAATAACTGCAGAACAAACTAAATACAATTTTGACAAATATAAAAGTGACAAAATCACAATTTTTTAAATATTTGACTGTGAAATTATTAAGATATTTGAAATTACGTAATAATTACCTATAAAATGCTCCGAAATAACTTTTGCAATTAAGGGTGAATGGACTTCATATCTTAAAAAGTTTTTAATTATCATTCTCGTGCTTTTTTAATCATATTTTCTTTATTAAAATTCAGATATTTTTTAAATTCTCACTTTTTTTACTCACTGTACAAAATTATCATATTTGAAATTATTACTAATAGTAAATTGTTGACCGATTCTGTTCTCCCTGATATGATATCTAAATTAAATTGCGTTTTTGTGCCCATTTATTTAAAAGCAGATTGCATATATTATATGTGTTTTGAATCAACAAATTACATAACACATCAGATTTTGGTTAAATCTAACGAATGGCAATGCATTTATTTGCTAAGAAAGTTAATAATACTAGAAAATTATCCGTCTTTTCAACTAGCCGTTGTTAAATGAACAATCTGTATTTATAATTTTCCGCAATTTTCTTCTTTTATTTAATCATTTAAAATTAGTTATTTTTATCCTTTTTTTTAAACAAATGATTATTATTATCATCTTTCTACGAACACGTTAATTGTTTTGTTGTATTTTTTTAAATAGATTATTATCTTTCATTGTGTTTATATTTATTATTGCTATTTTGTATTTTATTATTATTATTATTAATATAATAAATATTTTTTACAAAATTTTTATTTGTATTTTATACATTTTACTACTTGTATTATTATATGTTAAAAATTAGCTTGAATAGTTTTTATTGTTTGTTCCTGTTTTATTATTTGGTGAATTAAGAGATTACTGTTGTTCTTTAATTTTGCTGAATAACTTAACAAGAAACAACAACAAGAATTTGCTTAATATAATATTTAGTCATCCAATTGGAATAAACTATAACTTAAAAAAACTCATTTACCATCAAAAATGTTAAATATAGGAAAAACCTTTCACGTTTTTTACAAATAATTATAAATTGATTCATTAAAATAAATTGTTAATTCTCATTCTTAGAAAAGTATCAAAGCAGTTGGTCATTTTTTGTCCGATGAATGTCCTTAATGTTGATGGAGTTCATAATAAAAAAAATAATTTGATTCAAATGTGGCGTCGGAAATTTAGAAATAAAAAAAATGAAGAAATGTTTAAATATATATTTTTTTAATGCACTTTTCTTAGACTATTTAATTCAGCAATCTGTGATGGTATATTTAGTTCAGACATTTATTTCAACCGCATAATCCATATCGTTTTATATATAGAAATAAAATAAACTGGAATGGAAGTTATGAAATTATTTTGCATATATTTATTGATTATGAATTAAAAAATTTCAGCTGAACCTTCTGCCTTTTAAAAATACTAATTGATATTTCAAGATTATTTTCATTTAGGACCGACAAATATGTTGAAACATTTATGGTACACCAAAAACTATTTTCTGTTTTTCAATGACAATGATTCAATTGTATCTATCTGATTATTAGTTTCTCTAGTAAATTATTTTAATGCTACGTAATTAATCTTAGCCATCCGCTTAATATTTCGTTGGAAATTTTTAATAACTTTCAGTGATGTTTTATAGGAAATTTTACCTTATTTTTAAAACTAAAATTTCATTTATCAAATTACTAATGTTTCCATTTAGAAATACATAATGAAACTTAACTTTTCTTTGCACTCTGCAGGTATCCTATTTATGCAAATTTAAATGAAAAATATGTTATCTTCAATAAACTTGCAAGTAAATAATTATAATTAATTTTTTAAAATAATTATATGGGTATGGATAATAATTGTTCTTTTTTATTTCAGTAATTTTGTAATTTATTATTTGTAATGAATCACAACAATCACGGATTTTTATTTCCCCTCTGACACAATTTCTTCTCATCCTATTTACTTTTATGATATGTTTTTACACGTTATTATTCTCCATATTATATTTCTTATCTTTTTTAATTTTGTACTCTAGTTATCCTTCTATTAGTTGACAAGAAAAAGATTCTCCGTATTTTATATGCACAAAATGTTCTCCAATGGATTAACTCTAAATTTTAATAGAGAACGGCATTTCTCCTGGATATTTTCGAATTTGACTAATGTAGTAAAGCATAAATTAGAATAAAATTTTTAGAAAAAACGTGAACTATTTATTCCTCTTTCCTCACAATTTTTATTCTCTATAAAATTTACCGCGTCAATTTCATTTCTTATGTAAATATATTGGATTATGGATTTTTTTAAAAATCGAATTTGATTTCGTTATAAGGTAAAGGAAAGCACAAACGTTTGCATAAAAATTCATCTATCTGTGATTAAAATATTATTTTTAAGCCCTTTAAATCTCATGAAAAAAACACAATATCTATCATTTTCACACACACACATACACACACAAATTATATGCTTTAATTATTTCAAAAAACATTTTTTTTTCTTTCTTCAAATGCTCTTTCTACAGACATTCTTTCAAAATACTGTTATAAATATAGTTCTACTTTTTTCCAATGGTTAATTAAAATCTTGGGAAACAGTTCTAGGATAGTAGATTATTTCATGTCCATGTATATAAGAATTAAAAAAAAACATTTCCTAAATGATACCATTGCGGTTAAACTACCTTCTTGTTAACCTTTTTGAATTAGTTCTCTGGAAGTAAAATAGTATCATTCACGAAAAATTTTATTGATGTTATGTAACACATTTGATATAATTACTTCCAAACACAGTTATTTCATATTAATTTAGCCTTTATTTATACACTAATGTAAATAACTTATTTAGAAATCAACATGAATGTAAATATAATATTCTTATAAGTTTTTAGGTGTTCGCAGAATACATAATTTTTGCTAAAAATATCTATGAAAGCAATTTCTTAAACTTCCCTTTCTTAATTATAAAAATGAAAAATATTGAGAGCTAATAAATTTAAAGAAATAATAAGGATGAATCACTGATAGTTGATAATTAATTCTTGACAAAAAAAAAAGGGTTCTTAATTTATAAATAATTATTTCATCATTCAAACATCATTTTTATATGTTCATGTAATTAATAAAAAGGTGTTAAAACTCTCGCATTCTTTTTTATTTTGTGTACTTCTCTCAAAAGATAATTTTTTTAATAAATTAAGATTTGACTTCATCTCATACTAAATAATCCTATATCAAAATTAAAAAGACCTTTAAATGAAAATAACTGATTTATCATACAATTCATTCAGTGTAATTCTTTTATAACAACTGAAAGGACTAAAACCCCTTCTAATTAAAACACATCATTAAAGCAATTAAAAGCCATTAAATACTAATCCCTTCAAAATCAGGCCACAAAAACTCTCGTTCTTCAATATAGTGGGAGAAAGTAAATTGCTAGATTAGTTAATAAAATCACCTTTTTCGATAGCCTGAACATTAAATTGTAACCATTACTAATATAACTAGTAAGTATACAAATAAAATGATAATTTGCTTGTGAAGCTTAAAAAAACCGATTGTAGCAAAACTTCTAACGCATAGTTAGCAAATTCTCTATTATTACATATTTTAAAGCAAATTAACTGTAATGCCAAATAAATACATGCTAGTAAAGTAGTAGATGTTTAATTTTATTTAGAAATTATTTAATATGTCACATTTATACAAAGTAAAACATGATAATATTTAAATATTCATTATATTTTCATTAAAAAAAATCTTCAATAAACTGTCAACATTTTATCATACACACACTCACATATATACATCAGAGAAAAATGTAAGTATACCTTAAATAATACAGCTCACTAAATAAATGAAAAATAATACATAACATTGCTATTATTTGTTTTAATTATTTAAATTAGAATTTAATGAATTTGTCCATCATTTGTTAATATTTAGTTTGTTTCCTTTGAATCTTTAATATGTAAAATTTTTCTTCGGAAATTTCTGAGAGTCTAAAATTTAAAAGAAAAATATTCTTTTTCTAAAACTAATAAAATACGAAAAAAAATTAGGATTTTACTTTAAAACTTCACAAGTATCTTGTATGGAAAGCGGATTTATCTTATTTCAAAACTCTTAAAATCCTTTTAAGTATTTTTTTGCTAAATCATTTAAATTCATACAAAAAATTAAAACCATTAAGCAAGATAATGAAAGTTCCAGGTTACATTTGAAATATGAATAAGATCGCATATGAAAGTAAGCCACAATAAATCAACTATTTATTATAATTTTTATATGTAAAAGTATACAGTGACTAATATTCAGTGATTCAAGTAGAGAGGAAATAAGACATTTGCGCATCTTTTCAATTTTTGTAAATTTGGAATAAAGTAGCTATTTCTGCTTACAACTAATGAATTCTCGTTATTTGAAAGACAGTAATTGTGTATAAATACTGCCTTTTTAAAATGCTCATCAGAATCTTCCGATTCCACCGATATAAAACAATTACATACTTATTTTGTATGGTTCAATTAATTAACTCAATTAATCCGATTATCATATTATATATTTCATGCTATCTTTTTTATATTTTAATGCGCAATGGAATTTTTAATTTTATATGTTTTTAACATATAAAATTAAAAAATCCAATTTTACAGAATTGTTTCCCATTTTAAAATCGACGTTTAATTTACAGATATTTGCATTATAAGTTCACAGAATGTTCCATTAACGTAGTTATATTTTCTTCTTTGAAAGGTTTTCTGTGAAGGTCTCATTATACATATAAAAGTAGTTTTACTCTATACATATTTATAAAAATAAACTTTAATATTAAGCTTAAGTTAAATTTATATCTGATTCTTTACAATATTTATTTAAGTCGATTTTCAATATTTCTTTTTTAACAGTTTTAATAGATAATATATTTTAGTAACATAAAACAATAAGATTTTAAAGAAACATTTTGAGCAATAATTAAACTTTGGAGTGTGTTTAGAATTTTATAAGAAAATTAAAAGAAGTAGAGAGAGCAAATCCTCAATTGCTCTTTTTTTTTTAAAAAAATTATATTTTGATGTGAAAAATTAGAACGAGAAAATTACATTGGACATGTAACATGTGACGAAGCCTTTGCTTAAAAGTTTATTTTTAAACTCTTTTAATGTTATTTAAAGATCATATTGTTGAAGTTCGAAAAGTCGAGTTTTGAATAGTTCGAATTTTCTTTTGCTATTCCTTTTTTAAGCATGAGAAGGCTGGAATTATAGCGCATCCAATTATAAAATAATTAACTTACCGTTCGGGCATCGCGAGACGGACACCTGTTGATGCAGCACCTCGCAGTCTTTGTCACTGATGTCCCTCTGATGTTCGTCCCCCGGGCCTAGAATGTCCCTGATGAGGAAGGACCGCATACGAGAGTTCAGCATGGCACCCACCAGAACCGCGCTTGAATCGGCCTCGCTAAACATTCATTTAATCGAACAGCAAACGATTTTTCAAAATATTTTCAGTGTTCTTTTCGTTCATAAACTTCACGGGCTTTCGAATTCTGCAGTCTAAATCATCGCATTCTAATTATCGTCTATTGATTAAAAAATAGTGAATCTGTTGCAACTCAACTCTTTTTTGTTGTGAAATAAATGGATCAGAATTCTTTGTCTTCGACAGTCAAAAAGTTCTATTAACTATATCAAGAATCAAATATGAATTTATGTTCTGAAAATAAAACTTATACTTTCGAACTTAATAATTCGATGAAGATAACATGAAATTCAAAATTGGACGATGTTTAGTGAACAGTATTTTCAAAGTTCAGACTATTCGATGTAGTATTATTTTTTTCAAATATCGTTTCTGTTAATTTGTTTCAGTTCCAAATATGTGAAAACTATTTATTCACACATATTCACGCCATTCCACAAATCAACGAAGAATTATTTTGAATTGATTTTAATTAAACTCTTTTTTTCTTATCATCAATGAGATTATTTAAGCGACCAATTAATAATAATCTACTTAACGAAGATCTCTGTATCCCTAACTTTAATGCACATAATTGGTATATTCTTTCGACCGGATCTCCTTCAATATAACAAAACGTTCTAAATATCGTCGTTAAAGAGCTGGTAATTCTTCGACAATTTTCGCTCTAATGAGCCATTTTTTCCTCGTACCCCTTTAACACACGAACAATTTAAACGGAAGGCAAGGAGAATTTATCTCGCACTCCATCTCTTTTTTCCTTCATGTGCGAGAAAAATTCTTCGTTTAGAGATGATCTTCACGCATCAATTGTTTTAATCGAATTAGCGACCGAGAGCTCGCAAATTCTTCCTCTCCACCAACAAAAATATTGAGAGCCTGAGCGTAACAGCGGACGATCTCCGTACCGAAGCATTAAACAACTAAACTCTGGCGTCGATTAAACCGTTCTTAAACGGTAGTGAAAATGTGTCTGGTAAAAATGTTTTTACCGTGTTTACGAGTCATAAGGCCGGGTCTAGCATTTCTGAGCGCGACTCGCGATTGGTCGGTACGGGGGGTGCTCCTTAATGACGTAACGGATCGAGGGATGGGCTAGCAGGTAAAATTAAACACGCCTTATTAGAATACGGAGAGGGGTGAGCTCTCTTCTTATTGGTCGGAGAGAAAGCAATCTGCAATTCAGTTACGTATGCAGTGGAGGTCTTTTGTGCCGGTGGTATACAAAAATATATAAATGCATCTCGAGTTGAGGCCTCGGAGTAGGATTTTTTGACCCAGCTGGTTTTTGAAGCTCGGCGCTTTTTATTTCTGCGTGTTTATTTGTGTTTGGATAAATGGCGAAAGTGATTGTTGAAAGCTAGAATGTGTTACTCGCAACACTGGTTTTTAGGATAGGGGCCTTCCTCTAGAATTTTTATGGATGAGGCCGCGTTCCAAACCAGAACGTTAAAAGCCAATTAAAAAAAACCCGAATAAATGTGCATTATTATGAATAATGAACATTTAGTTAAAAGTACTGGAAAGGGTTAATAATTTGATATCTTATTTATTTATATTTTTTTTTGAAAATCGTTTCAGTTATTTCATTTTTAATCGCAGAAAAACCTCTTGAACTTTTTTATGTTTGCAATTGCTGCTAAGATAATTTTATAATTGTAAGTTAAAATTATTAAAAGATTAAATTACTTCTCATAGCGCAAATCTCATTATTTACTTGCGAATATCTTTTGTTGCATTGAAATAAAACTATTGGAATGTAATTTAAAACTAAACAATAACAATAAAAATTAACTATCGAATTATCTCTTCGATTATTTCGTAAAAATAGATTACTTAAAAAGAAACGCTGGAGATTAGATCTGAACGATAATTACTTAGTTATAATTTTTTTAAAACTGGATGCCATGTTCTTCAGTAGAAATACATTTTTTTAAAAGTATTTTTCAGAACTTAATGTGAACATTTGAATGAATTCAGTAATTAATTAGAGAATCAACAAAGGTAAAAATGTGAGCTATTTGCCCAATTTGATACAAAAACGCAACATCCATAAGTCAATGAATATTATGAAATGATTCACTCTTTTGATGAGTGATGCTCAACCTTGCTTCTCGCCAGTCTTTTCTGTGAGCGGCCCAATCAGGGTCTATTGCAATAAGAAATTCAGTTATTTAAGAACAATGTACTAAAACTTTTGCGTTAAATTTTACCAATCAAGTTATAAAATCTATCATTTTTGCTATCAATATCCTTTTTCTTTTATTGTACAATGTAAACAAGGGGCTTGATCATGGAAGAAAGATATCAAAATTACTCCACAACTCAGCAAAATATGCATAAAAGTAAATATTTTTTATGTATTTTTGATAAGGAGGTTAATATAGTATTAAAATAAACGATAAAAAAATGAGTTTCATTATTTTTATCAATTTTGCTTTCCTTCGTTATCTCCTCCTGTTGCGGTCCGCGGGAAATCCTTCTCATGGGGATGTCGCCCAGCAGGAAAAAAGGTTGAGGACCCCAACTTTGGAGGATATTTTTGTAATAAATATTTTGAAATTCGACAACATTCAAAGAAACTCCATCCTGAAATGGAAATTTTGTGGTTAGAATAAAAGCTATCCTCATTACAAAAAAGCTTAGCTTTGAGCACCATGCAGGTGCAGTACGATTTTGCTCAGTTACACCCCAATTTTGAGGGAGAACACCCAAGGGTTGGTTAGGGGCCTTCCACCTCTCTTACTCTTCCACAAACCTCACGAGAGGACTTGCGGCCCGACGGCTATTAATAGTAACCCCCTGCCGCGAAGGCACTATACATTTACAAACGTCCATGTCTTCTCCGAGATTCGAACCTAATGCCCCATGGCATAGCAGTCAGCATCACTAACCACTATTCCGGATAGGTGGCGAATACAATATTTACGAGCATTTAAGTATAGTATTTACAAGATTATTCCACAAGTGTTTGTTAAACTTGTCAAATATGTGTTATTTGGAAATAACCTGCCATTTCTGTTTCCTGATAGAATAGGTATATGATTTTCAAAATGCTTATTAACTTTAAAAGCTTTAATTGATAAAAAAATCAATAGAAGGCATAAGTATTAACATTTCTGTCACCTCACTAGATTAAAAAGAAGGACAGACATATAAACATGGGAACTGTGATAAAGAAGTATAAAAGACTTAAAAACATTAAAAAATAATCGGGTTATTTATTTTACATTTAATTTATTTCATAACTACTTTTCAATAACTCACATTAGATCAATAACAAAAGGATCGCTCATATATAATTTACAATTCTAAACATTTCAAACACATGATAATAGATATCGCTTTTACGAATACAAGCGAAATAAGCTTTTTAGCTTCACATTATTTTACGAGCATTTCTGAAAAAAAAAAAACACTTTTTAAAAAATTTGCTTTTCTGTGGTACTTTATTTTCATTTAAAGTTAATTCTGAACACAATAGAGATATAACAAAAAAACCCTTAACTTCAGATGATTTTTAATAAAAAAAATGAACAATTAGTTAGTTTAAATTAATCTCTTCTCATTTCAGTCTTCAAAAGCAAAAGTTTTGGTTCTTCAATGAAATTTATTCAAGTTTGAGCCCATTCCGCAATTTAAAATTTAAATTACATCTGTATTCATATTTCAATTCATGCAGTTGTTCATTTATGTCAATCGAACATACATTTTTTTCTCAATACAGCAAAAGCCTTTAAATAGCAATTATAATATGTATTTCTTTATCTTAATATAAGTTTAATTATATTTTATTCAATAATATTTTCTAGTCTAATCCGTAACAAACAGACCAGCTTTCCTAAAATTAAATATTTTAAAATTCTTAAATCTGCTTGAAAAAGGATTTAAAAAAGAGCTGAAAAATATGCTAGAATTTAGTAAAATATTTAAAAGCGTATTGAAAATGTGTTTTTATTTGACCATATAAAAATTACTTTAAGATTAATTTTTAATATTTAAAATTAATACCAAAGGCTTTCTTAAAATGTGTTATTTGGTATATTTCTACTGAAAAAGTTTCAAAAAATATTCACAATTTATTTTATCCTGTTTGTTAAAAAAATTCATCAAAATTATTCGAAAAATATTAAATATGACGTTTCTTAAAGTGCATTTTATTTTTCAAAAAGTGTTATATTTATATATCGTATATAAACACACTCATGTATATAATCTAGTTTCGGGTTTCGGGTAAAAAGCAGTTCACATTATGGGATAATAATATTATAATCAATTTTTATCAAGAAATATTTGTAAGAGGTAATGGCTATTAAACGATATTATTTATAACATTAACGATAAATATGTAAAATATTTTTTTAAAGTTATATGTTTAGCAAATCTTTTTGATGAGAGTAATTACAACGCCCTTTTTTAACGTATTTTTCTTCAGTTTTTCTTTCAGTGGCCCAGATTTAATCATAAGTTTTTTTATTTAAAAAATATTTTTCATTTCAGAGATAAAATATTTTGGAATCAGTAGATGTCAGGCCGAATTACTAATCGCCCGAAAACTTAATCGTCAACACCTCGATTCAAATTGGTCAATAGCTTTGGTAATTGTTTTTTCCGTCACCTAAGTATCTTCTAGGCAAAGAGTGTTTTACAGAACCTGTTGTTCTCTTCCGAGTCTCGTGTTATCCCACCAAAGCTCTACCAATCAGACTGCATATTACTAAGTAATTATATTATACATATAATGCATTGAATGTGGTACGTTTCAATATCACATAAAACCTCTCCACGAAATAATCAATGGATATATATAATTTGAAATGTTTCATACATTTTCTCGCAATTAATGTCAAACGGATAAAATTTAGAGCATGAAATGACTGAGGTATTTTATATAAATCACTGAATTTTTTTTTAATGCATACACTTTAAGAGCTTAGTATTAACTTAACGACTTAAAAACTGCAGCATGATACTTAATTGTAGTGGAGAACGATTAATGATTAAGTCTTTTAACGCTTAGGAATAAAAAATAACGAAACATTTAAACTCTTCACTTGCACAAAAGGGCAATTAAAAATAAAATTCTTGAAGTGCATTAAATATGAATTAGAATCAACATGTCTAGAGTTTTTTAAATTAACAAAGTTTATAGGATAAACAGTATATGTCTCTTTAATAGATCTAAATATATCTATATCTATTGTATCATCTTTTATTCTTTTAAACCACTGCAATAAAAATTTCTGAAGGAAATAAATCTCTTTTTTTCCCCAACATTCTTAAAAGGCGAAATTATATATACTTTTAATTTAAGTTACTAATTCTTTCTAATTTCATAATTTTTATTTATGATACATTTTTTAATATAATACTCCTTCCTGCAAATACTTGTAAATTTCCTAAAAAATTTGTAAAAGTTGTTCTGAAACTAGTATCAAATCCAATTTCAAGAAAATAGATTTATTTCATTTTTTCCATATGAAAATTACATCCCATAAGCAAGTTTTCTAAATAATTTTTTTAACTCTTATAACTTAACAAGATTCTTTTTTTTCACTTTTTTCTCTCTCCTCACAAATGCATTTATTATTTGTTTCTAAAAAATGGATATTATTTTGGTTGTAATATAGATAAACAGTTGTTCTGAGAATGCTAGGGAACTTCTGCATGTTTATTTTAAACAGGACTAAATAATTCTTCGCATTTAATTAAGAATTTTATTTTTATTTATTTAAGTGACTTTTGCAACAGCTACTCTGAAATAAGTCAACTAAATGATGCGCCTGCGTGTCAAAAGTCAGGATTCCATTTCAAAAACACGAAGAAATTTTCTTTTTCATTAAAAATAATTTCATATTTTACATGGAATTCAGTTGATAAGTTAAGGAAAATAACCAAATGTCTAATTAGACAGTAAATAATAGTCATCATCGATAATAAAATGTCATAAGTAATACTAATAAATAATGCTAATAATAAATAAAATATTATTAAGTCCCTTGTATCTTAAGTAAAAACTACAAAATATTTTTATTCGCGACTCCATTCTTAAAAATATTTTTATCTGAGCAAAATACTTTTTTTAAAACAGATAGATGAGGCGCGCATTTTCATATTTTTTAAAGTAAATTGGTTGAGCAAAAGGTTAAAACTGTAGAGAAAGACTTAGTCTCAAAATTGGAAAAACTACTGGGAATTTATAAAAAAATACATAAAAGGCGCTCACTCTGAACAAAATGTTTATCAAGGAAATTAAAATTTTTGGAATATTTATAATCTTTAGTTTTATTCATTTTTGTTGTTGTTACTAATGCCATTTGTCTGAAGATGTCAAATGGAGGTCTACGAAATTCATCGTATCAAAATACTAGATGTACGCTAGTCGTAAGCCGTAGTTTTGAGCACCATTCAGATGACAGTACGTTTTGCCTCGGTTCCCCCCCAATTTTGAGGGATAACATCTCTCCCCCTTCCACTAACCTCAAGAGAGGTCTTGCGGCTCGTAGGCTATTTAGAGTATACCCATGGCACAAAGATACTAAACATTTACAAACGTCCAGGCCGTATGACACAACAGTCAGCGTCGCTAACCGCTATACTGGATTGGTGATAAAACTTATAGATAATAACTTTATAGATAAAAAATACTAAAATGATTGCAAAAATTAATCATAATCCTAATCACTCACAGTATGAAAATGGCTCTAAATTTTGTATCGATGAAGCGGGTTTTTTAAAAAAATTGGTTAAAACAATTCTAACTTTACTCAAAACATACACAAGAAATTTCATTGAATTATTTTTATAACTTTTTAAGTAATTTCTGTCCCCGTACCCTATTTTCTGATAAAATGCACTTTCAAATCGGTAACTGCATGCTGGAAATGACGTCCGTTCTGATTAAAATAGATGTGTCTTTTGTACTAGTAAATGAAAAAATTGAAATCTGTATGAACCTATTAAATTAACCTACAAAATTAAACCATAAAACAATTTTGTCAGCTTTTGACGAAACCAAGATTTTAAGGTATATAATCTTAATAAATATTAAATTATTTAAAAAAATGGTTTTTGTGTAAAATATGAAAGTAAAACATGCCTAAATATTATTAGAAAACTTGCAAGCGAATAATACTCAATTAGTTGAAGATAGAGAGTTGAATAATGGTCCAGATTTATTAATACCCACCAAATTATGTCTTTTTAAAATGAAATTGCGGAATAACGAATAATAATTACGATTATTCAACGAAATTTATTTATTTTATTTGAGCAAAAGTGTTGAAAGCGCATAAAAGAACCCATTTAACATCCATGAACTACTTTTATAACGTTGAAAATATGCTTTACAATCAGGTTGTTTTATTGAGGTTTCTCGTTCATAGTAATTACTGTAGTTTATTCTTTAGATTGTATATATACTAATTTTTAGGTAATATTTTCATACAGAATCTTCCACGAAAATACTTTGTTTCTTGCGAGTACGTAGAACGTATAAGAATTATAACTTTTCTTAAAATTCATGTCTGCAACCACATAGTTGCAGGAAGCGATCTACAGAGATATTGTTTCACATTTTTACCTCTCTCCCCTGGCATTTACAGCTTCCCACTCCCCACAAACGAAGTTACCTTTTGGCTGGGAAACCCCCCGAAAACCCTCCACAAACAAACACACCCCGAGTAAACTCGTTTCTCGGCCCATTCGTCCCCTTTCGCCACAGATTGGGCTAAATTGCCCCAAAGCTATGTGCCCCGCCGAATGGAAGCGTTGTAATAAGCAATAACGCGGTCCCCGGATTCTCCTAATTGGCGGGATGGCGCTCAAAGAAGGCCCCCTACCCCCGCCACCGCCAACCTTTTTCGCCAAGATCACCCATCTGGCGTTTGGCGAGGGAAAATTGAATTCCCTCTCGACGCTTAGGGATAAATTTGTGAGAAGGCACCTGAAACACCTCCTGCTCTTTATATCTATCCATAAACACCTCCCAGAGATATCTGTATTTGTTCTCTATCTCTTTGGTGTTTATGCTTCGATCTAAGAGTATGTGTTGGCTTCCGCTGTGGTTGTGTTTCCTTTTTTTAAGGGGTGGGTTGTGTTGTTTATTTGCAGAGGTGCAGAAAAGTGATGGCAAAAAAAATCTTGAAGAGATTCTGTTGGGAAAAATATCTTGTTACGGTTCATGTGGAGAAAGATGTAGATGAGGTAAAAAGTAAAATTTGAGATTTCTGGGGCCTGTATATGGTGTAAAATATATTATTACCATATTGTGGGAGTACTAACGAATTACCGCAGTGTGTAGCAAAACAAAACCAATGTTATTTTTCCCCAGAAATAGATTTTCAGGGCGAAAGAAACTTTTTATATATTTTGGAGTAAAGGAGAATTTCATGCAAAATTCTAGGATAAAAACAGCAAAAAAATAATAATCGGTTGTTATCTGAAAAATACTTTAAATTAATTTGTTAGATCTATCACCAAACCTTTTAGGTACATTTATAGATATAATATTACTAAGATACGTAATTATTTTATTAAATGTTAACATGATAGTTCAGAGTTTTTACATTATTATATTCTTAATACTGGGGATATTGCCATATGTTTTATTCTTCTTTGATTACAGTTTTTATAGCTTATCCGGAATAGTAATTAGTGACGCTGACTGCTGTGTCGTAGGGCCTAGGTTCGAATTCCAGAGAAGTCAGGGATGTTTGTAAATATATAGTGCCTTTGCGGCATGGGGGTACTCTAAATAGCCGACAAGCCGAAAGTCCTCTCGTGAGGTTGGGGGAACAGGAAGAGAGTTGGGAGGCCCCTGACCACCCCTAGGGTGTTCTCCCTTAAAATTATGGTGGAACCGAGCCAAATCGTACTGTCACCCGAATGGTGCTCAAAGCTGCGGACAACGACAGGCGTACGTCTGATACTTTGCCATGAGGAATTCCGTAGGTCTCGATCTGATGTTACTGTAAATAAGATGGTATAAGCAACAACATAACATAGTTGATAATACATGGAAAAATTATGTAATATTAATTCTCATTTTCATTATCGTGGGAAATTCTGTAAGAATTTTTACATTTGAAATAAAATTCCGTGGTATGATTAAAAAATCTGGAGAGCTGTGCGTCAGAGTTCAAATATAATTGTAGTTATTAGACTATAGACAGAAACTACAAAAGCTGTAATAAACCAAATCTTTGAGATGTCTCTCGTAGACAAAATTTCTTTTCGAAGAGAATTGATAAAATTTGCGATGTTTTGTTTACCTCTAATTTAATCAGCGAAAAGAACGAAAAAATAGATGAATCACAGGACAAAACTGCCGGTCAAAAAGAGTCAAAATCAAATCAGTTCAAATTAATGCGAGCGACAATTTAAAAATTGCTAACTAAAGACGTTTAAAAAATATATTTACAGCTTCATCGTTTAGAAATAAAATACCACAACATCTTGCAAAAGGTATTTTAAGGTATCCGACTACTTGCGACAATCTTTTGTTTTGAAAAAATAGAGATAGGGAGATTTTTTTGTGGCTTTTAGATTTATTTAGCACATTTTAAGAAAAAAAGACTAAAATTAAGATGAGAAAAATAAATTATTACTATTAAGATGGGAAAAAATGGGTAAAAATTGATAAAAAGTTACATAAACGGAGCCCGCTCTGCACAAATAGTAAATGGACAAATTTTTAATTTTTCACCTTTTATGTATTACTTAGCTATTCCTTTTTTAAATGAATTTCAGGATAAGAGATATTTTAATTTTTACAAAAACTAGAGCCCTTTATTTTAATTATTATATGAAATTGTTTTTAAAAAATGTTATTATATTCACCTAAAAAACTGTAAATTTTGTGATAAAACAGTGACTGATAAATATGAAGGTTAAAACTCTTCTACTGTTACACAGAGCATACACAAAAAATTTCTGCAAATGTTTTAAAACCTCTTTGAGCAATCGCTGTCCCTGTCTGAGATTTTCGGGGGTAAAAAAACCCCACATTTCGACTAAAACTTATTTCAAAGTTTGACATCTGCTTGTTAAGTTATGGCATCTGCTTGTCAAGTTATGACATCTGCTTTTACTAAAACACTTGTAATTTTTATTCCAGTGAATGGAAAATAAAAAACTTGGTATTTTTAAAAAACTACGAAGATGGCATATAAAATAAAATCATTAAAAAATAATAGTTTTTTTTTAAAAAATCATGATTTTAGGGTAGTCGGATACCTTAATTATCTCTCATAGTTTTAAGTATATGAACAAAAGAAAATATTCTGAATTCAACACAATTATAAGACTATAAATTCCAGTTCAAAAACATCGTAAATGAGTTCACAAAGAAATAATTCGTTTTTAATACCTAAATCTTTGCATTGGTTAAAGAAATTACTTAATAGGCTATTTTACAGGAGATATAAAATGTTGAATGATATTTTAGCCACATCAGACGGACTCTGTTTAAATGTTTATTTTGCCTCATGTTATTTTTACTCAAAATTGTCTTTGCTTAGTGCTACCGAGCCAAATTCCCCCAAAATCTTAAAATAAAAAATATCTCATTATTAATATAAATTAATGTGATTTTCACACAATTTTTCAATTACCACATCGTGTCATCGAAATGTAGAAATTTACTCCACCCACGGAACTGTTTCACTATAAAGCGGTCAATTCATTCTTCATTTCGATTTAAAAGGGGAAGGCACAAGGAACATACATTTTTTTTAAGGCAAGTCCTACTTTGAATGGATGAATAGAAAGTATTTTATTAACGATTGAAAATTTGAACAAGATATATATAGAGAGAGATTGTAGGAATTGAAAAAAGAGCATGATTTGTGTCTGTATTGTTGTAACAATGCACACCCGGTTTGGCTAGTTTGGTTGAAAAACCGGTTTTAGACGCCAACTTTTGTCAATGTTTTAAGAGTTACATTGTTACAACAATGGAGACGAGTCTAAGTTGGCGGCAAAAACCGGTAATTAATTAAATTAATTAATTAGTATTTGAAAAAAACTGTATTAACATCAAGTGTCATCCACTACAAGTTTAAAAACATTTATTTGAACTTGATTGGATGAATAGAAAGTATTTTATTAACGATTGAAAATTTGAACAAGATAAACACATAAATATATAGAGAGAGTGAGCTAATAGTTGGAATTTAATAAAGAAGTGTGATTTGATTTTATTCTTATCGATTCATTTAAAATAGTTTTATTTTGTTGGATTGATTTTATTTCATTTCGTTAGAACATATTCCTTTTCTTAAATTAGTTAATACAAATATTATGTAGAAATTAAAATGAATCGTATCTTCTGGTTTTTGCATATAAGATTCCTTGCAGAGGAGAGATTGAATGCGGAAAAGTCATACTATATTGTACTCTGCTTTGTTTCTTATCTTCATTTACTGACGCAAGAAAAATTACGGATGGATAGTTTTAAGAGCTGCTTCTACAGCTCATATTGTTTACTATAGATTGATTTGATCCCTTGATACTTAGAACTTCACTTTTAGAACCCCGTGACCAACTCTAAAAGAAACTCATTTTATATAGGGATGCAATCGTTATATTAAAATATGAATTGTTAATAAAACAAAATTGGCCTCTTTCTCTATACCTTTTGTAATGGTAGCCCCGTGGCGTCCGTTAGTATGGGAGAGTCGGAAGGAATATTAGCCATATTCAAAATTACTTCTGTTTATTCACAGTAATCAATGAAGACACCAATTTTATAGCCCCAGTTAAGAAATTCACCAATTACTAAATATGGAAAGCATTAGCGAGGTTGACGAGATATTTTATACAAATAAGTATTATGTAGAATCGAGACAATTTTATACAAATAAGTTACGAACTACTCACGCCTCACTTCACGTTTAATCAATCACTGTTATCCATTGGTAGTCTAACCTCTCTTCTACCAACTCGAAAGTTTATCTTTATATACAAGTCTTAATATACACTATCCTATCTTCTTCGGTAGAAGGTTTATAATAGAATAATTTTTAAAGACCGAAAATTCCCCAAGCGGAAGGTTCGCGGATATACTTTGAAATCAATGTACAGCAACATTGACACTTGAGACATTCTTTTCAATTTGAAAATAATATTCTGAGTTTGAAGCAACTCCTTGTTTTTAAGCGAAGACAGTTTCACGAAAATTAATAACTTCCCTTAAAAAAAGATAACATAAGAATCTACTATTTTATTCTTTTACAACTTACTGGTTTGTTCGCAGTAAAAAAAATGTACATTAAATAAAAATCCATTTAAATAGCAAGAGTAAAAATAAGTACATTTGGACCTCCGTATAACGAATCTCCATTTAACGAATTTTTCTATCTTGTGAACTTTTTCGTGGAACCAATAACATTTTACTATTTTCTTTGTAAAATAAACTCCAAATAGCGAAGTGCATTTTCTATATAACAAGAGAGAGAGAACTTTTCTCTCGCTATTTTAAAAATATTTCAGTACATTTTTAAAACTATTCTCTCTTTTAAAACGTTTTAGGGTGGTTAATGACTTTGAACCAGATGCCTAACTCACGTAGAGCCATGAAATAGGAATAATTTTCAAACAAAAACTCAAATAAACAGATTTTATCAGCAATCAAATTTAAACACGCATGTGGTAGTGTAAGCTTAAAATTAATGGTTATAAAATAGTGTACGTTTATAATTACTCACAGGCTGAAAATTACAAAATGTCGTTAAAAATTCATTAGTTTCAATATAAAATTAATTTTTTTAAATGGAAAATACACACACACAGTGTATTCCTGGACAATGTCGTTTGTTTTCTTTTTTTCTTTGTACTTTTCTTCTTGACAGGTAAGATGAACAAAATGAGCAGATATTAGTATTAAAAAGAAGTGTGAATAATTACTTTCTTAAGGAATACACAGTGTGTATAAATTTAAAATTTGTTTTATGTGGTTTTAAAGTATATTAAAAGACGAATATCTATTTAAAACGAATGTTCCATATAACGATTTTTTATCGGGATTTAGCGATTTTTTTAAATAGAGGTCCGATAGTATTTAATTAAATTGTGTTTAACTGTTAATTGAAAGCACATCAGAGATTAAAAATAGCCAAAGTCATTAATGTACCCTACTTGAAATTGATAATGTAGCACTAAAAATGAGAAGTCAAAAAACTTGACAAACAGATAAAGACAACACTGATATAATAAACACTTTTTATTCTGAAATGATCCTCGTAATACAGAATGAGAAGAACCTCAGTTCAGAGTAAGTTCTTGGACCCCCAATGACGAGGGCACAGAAGTCTTGCACAAAGTCAGTGAAAAGTACGAATGGAGCCCGGAGTATTGGGTTGCCGTTCATCTTCAAACGTGGTGGGGACAGGGCATGTAAGTGGTGTCAATCCGCATTATCCACTAGCATGGATTATGTAGTCCTGAACCAAATGTGTTCAATTGGTACGAGATCAGTGAGCAATTACCAGAAGCATTTATTCATATTTCACAGCCAAGTTGGTTGATACGTTCAGGGAGCAGCCAGACATTATAATGTTGATATTGGGCGTTGAACACTTCCCCAAGAAAGAGGAGTGTTACTGTCTGCAAGATAGCACCCAAATATCGTTGGTCCTTATAATGCTTCTAAATACAGATCGATTAAAAAATAATGTGGCCAATTTTAGAAAATTATGAATTTTTATTGAATAAAGTTATTTACATAAAATTTTCGATATGGTTTCCTTTATCACAGTACACTTTCGAAAACGTTTAGGCTAAGCCTCAAAAGCGCCTTTTCGATTATATTGGGGGGTATTTTTCCTAATTCCTCTTTGATTGCTTTTTCAAGTCCTTGAAGGATTCTTACTTTACATCTATTTAATCTTTTTTTTTAAATATCTTCATGAAAAATAATCGCAAGGAGCACAATCAGGGATGATGGTAGTCGTTTTTCATAAGGAAGAAAATTTATTTCTTTAATCTGTCAGCTATTTTATAGTTGATTTTGCATCATGACTTGATGCAGAATCTTGGTGAAAACAAAGTTTCTTAGAAGGTAAAGAGGTTTACTTACTTTGATCATGTGCTTCAAAACTTAATTCTGATAATATTTAGCATCAATTTTGCTAAGTCGTGAGAGGACCTTTCCATCCATACCAAAACACCTAACGAACAACTTGACTTTTGCAAAATAGCTGCATCGTTGCGACACTTTTCTAGTGAAATATAATATATCTTTGTTTTACCAGTTGCGGATGACAGATGAAACAGTGTTTCATCTGAAGATATCCATGTTTTATATCTACCTATACGTAACATTAAATACAGAGGCCAATAATGTTTTCGTCTTTCTATGGTCTTTGCAGACATTTGATGACAGACTGGTATATTCACTTTTTTTCATAGCCAAATTTCTTTATCTGACGAAAAATTGTCGATTAACATACCTGTAGTTTCTTTGTTAGAGGCAGAGGATATTTTACACACAGCAATAAGCCTTTTTATTTTCCTTTTTTTTCCACCAAGGACATAATTTGTCCAAATTTTTTGCTTGGGGCAGAATTCAGTAGAAAAATGTCTTTTCTGATTTTTAAATGTTTTATTTACAACACAGACTTAGAGCAACTATCCTTTAAAAGCTTTAAAATTTTGTTTTGGGTTTCAGGATCTAATTTCGGAGCCATAATTTACTTCCACAAATAAAAATAGTTTTATTGGTAATTTAATCGCTTCGTTTCTTAAATAAAACTGTTTGTAAGACGATTACAATTTATCATAAATAGTTATATGTTTTTAAAATTGGCCACACTCATCTTGAATCCACTTGTACGAGCCAATGAAGATCGTACATGATGACTTCCAAGCCGAGATGGTTAGTTCCACTAATGAGGTCAAATTGGACGTCAGTACACTGGCGATTTATTCGTACTCTATCACTATCATTAGACTAATAGAAGCGCAATTTTCACCTGACAGCCTGGCTCTGACTAATACGATTGTGCCATTCCGTCATCCATTTCTCCCCAGTCTTGTAATTCCTTCGAGATTAATCATTTTAATGGACGTTACGAGTAGAGGATCTCTACAAACTGAAAGGTTATATGGCTCTACTCGGCATGAAAATATCAAAGGTGTCTTGCACATCCTACAAAATGGTGATAGGAGTGGTTGGCAGCTGGTTCTCGTTTGCCTATAGATGCATTAAGGTATCCGACTACGTTCGGGAGCGTGATTTTAAAAAAGCACATAAATGGATAATTTTCATGATATTTAGTGTCACTTAGATTATATAATACATGTATAAAATTACTTTAAGGACATTATGACAAAAAAATTATTTAAATACAATATTTTGGCAAAAAAATTAACTTAGAATAACCTTTTTCAAAATGTTCTCCTTTTATAAAAAATGTTTCTAAAATAATAATATTTTGCTTATATAAAGTAAAGACTTCTCCATAGAGTCTGAACAATTTTTTTTTTTTTTTTTGAAAAATTCACATTATTTTCAGAGTTACAACCCATTGAAATAATTATCAGCGTTTTTTTCTTCAAATTTCTTCCCTCTGTTGTCGTAAGACATGGAAGAACCCACTTTTAAGTTACATATTTCAAAAATTCTAGTTGAGCCTCTGTACAGAGGTCTGAGCTATATACAGGCAAAATATTATTATAATAGAAGCATTTTTCACAAAAGGAGAATATTTTGAAAATGGGTCATTTTATGTTTATTTTTTGTCAAAATATTGTACTTAAATAATTTTTTATTTTAATAATATTCTTAAAACAATTATTATATACATTTTCTAATCTAAGTGACACTAAATATCATAAATATTATCTATTTATACGCTTTTGCAAAATCACGGTTCCGAACGTAGTCGGATACCTTAATATATATGTGCTGATATGGCTCTGATGTGCTGATATGGCTGATATAACTTGCCACATTTTCTTATTCCGACCATTTTTGACCCAGTCGATGCACCATAGATGCATCCAGTTGGGTTTAAGTTGAGTTTTGACGTGCGTACCAATCTAATCTTTTCAGTCCAATCACCATGACCTTCATGAAATTGTGTGTCTGCCGAAACTGCTTCCGTTGACGGTGACAACCTGCCATTCTTATCTTTTACACGTGTTTTCAGATAAAATGATTCTAGCATAAATAACTGCACACATACTTTCCATTGCGCAAAGTCATTCACTCATACCCTACTCAACCCGAGCTCCTCATTTCACGTCATTTGCATTACTCGATGAAGTACGCCTACCCTGAAATTTGAACAATTGCATGGCCGCTCATTTTTAACACCTTAACTGGATTGCCCGTACTCCGTACGGACTACCAAAAGCTGGCCACAACCGGTTTTCTCGTACGCTGTACGAGCACTGATATTTTCTTCTTTCTATCTTTGGATTGCGCATACTTTTAATTCTTATAGTGAGGTTTTTAGTGCCAGTGTTTTTAAGAGATGCAGTTGGTCCATGGTACTGAAACAATCCGGGATTTCACTGAAGGTAGGAATTTAGATTCTGGAAAATATTCAGTAAAGAACAGGGATTGGAAAGGCAATATTCAGTTTAGAAAGGGACTCCAAACATGGAAAGATAATCCAAAAAAGCCAAGATTATCTCTGTACATTGCAATGTAAGACTTAGTATTATATACCATGCTTCAAATGGGAGTGCACAGTAGCGCACACAGGAATTTTTCAAGGGGGGTCCGGGGTCGAAAGTTCATCATGCTCCTCTTGATTTTGTCGATTTTCAGGAACAAAACACCGTAAAAAACTAATTTTTGAATAAATAATTAGCATTAATTAATAAAATTAATCATTAATAACAAGTAATTAATTAAATTTTACGTATTATATACTTAGAATTATGATCAATCGGAAAAAAAATCAAGGGCTTTGGGAGGGGGTCCGGATCCCCCCCTTGTGTGCGCCACTGGGTGTGCATATATATATGCACCCACACACACAATCCTCGACCACTTGAAAAAGAAGTACGAGCATGAAATTTCTTGTAAGTATGAGAGAAATTCCTTTAAGAGCATGAAACATTCTTCCTAACATGCAGAGTGTAATTTTACAAAGCATACATTTTAGAGTTTTTGTGTTCAACAATTATAAAGTAAAAAATAGTGTGAAAACTTTATAATTGAAAATGAAACTATAACTTCCATTTTCGCATTTTTTAAATATATTATGCTTAGTTACATACAATTAAAAAATTTTTTTTGAACATTTTGGGCAAAATATTGATCGTTTGGGGGGTTAATGTTGTATTTTCAATATCACGTTGTGTATAATATGTCATTGTAACAATTAAATTGTGTAATTATTTTTTATTTAAAAGGGGCAAACTGTTTTGCTTTCTTTATAAACCAGAAATATAAAAATTAAGTAATATATTTTACTCACACTGCAACAAAAAATACAAATCACTTATTCATTTTCATTTGCTTTTCAGTTTAACATAAAATTGTTAACTTCTCTAAGTTAAAATAAATTCATGTTATTTTGTGTTTAAAACTGTAGTTCACAATTAAAGATTGCATATTTTAATTTTTTTTTCTTTTACGCAATTCTCTTTTCTGAAGATATATTTGATCACGCAAGAGAATTAAAATTCTACACATATTTTGAAAAATTCACCAAAGAGTTTCAAAATTGCTTTTAAGTAGAATTTTAATTAAATTATCTAATCGGCATTTTTTTGTTATAAGCATTTACTTATTACAAATATTTGCACGTGAATATGAATCCCGCAAATACTTTTGATATAAGCTTATTTAATTTAACTTATTTTCCTATATCTTAATTTTTTGAGCAAATTATCTATAATATACATGATAATCCTCCCCCTCCCCACCTCCGAAACAAAACAGCGTAAATGAAAAGTAAAAGACCTCTCTTTTCCCATCGTAATAGCTTTCAAAATGATTCTTAATTGAATAGAAAAGTTCCAACTGACCATCTGTGGACTAGGAGTGTTGCAAAAATGGCCCTTCTCCTTTTGCTGTACACAATACTTAATCTCTACAGGGTTTCCCTCCTACGCTCTTGAAAGCTTGAAAGTGATGAATAAAAGAATCAATTTAGTCCTTCACTAAGGAACAAATTTCATTTATTTTTGATACAATACATTTGCGTAGAGCAACTCTATTTTATAAAGGTTCATCTGTAACATCAACGTTCAATCTACTTTGGAATATTGCTTTCATGATGAACCAAGTGATTTTACGTGAGTTCACGTGATCAGTTGCAGTTATTTACCTTTTTTTTTTAGATATATGTCGAAGGGAAATGATTAAATTAAGGCTTTCATCCAATCCCTAAGGGAGAGGATTAATTCACGCAAGATGTTAAAATAAAAAGGTGATTTCCCTAAGGAAAGTAAGTGATTTGATCAAACCCGTAACCTGTTTCAGTAAAATGATGGAATAATACTGTCAAGAGTTTAAATGTGCTCATTTAGCAAATAGGATGCATTATTAAAAATGGAGTAATTAGTAAAATAATAATCATTGAATTACAAATTATTTATTCGAAATTAATTAAAAAAAAATTAGATAATAAAGCTAATATTTATTTTAGAAAAAAGGATGTTTATAGTAGAATTTCAAACATTTTTTTAAAAAAATTACTCATTAATGCAACATTTTAGAAATTTCCTGCTTTGTGTTTGTGACAACTTTTTTTCAGTTATTAAAGCACACGATAAGGCAAAGTAAATACTATACTTACTCGAACCCATGCCGCCATCCATTTTAAGCTGCACCCTGAATTCTCAAAAAGTTTTTGTGAAAAAATATTGTCATCGATTCTAAGCCGCACCCTCCAATTCTCCTCATGTTTTTGAGAAAAAATAAAAAGTTGTGTAAAAGGCTCATCAATATCCGATACTTAAAATTTTTTTAAAAAAATTTAATGAGAAATAACAAGAAGCTAATAATTTATTTATTTTACCGGTATTAAAAACTTTCAAATACATACATGAACCTATAAGTATTTTAACCGTCAGTATCATGTTTCGAAAACCATTTGTCACTACCGACTTCAGAATCAGTGACGGTGTCGTCTTCCATGCCATCCAATGTATTTATTACACAACATTTTTTTAAATGTATTATGGATGAATATAAAAAAACCCCTTAAAGACTGTGTTGAACCTTTGCAAGGAAAAATTATATAATTTTGCTTACGCCATCGACGAATATTCGTTTCATTAGAGTCAAATTATCAGTGCCCCCTGCTCTGTTTCTGTTTTTTCTCCTGAATATGAAATTGCTTTCCTTTTCATACTTGCGTCATAATGAACTATTACCGATGCTATGGTGATGCATTGATGCCGCCTTGATGCTATTACCGATGTTTAGGTGATTAAAAGAAAGAGCGTAAGCAAAAAAATTTCCTAAATACGAGCTGACAGCGATGTTTAGGATAGACCGATACTGGAGATTAACTGCAGAATAGGATAAGTCATCGTTTCAAGTGGCCAGAATGGAGGGTTACATTTTTCCTTTTCAAAGGGGGTAGAAACTCAACTTCCCCCATCGAGCAAAAGTTTCGCGTTCAATCTAAGCCGCGCCCGATTTTCAATAAGAAATGGTGATTTAATTTAAACTGGGAAAATAGTGCGGTTAAGATTCAAGAAAATACGGTAATATCAGAAACGGTGGGTGCTTATCTGAAATGAAAAGCACACACTGAATTATCTGAATGATTAACAAAAAAAAAAAAAAAAAACTCGCAATCAAGATAAATCTTCCAATTTCTTTTAATAGCTAAGCGACGATAATTCTGAAACTCACTAGTGAGGTGAATCTATTGCCCAGAAATTAATTACGATTCTCTATCTAACTTAATAGGCTGTTTAGTAGTGGCGTTCATTTGCAGAGTGGAGTTGTTCTAGCTCAAAATGTCATTTTAACTAGACGGGAAAAACCCCCCGAAAGGATAAACATTGCGCATTTCCCATTGTTATAGTACTTGAAATAAATTTAACAGGTATCAAAAGCTTGATTTTTTATTGAAAAAATAGGACTAAATAATAAATCAATCAAAGTAATAGATGAGCGGTAAGGCAGAATTAATGCCAGAAAAAGATAACTTTGTAAAAGTAAACACTTTTGTAGAACTTCAAAATAAATTGGTCATATGAATAACACGAGGATATATAATTAAGGGAGACTTCCATGCATGTGCAAAAATAAAATTGTTTTTATTCAACAGTGTTGCTATTATAAATGCTTGTATTCCTTAGTAACTATTACAAACTTTAATCTTTAAGAAATATACAGAGACTTTCTAAAGTATTTCCTTGTTAAATTCGATATTAAACCGATTATTATATTAAATTCGCTATTATATACCTGATTACATAACAAAAGTATTAAATAATACCTTTTTCTTCAAACAAATATTATTAGTTCGGAAATGGGCTTCATTTTAAAGATTTTATTACATTATAAGATTAGTAAATTCGAATCTTCATGATTTTTCCCTACGTTTAGAGAAAAAAACCCAGATTTTTTTCATCGAAGAAAAATAAGCTGCCAAAAAGTTAAAGCATTCACTACAATTGAAATCGATCGAAGCAATTATCAACCACCCATAGATTTTAAATAACAAAACCACCAACAATTTCTTTTTATAGACTTTCAAACGAAGAAAAAACGAAAATTTGTTCAAGTGTTATTTTTGCCCTGTTATTTTCTCTCAACGGGGGAAAAATACTAGAACAAAAGTCCCCTTTTCCTGATTCGCTACCCGTCTAAGCAACCAAATAAATACCAACATCGAAGAAAAAAAGCAGACGATTTATCTGATATTCTAGCAACCAATGAGCTTCTAAGAGCCTCGTTACGAACTGCTACTCCTCCCCCCAAAAAAATTACCAACACAAAAAACAATATCTGGATAACCCGAGAACGCGGTTTATTAAACAATAAAAATATCGACAGGGAAAAAAATATTGTTATAGAGGTTTCAATATGGTCCATTTGTTTCGTGCATAGTCTTATCTATTTTTTTCCTTTCTTTTTTTTACAACCCTATATATTATTCTTTTTCCAGCTGATATCACGCTGTGTAGAAATAATAGACAGAAAAAAAGAAGTATCTCTCTCTGTTCGTTCTTTCTCTCATTTGAGACGATGGGAGGGATAGAAAGGAGGTAGAGGGTTGGAGTGGAGATGAGTTGTCGTCTGTGTTCGACGAGGTACGTTTCACTTGGTAGATCTGAAGGACCTTTTGGAATGGAGAATTGTTCCCAGCGCTTCTCTCTCTCCCTTCGAGTAGCCTGCTAAAGCAGAGCGGGAGTCACGCGCCTCTGTAACGCTATTGTTACGGGCTCCTTTGGCGACATCTTTGGCAACTTATCGCCGTTTCGGATAGAATGCGGGGCAAATAATACGTTTTTATGTCCGTGGTCTTCAAACTGTGTCCCATGGAACCCTGGTGTTCCACGAGGTATACCCAGGGGTTCCAAAAGTCCCAAAAATATAAAAAGATTATAAATTTCTATTTAAAATGAATCTCTATGAAGTTTGTGTAACCTCAAGTATCTAAAACTCATCTTGGTCATTAACACTGAAATTTTTTTTATTTACACATAACTTTATTTTGTAATATACTTTCTTAGTTTTTATCATAATATATAATAAAATAATATTCAAAATTATTTTCTTTATATTGTACTACATACTAAATTGTTTACGATACAGCGTTCCACGAAATAATTTTATAATCGTTAGCACGATGTTTTGCAGGACTAAATAGTTTTCTGATGGAAAACGCATCTTCTTATATTTGTGGGAAAAAAACCCATGTATAATAAAGAAGATGGAACAACTTATTGACAAATCAACAGATTCGACGTTAACATCTAAATTTAAGCAAGAACAGCTCTTAAATTTTATTTTGAAAATTCCCTCATTCTCTCATTCCACACACAAGATTTCTCACACAGTTATAAACATTTTAATGCCATTCAGAACAGTGGATTTAAGTAAAGAATATTTCTCAGTGTGAGTGGCACAACAAAATATAAAAGAAAACTATACACAGAATGTGAAATGCGAGTGCGGATCTAGACTTTGACAGTTAGTGTAAGAAAATGTTAGCACATATTTCAATTATTAAATATAAATTCACGGGTAAATAAATGAAAATTGAATAATAAATTAAAATTATAAAAATGTGAGTCCATTGTATTAAATAATTAAGTTAACATTTTTTAATAACAAACACAATACTTTTTTTAAATTGTCGTCACGTCAAGTAGCTTTAATATGTTGATCTGCTTTAAATATTTCTTTAAAACATATTCTTCAAAGTGTGTGGGGGGGGAGGGATTCTCCAAAAACATCGTGTACCTATAAGGGTTCCGTGCATCGAAAAAGTCTAAATACTACTGATGTATAGTAACCTTAGCATTAGAGTATTGACATTTAATTAAGTAATGTGGAAAATGATACATGTATTGTTCACCTTAAACGTGTACCTTGCCTATGAACCTCATAAATGAAATAATTTCTCAGTTTATTATCAGTTTTATGATGTTAGAACTATTTAATTTTCAAAATCAACAAACATTTTTTCAATTTAATGATGAATCCGGTATAGTGGTTAGCGACGCTGACTGCTGTGCCGTAGGGACTGGGTTCGAATCCCGAAGAAGACATGGATGTTTGTAAATGTATAGTGCCTTCATGGGGGTGCTCTAAATAGCCGCAAGTCCTCTCGTGAGGTTGGTGGAAGGGGAAGAGAGGTCGGAGGCCTCTGACTACTCCCAGAGTGTTCTCCCTCTAAATTGGGGTGGAACCAAGCCAAATCGTTCTGTCACCTGTTTGGTGCTCAAAGCTACGGCTAACGACAGGCGTCACTTAGCCCTTTGTCATGACTAATTTCGTGGGCCTCGATCTGGCTTTTGCCGATCAGGTGGCATTAGTAACAACAACAAAAAAATAATCGAATATTCATTTTAGAACTTAATATTACGAAGTTTGAATGATTTTCACAACGTTTTTATTGATATTTTGTATTTGAATGACAAAAATCGTTTTATTATTTGGTGCAATTTGGTGTTTGAATAATTAAAATTTATTTTTTAACTGTTTTCATTTTAATGAAATAATAAAATATTTCAATGAGTTATCTCAAAAATGTTAAAAGTCAGAAGCTTCTATTTTATTAAGGGAAAAAACTTTTATCTTGTAAACATAAGTTTTGGGAATTAAGTCTACCACAAAATAAATAAATAAATATAGGAGTGAATATGCATTTTTTTCCTATTTGCTATCATTAATAACTATACAAAAATTTTTATCTTTTGTAAAAAAACACATATAGCAAGTACCTTCGTAATAACTTCTAAAAATGCGTTCGTGTGAGCTTCTGTCAATCATATTACATTAAAAAAATCCTTATTGATTACATTACAAAAATTAAAATGTTTTTTAAAGCAATCCTGACAGAGTGAAAATTTTTAGCTATTATTACTTGTGATTATTAAATTTTATTTCCATAATAACACTTTGTTATGACTTTTCTTTACACTTTTTAATATCAATGTCTTACGTATAGATAATAAAACTTATTATTTATATTTGAAACTGTTTCTTAAATACTGGCAGGAATTTTTAACTTATTTTTCAGTTCCTACTATTAGCTCACACACACACTCTCTCTCTAATATTTATTTATAAATATATTTATTTTGTTCGAATTATCAATCGTTATTAAAATACTTTATTTTTATACAATCAAGTTCAAATAAATGTTTTTAAACTTCTAGTGGATGACACTTAATGTTAATGCAGTTTTTTCAAATATTAATTCATTAATTTAATTAAATTAAATTAATTACTGGTTTTCGATGCCAACTTAGATTCGTCTCCATTGTTGTAATAATATAACTGTTAAAACAATGACAAAACTTAACGTTGAAAACCGATTTTTCAGCCAAACTAGCCAAATCGGGTGTGCATTGTTGTAACAATGCAGATAAATCATGCTCTTTTTTCAATTTCTACTATTGGTTCACTCTCCCCCATATATATATATATATATATATATATATATATATATATATATATATATATATATATATATATATATATATATATATATATATATATATATATATATATATAGTTCAAATTTTCAATCGTTAATAAAATACTTTTTATTCATCCATTCAAATAGGATTTGACAAAGTTTTTTCTTAGATTACTTCTTTGTTGTTGCTTTGTAATTTTATTTTACTTGCATCCTTCCCAGTATTTATTTACTATGCAGGACGATTAAAATGGGAAGACTTGGGAAATTGGTCTCGTTTGGAAGTGCGAGCCGTGATTCGATTTTTAAGGGCAAAGAATGCGTTCGCTATTTTAATGAGCAGACAACATGTAGCAAAATTGTGTCAATCTTTTCAATCAGGCAGACAAAAAGTCAAAAGCCGCAACAAGACAGGGAGCGGCCGGAGAAGTTCTTCAGTGACAGAAATCAACACAGCATGAATTGGAAAATTGTTCCAAAATGATCGACAGGTAATTGCGTGAAATCTCGTCAGAGCTGGGACTGAGCTATGGTAACGTGCAGCATATCGTTTCTGATGTGCTGTGAAGACAGAGCTGTAAAATCATCCATCGAGACCTGGCCCAATGGACAGGGACCTGATTTCTACCAAGCAGGGTTAAACATGTTTGTTCTGCGTTCTAATAAATGCCTAAATAAACTTGGTGATTATATCGAAGTGTGATAGACACGTATGCCTCTTAATTCCCTTTTGTATTTTTTGTCTATTGTTAATAAATATTTCTTTATTCGAATTGTAAATTTTTTTCTGATCAACCATCGTGTATACTTTTGAGATTAAAACGGTGAAATCGGGCCTTTACAAGAGTTTCCTCTCGACATCTGGGGCGAAGCCATGTGTAAACTACGCCGCTGCGCAAAAGGTAGGTAATAAATGCGTTTTTAAGGCTTTTTCAAAAGCTATTGAACCATTTTTGATAAAAATAAGTAAAGAAAATAAAGAAAAAAAATACTTTTTTGGTTTTTATAATCAATCTAAGCATCAAAGCATCTACCGAGGCAGATATATGCGTTGTTTTAAACTTTGAGTGTGATTTTGAAAACTTTCAGCTCTTTTTGAAACTTTTGCAGACAATGTAGGGATGATAACTTGCGATGGAGAGCAGGAGTAAGATTGGAGGCAGGTCAATCCCAAGAGGAGATAGTTGTTGTAGCTGGAGTGTCCATGATGTGAAGATTGATATAAAAATGAAGCTTTAGATCGCTCCTTAGCTGTCGAAGACAGCTTCAGCAACCTCAACAGCTTTATGAGAAGATTAAAAATCCTCGGTCTTTTGGGCTGATCTTGAAAAGCCTAGCTTGAATTGCTGAGCAACCGAGGATATGTTGTGGGGACAATTGTACATTAGGGCAGTTTGGGCAATGATTTGTGGGAATTCTTTGTTCGTAGGTTCATATTTTCATTCCTCTTACGTGCTTTGTTCTAAGTCTAGTTATTATCGATGTTATTGTACGGTTATTATTTAGAGCTGAGATGGAATATTTAAGATTACTGTTGATTAGTCTTCGGCTGGTAACTGCATTGGCATCGATGAGGGTCGTGAGGTTAGATGATTAGGGGCAAGCTCTGGATTCCTTGTCAAATTCATCGGCTTTCAAGTTCATCGCTAAATTCATTACCAAGGATATTTACGCGGGCTGGTATCCATTGTAGAGTGCAGAATATCTTTTTGTGATGATTTTGTCGATGGATTGGATGATTTTGTGAATGATTTGGCACTTGCCCTTCTGAATGGCTTGCAGCGCAGATCTTGAGTCTGTGAGGATGATAATACCACTGGATTCCTGGAGTGAGTGAGTGAATATTAACGTCGCACTGTTCAGCTACACGGAGGCTTTTGGCGACCGACCACGTTATTTCGAACCATGGTCAAGTGACGTGGACGACATTTGAGCTGTCACCCCCTCTGCTAACTACCACACCAACGGGAGGACGTTTCAGCTTTCGATAGATTTATCGTGCATCGCTGCCCCACACGGCGGGTCTTTAGTGGTACTGGGCTCAAACTCGTGACCAAGCCAGCCACGATCCGATAGCTATACCACACGGCTACCTTGACCACCTGGATTCCTGGAAGCTCTTTGAAAGGAAAATCTCCAATGCACCCTTGATAGCAATGAGTTCGCATATGTAGTTAGATGCGATTTTTCTTACTTGAATTTTAGTACTCATGTTCTCTGTTTGAAGAATTAAAAAAAAACATCCGCATCTCCTCTCTCAAGATTTGAGTCGGATGAGCCATCAGTGTAGGTGATTGCCAAATTTTGTGTTTGGGTGGTAAGTTCTTCGATGGTATGGTCGCCTTTTTCTTTGATTACCGAGGCAGGCTCTTTTTTAGTACAGGGCCGGACGAGGTTTAGATTTACCTTTGTCTGCGGGTGAAGATGCAGAGTGTAGAGGGGGTAGTAAGATGGCCGAATGTGTCAAGAAATGTGCTTTTCAGAGTATGAAATCTATTATGGGAGGCCAGAACAATATTCAGAGCCCAATATTTCTTTTGTGAGTATTTGGCTGCTAATATCCTGGTACGACTTAGTTCTCGATAATTTTTTAACCTAATTCCTCCTATAGTATTGTTTTTACTCGTTAAAATTTATATAATCTTATACAGGAATAATAGTTATAGCATTATTTTTTGAGTTGCGAACTTATTTAACTCACTTTTCCTGATTTATTTCCTGCTAATTTTTCAAGCAAATCATTATTTTACTATGTTTCGTGAGAAAATTTAAAGCTACAAGCAACAATATATTTAAAGCTTTTTTTTCTGGTCATACTTACAGAGTAAAATGCTTTTTTTTCAAGAATTTTTCTGAATAACAATAGAATTCATTAGGAAAGTTGAATTACTTCTGAAGAAGTACTGCTGAAATAGAAGATTGTTCACAAAAAAAGATTCGAAGAAATAAACAAAAGCAAAATGCTCATAACAGAAAGTTTGAAAACAAACGGTATAAAATATGTTTTTTTTACACAAAACTTCATGAAATTTAAAACAATTTTGAGAAATAAACGCATTTAGTCAAAAGAGTACGTAATATGTCTTAAAGTGGGTTATAAATGGGTAAAAGCTTTGTCTAAATAAATAAATAAGTAAAAGAAAAAAACCCAGGTTTATCAATTCTTCCAATTTTATGTTTCAATGCCTGCCTTCTTCACTAAGCATAATTAATTCCAATGTGTTAGATGAAAATTCATGAATTGATGCTTAAATGAGAAGGAATTGATTTCCTATGCATAGCTTTAAAAAAGCATTGAATTATTATTGCTGTAAAACTGCAAAAACCATTAGCATAAAACTTCTGCAAAGTGAGAGAGATCGAGCCATTTTATTTTGTGTAGAAATTGCATAATTTAACTACCTAGTTGCAAAATACATATTGACCGTGAACTTCACGACAAAAGAAATATGAGAAAGCGTTAAGTTATTTATATTATACATTTGCTATGATATTGCTTATTGTGTATAATATTAACACATACACACAGTTATATGTTGTGAACCAACCTGGACTAGGTGGTATGAGTGGGTAGAGCATAGCTGTCATCACGCTCAGATCCCACGTGGTTTATCTCGACAACATCCATATGTAACGGAATCTGCCTCAGTCTTAATCTTGAACTTGGCTTCGGCATAAGTAGGATCACCGTTTTCTCGTTCTTTTAAATGTACTGTAATTTTTGTTCCTTTTTAAATGGAAGCTATTAATAGAGTTAAGAGTTAAAAAAAAAAAGGTGACTGCCTACCTTCAGATCAAATTTTTTCATAAAAAGAGATTTTTGAAACAAATTGAGTGTTTTTAGGAAGAAACATAAAAAAGATATGTAAATACATTAAAATTTTTTAAATAAATATTGTACTTTTAGAAAAATTGGTGGTTTTCGAGGAAATTTAACCAAATTTTTACCAAAACGGGTAACACCGTATAAAATTTCTAATACAATTATCACAATTTTCTTTATACACAACATACATATTATGGTGCTCTTCAAAATGAGCAAAAATCTAAGAGAAATATTAAAATATAAAAAATTACAGACAATTATACATAACAATATAAAAATTTTGATATTTTTAAAGTTTTTTATTTATAAAAACTATCCTAAATGAAAAAATATTTAACCTACAACAAAACTTTTGGTTCACTTTATGAAAAATAGTATAATAAACATTCCCACAAAATTTCAAAAAGTTATCTGGTTTGGGTCTTAAGATATCATGTAAATGGTAAAGCGTTTCTTTCGAAAACAAAATTTTGAGAAAAACTCATTTAAAGTTTTATCTTACCGTTAAAAGGTACACGTACATCACAAAATTGTCTAAATTTCCCCTGGATGATATGACACACCTTCCTTTTCTTCCTGGTGCAACCCTTTTTTCTTTCTGAGAGCTCGTGTTTTTTTTCTTTTTAATTTTGTAAAGGGTAATGAATGTCTTTCTGCGTCGTTAATTCGTCGATAGTCATACAATTTTAATACGTGTATCATAGCTACCAGCACTAAACCTCAGCTTATGTATCACTTTTAATAAGCCACTATCACCTTCATTAAATTGTAGAACTGCTATATATGCCCCTAATTTCAAAGACTTGAGTTCAACAAAGTTTTGTTTTGGAACTATGTTCCACAGAACACCATTGAAACTCTCGTTGGCATTCTGAGTCAATCCATGTAAACACTTTTCTAAAAGTTTTTGATCGCATAGTTTAAAGTAGTGTGGTTTAACAATATTTAAAACATTTTGTGGGAGTTCAGGGGCTTTGGCGGTGAATATTTTACGAAGTGCCTTTGCTTTTTGAAATTTGCACCAACTATCTGTTCCTGTTGGGCATTGACCATGCATAGGCTTTTTAGTACTGGAACAGCAGTGATAAAACGCAGTAATAACTGCGCTTTGCATGTTTGCTAAATTTTTTGTATTACTGCGGATTACTATTCCATAATAATTTTGTATATCAATTTTGTTCAATAAAATTGTCCATCAATTTTCCCTTTCCTCCCAATCCTTTCACAGATTTTTTTAACTTTCTCAGATGACTCCCAACCTTTTTCTGCACGTGACCAATAAATTCTAGTTTATTAACTGTATTAGGAGACTACATGTTTTTTACGGATTCATACGCTTTGGAATCCCCATCACCATAGTAATCAGTGTACTGCAATTTACGATGATTCTCTGATCGCTCAAATATGCGATATGCTCCGACAGTCTCCATACTTGAAGCCGAACCCATATGATTGCAACAAACATGTGCATTAGAAGCAGCATCTGGAACTTTAGCCTTCTTCGAACATATTCTACAAAAATGTGACATTATTTCGATGTCCAAAATTTTTCCTGTGTCAATGGATATGCAACTGACGCAACCATTGTGAGACGAGTAGCCACGCTTCTGCCAAGTCCCATACATTGACACGCCACAGCAGCTTATTGATTCTAAGGGTGAATTTTTTAATTTTTTCACCTCAGTTGCTGCATTTTCATGCTTTCTATAGAAACTATAGATGCAGCCTGACGAATCTTTAATTCTTGATTTCGAAAGGCTGTTTTGGAAAGAAAAGGCAAGTCCAACATACCGAACAGTTTATTTCCAGCTGTGTGTGTACCCTTTTCCAATTACTCTGAAGGCAAAAGCAATCAGAGTATTCAGCTTAAATTTATTGTTGATTTTTTCAGATGAAGTAAATCCTTTTAAAAAAATCACAGTTTCTACATTTCAAGGAAAAGTTTGAACATATTCCATACCTAGAGTCTTCTGTCAAACTGAGTTCATCATGTAAACAAACTGGACAACAAAGTACTGCAAACCCAGAAAGCAATGTGGTGACATCAAATATTCGATGTCCGAAAATTTCGTCAGAATTTCCAGAACTTTCTAAAATATTGTCCTTCAAATCTTCAAGTTTTGATGTACTTGCAGTTTTCAGTTCAATATTACTTGCAACGGTCGTATCATTTTTAGCCTGAGTATCTATACTTGAGCGTTTGTTCCTATACTGATTACCTGTAAACTTTCGCTTTCTTGAGCGATATTGGCTCTTATAACCCATATTTAAGATATTTTTAAAAACTTTTAAGCAAAATTTTATCGTAAGATATTAATTTTTGTAATAAAAAGCGACCCAACATAGAGCGAAGCAAAACACAAGCTAGAATGTAAACAGACTGTCTGTGTTGCCAAATTTTAGCAAGAAAGAACTATACTAATAATATAGTAGTGGCTGAAACACTAGAAAAAAAAATTACCGAAATATATTTTATAAATTAAAAAAATGAAAGAAACTGTAGTATTTAAAAATTGCAATTTTCTGCAACTTCCGGTTTTTAAATACTTCCGTTTCCCTTTTGCAGAGAGTGATGTTTTTATAAAATCACTATAACTTTATTTCTATTTTGCGTAAAGGAAAAAGAAAAACTGTTTTGGAAAGAAAAATGTTCAAACTATAAGATTTTGAAATAAAAAAAGCCTTATGTAGACGAAAAAACCACATTTTTAAGGTAGGCAGTCAAAGAATAGCTGTTCGTTCTGCTTCTACAAAGTCTGTAAAAAAGTCTAACCATTCTTGGAAACCTTCAATAGCCAGAACGAAACTCATCAAGAACAATTTGATGATTTAATTTTTAAGATTATTAAGTGTATTGTTTTATTTAAGTTTATTGTGTGTTAAGAATAAAAAAAATCCTGAAAAAGACATCTACGGACTCCAGAATTATTTGAATAACACCACACATACGCATCAGTATTTGCTATTGTATTTATTATTAAAAACAAAAACACTGCGTTATAGCTATATTTTTTCCCGTTTAAAAATTATTTTAAAATTTCATGATAATTATTTGATGATTCCATATTTACGTTTGAAGTAAAAGAATTAGAACGCAATTATTTTCTTATGGTAGCATAGAAGAAAACATATAATAGTAATTAAAAAGACCAGAAAAACCTAATGATTGATTTTGTAATTCAGTTTAAAGACTTCTTCCTTCTAAGAAATGTCAGTGAACCGGGACCCTGAATGAAGGTCTCGTCGAAAAATGCGTTTTTTGCCATCGATGTAAGTATTCTTCGTTTAATAGAAATAACAAAAGACTTTATTATTCATTGCAAAAAAGTTTATCATTTTGGAATGGAGTTAGAACTATTGATCACAATCAAGTGCGGCGAAAAATGCGGCGAAGGGAAAGTTTTCAAACCATTGTATTAGACGAAAACATTAAGTTGGTACAAGTTGTACATACCTTTAGTTTGTATATTTTCTATTTTATATCTTTAAAATTTGACTTACATTTGGCAAAAACATCTCTTAAGCAAAAAGTAACATAATAATATTGGATAGGTGTGATCATTGCAAGTGGCTAGGAACAAAAGCTTATTCTTTAAACATGGACGTCTTAAGACTCTTTGAGGCCCTGGGCCCAAAGAAATCTTAAAACTTTTTGAAGCCCTGCGGCCCCTATGCAAAAGTAGGCAGTATATTGCACACATCGTCATCACATAATAATACACTCTTACCACTTTTGCCAGTTGACATGCTGTTTAAAATTCCCTATTTTTCGGAGAATTTGTACTGGAATAATATTTGACTACATTAAAATTATCCGGATCTTGACCTTATTAAGACAGAGTTGAGAATGGAATGGGGCCCCGTGGAGGGCGAGGCCCAGGCCCAGTTGGCTGATGCCTTAAGAGAAGTCTCTGTCTTCAAATTATTATTGCTTTCATTTTTAACCTCAGCCTTTGGCGTCACTGGGAAAGTCGCCAATTCACTTTACAATGGGACTGCGGCAACCCCGTGTTCAACCAAACCACGATTCTCACTCTCAAGAATAACGATAGGACCCCATCATCCAAACGAAACTCTCTGCCGCTGCTGCCCCGGGAACGGTATACACCTATACACAGCAACTCATTGACGCACGTAACGCCCGCTCTCTACAGAACGAATATATCTGTATCGCTACCCCGAGGCGGAGTCACTGGTTTTCATGGTACAATGGCCAATTAACCACGGGGAATATAGAACCTATTAACGTACTCCTCCCATTCAGAAAGCTTCCTCGGCTGTGTAAGTAGCTGATGCAGTCGAAATATTTACTCTGGAGAGAGAGGAGGCTTTTTCTCTCCCATGCGCCGTTTTTGTATCGAAAAATATGTTTATGCTGCACCCCCCTTCACTTTGATGTCGTACTTTGTCCTCCTAAACGCGAACAAAAATATTCCTCTCCTCCGCCTCTCGCTTTCCCGCCCCACTCAGATAAAACGATTGTTTATTTACCTTTATTCGTTAGTGTTCGAATTTTTATCGTCTGCTATTATTCACGTGGTTTAACCCGACGACAGAATGGCGAAGCGAATTCAAAGGTACGGTTGTGATTAAATTGTCAATTTGTTGGAAAAGAGAGAAGAAGAAGAAAAAGGGGGGGAGGACAGACGCCAGTATAAAAATAAAAGAAAAATGTCGTTTGCTTAATAAAAATGAAAATTCGGTAGAAAATTCGACTTCACGTGTCGTTACTTCTTTTGAGGCTAAAGTGGGCTTATGTGATTTCTGCTTTTGATTCCGTTTTACTCTGGGAATTAAGTGTCGTTTGTTTATGTAAATTGAAAAGGTCGAAAGTTTTCGTTTCAATCGGATTTTGAAATTGCCCTCGCTTTGGCTCGCATTTTTGTTTTCTTTGTTTCGCCAACATTTTGCATTCAAATGGATTTCGTCTTGAGTGGCTACTTCAAAGAACAGCGCCTCCAGTCTTTCTTTTGATTGTCTGTACCCGTAACCGAATTCATTTATTTTACGTTGTTTATAATAAGGATGCGAAAGTCAATGAGATTTAAAAAAAGATAAGTTCTGAGGATATTTCAAATCGACTATTATATTTAAATACAAATCGAATATAAGTATTTGATTCTTTTATTGGTAATGACTTCGGCGAAGTTGTTTTTATATTTCTATTCTAGCGTAAAATTGTGAAGAGACTCAATTGCGTTTGATGCAAAGAAAATTTTATGCTACGAAATTTTTTTCTGTAAATAAAAAAAAATGAAATACACATAATTCAAGTTTTAAGTTTAAAAATTATATATATGATTGGATAATTCTGGCATACAAACGTTAATTCTCAAAAGATTTTTTTAAAAATCAAATATTAGATCACTGCTTCATCGCCTATATTAAACAACGAATTCAATTAACGAAGTAAAGAAATTTTTAAAAATTAACTAACAAAAGAGATTGAAAACCAGGAAATATTAATTTTAATCTTCTAAAAAGTAACAATAAAAGGTCGTTTTGAATAATTCTTTTCATGTTCAATTCAATGAAAATATCAGAAAGTAAAAATTCTGAAATTAAATCTTAAATTCAAACTTGGACTGTGGAATATTGAAACGAATGTAGGAAAGATAAAATGTACAAATTTGAAGCCTCCATGCATTGCCAAAAAATTCAGATTTTTGTTAACCTATTTAACTGTAAAAGTTTTGCAATGCAGGATTTCAAGTATTTAAAATACAAAAAAGTCTTGGAAAATAGGTTAAAAGTTAAGGATTTATTTTAGTTCACCTTTATTCTTATGATGTATAATACTGCATAAAATAAAAGATCACACAGAAAAAAATAGCACAAAAATAAAATCGCATGAAAAAGGACCGCACAAAAATAGGTTCTACTGTTTTCAAGTTAAGTTCAGGGAAGAGTACTTTTCGTGAAAAACACTTTTTCCACAAGCAGAGTATCATTGCAACGAAAACAACTTAATTGGTGGGTTTCAATATAAATACAATGAAATGCCTTAAGACGAAAAATCGGTTAACACGAACTAATACAACGGTCACGACAAAGTACTATGTATTTTCATACAGTTTTTCTCTTAACCCGAAACAAAGATCGCTTAACACGAAAAGATTTCCCTTCAGGGAATGAACAAAATACGGAAAACATCAGATACTCAATGATATATTTCTAAACGTTTCTGTATTATTAGACTATCTATCTTCTGTATCATCGGAAGAATTCGTTGCAGTAGATGATGATAATGTGTGTATAGCCCCAATTATGGCAGACAAAGTCATTTTGGAGTTTGTTTAAAGCTAAAAAAATATCATTGATGCAGAATCCAATGACGAAAAGGAAGTGAATAATTCAATTCCTATTGCCCCGTCATCCGAAATGAGGAATATCATGAAAAGTATGCGCAATTATTTAGACGCACATTCCAATGGAAAAATGAATGAAAAAAATGGACGACATTGAACGACTTGTTGACAGATGCTGAAAAGGACAATGCAAAGAAAAATATCAGATTATTTTCCAAAAGTTCAATGAATGTTTTTTTTCAAAAACCTTAAAAATTTTGTATTAAATTTCGTTAAGTTCTCGTTAATGTTTTTGTTTCATTTATTTTTATTAAATGCATGCGTATATACACATCTACGTAAATAAAATGTACTGTAATCAACTTAATGTTGTTGAATATATGCTTTTTCTTTTGCAATATCCTATAACATGAAGTTTTTTATTACAGGAAAAAATATTTCAGGCCCTTCAGTTTCGTGTTAAGCTATTTTTTCACTGTATATACATTCGAATCATAATATGATTACCCTGTAGGTTAATGTAATCACAGCGGCAGCCAATTACAGGTAAGACGGACATGCATATTTTTTTTTACAGTATAAACAATATTATTACAAAGCACACGTTCGTATATCAAAAGTTGCTTTAAAGGGTACATTGAAAAAGGCATGGTCATCAATCATGGAGTGAAACCGCATTTTTGAAATAACCTCTTGAGTGAAATTTTCTAAAAGTGCCGCAGTGTTTGTATATGTGACAATGGTATCTATATAAAGCCAGTAACAGCATCCGGACTAAAGTGATCATTTTGGACCAGCAGTAAGTTAAGTGCCTACGAATTGGGAGGTGCCGAGTTCTATTCACATTGGCGATCCAGGCTGAATTTTGAAAAACCGCAACCTTTTCGAAGCTGTCGTGGCACCATCTATCCACCGTATGAACAACCAAAAAGCCATCAGACGCGCATGACGCAGAAAAACAAGCCGTCAGATCCACATGACGCAACAATCCAAGTGATCATATCCATATGACGCAATAAGCAAGCCCACAGATCCCCATGACGCAACAATTAAGCCGTCAAACACACTTGACGCAACAGCTCACACTCGCCATAACAACTATATCGTTCGTTCGCATATCCACCGACTCACTGGTAAGGGAATGTGTGGCGGTTGTATCTATATAAACCAGTAACAGCCTCCGAACTAAAGTGATTATTTTGGTCCAGCGGTAAGTTACGTGCTTACAAATCAGGAGTGCCGAGTTCTACCCACATATACAATAAAGAGAAAATGAGTGCTACCTGCAGTCCCGGCGCGCAATCTATGGAGCACGCCATGCAATTAATTAAAGAGGTGAGAATCAACTCTAATGCTTGGTTAAGATTCATGGATCAGCTACCATTATTACCTCAAATGAATCAACATTACACAATAAAACTATCGCTGATAACTGCGTATTGACCTACGCATCCGACATCTGATTACAACTCCCCTGTTGGTAAGCGTTTCTTATAAGAAACATCATGATTTTCATTTCTGTACAAAAACCAGACCATGGAATAGTGAGTAAATGATGCTTTTTTCAATTCCTGCAGCATCGGGTGAATGGGTGCTAATATATTCCCCCGAAAGCAACAGAAAAAAAGTACAGTGAAAATCGAGTAACACGAAACTGAAGGGACTAATATTTTTTCGTGTTAAAGAATATTGTAGTAAAAACACCATATATAAACAAAATTAAATGTGTTGAGTTTATTTTATTTACATAGATGTGTATTTCTGCATATATTTGATAAAAATCGCAGAAACATTCACAAAAATTTAAATTTAATACAAAATTTTTAATATTTTTGAGAATCAAAACATTTATTGAGTTTGTAAAATAACAGATAATTTTCTTCGCATTGTTTTTAGCACCAAATTCTCCAGAATTTTTGTGATATCGTTCCTTTTTTTATTCATTTCACCATTGGAATGTGCGTCTAAATAACTATGCATACTTTTCATGAAGTTCCTCATTTCGGTTGACGAGAAACACACACAAGCTGCACTATTCAATTCATTTTCTTCGTCGGAATTTGCATCAATGATATTTTTTGAGCTTTAAACAAACTCCAAAATGTCTTTTTCTACCATAATTGGAGCTATACACACGTTATTATCATCTGGCTGGTGTTTTCCGTATTTTGTTCCTTACCGGAAGCAAAATCTTTTCATGGTAAGGGGTTTTCATTTCGTGTTAAGAGAAAAACTGCATGAAAATATATAGTAGTTTGTCGGGACCATCGTATCAGTTCGTGTTAGCCGATATTTCGTCTTAAGCGTTTTCACGTTAAACGTATACAAAAATCCTTCTCTAACGCCAACAAGGGAGAAGATGCCGTATAAAAGATGTTTTTTCAGCATTCTGGTGATTCATTGAATCTTCTGGTATGTGTTTTCATTGACAATGCATGCTTATCCCTAATAGTCAAACAAGTACAGCCCTACAGGGCTATGGTACATCCTGCGAAAGATAAGGTCTTTCAATAATAGAATGTCCCAGGGCATTTGCATCAAAATATCCATGAATGGCTTTAAGAGCATGGAGATAGCTTCCTCTAACTGCAATCACCGAAAAATTCCCCATATCTGAAACCCTGAGAAAATCTGGAGGAGCATTTGCATCGGCAAATCAGACAACAAGACACTTTAATATGGGAATCTTTACAAGTTATGGGATGCTTTGTTAGTCTAACGGTCAAATATTTCCGTGAAAATCTTCCACGCACACATTCAGTCTATGCCCCCTTCGGCTAACTGCTCTTTTAAGAGCAAAAGGAAGCTATTTCTGATATGGGTAGTAATATTTTGATTCGACTGTATATGCATATGTGTTTGCTTTTCTGTTTGTTTTTGAGTGAGTGTAATGCATGGCTGATTTTTAAAATTGGAACACCATGTAGGAAGGATGATACAAATGTCAAATTCTGATGAAAGGAAGAAGAGGCTGGGATACGCAAATTTATGTCATTTAAGAGCAATCAACACAACGTAATCGAATAATGCAAATGAGGGTTCATCAGTCCAGATGACTTGTCCTATTGCAGTTGTGTCCAGTTAAAGGGGTCTCGGCACCATTGCAGTATCTTAATAGCATTCCGATCCAAGACTAATGGTTTTGTAATAGCCACTCTACCATGAATGTGAGTTTGCAATACGATAAATAGCTTTCCTCGCTATAGGGTTCCGAAGGTGGTCTTGGACGTTATCTGCGTCAGTGTGGTCTGGCGTTTTCAGGCGACTCTCCTTTTTAACATCCATCTATCACAGTCCATCAGCTTCAATTTTCGCTCGCTGTCGAGCTTCGCAGAAGACACCTTACCCAAGTTTGTGTAGGTTGTCATAACCCTTGACATAGTGGTCCTTGAAATACCCACAAGGTTGGCTGTTCTTGACAAGGACGCCCCAGTGAGGCGAGCATCAATCATCATTCCTCTTTTCACGTCGGAGAAGTCAGACATAATCGCGCTTTGCTAGGAACATAATTTTTAATGCAACTCTTATACTGCCAAATGCTTGACTGATATCTTTCCTTTCGCTGTTACTAGGGGACACCTTAGTAACAGCGAAAGGACCACTGTTGCGACATGTGGTGACCGTTTATTGGACAGACGAAGGATGACTTATTTTTAAATGGGAGTTCCTATTATTCTGTTCTACACCTGTATATGCTAGACTTGCCATTTGCCAAACATTCACCACATGTGTCGAATGGACTGCATCATTAGCAGAATGAGGAAAACAAATATCAATACAACTTGGTGGGCATTGAAGAATTGTTGAATGTTATGTGCTAAGTATGGTCTTCCTTACCAATTAGAAATTTCGATGCATGTAAGGTTAGGGTCGATTACAGGCTCCAGATATATTAGGTGGCTGTGAGTGTACCAGCAATGCATATTGTGTGTGGGGGGGTCTTATAATATCTTATCATAGTGCTACCAGATTTGGATACGACCATCTTGATATTGTTGGCAGAACCCTGATTCATCTGATAAGGCAACATCCTGCCATTCGTCTAATATCCAAAACATACTTACAACCTCATATTTCTGAAGTGTAAATCAAAGGCAATCGCAGTAATGAATGCCTTTTTGAAATTCGATTTCCTGTAGAAGACGTGCAACAGGCCCTAATTATAGCCCTGTACCAGGTTGGATTCGTCATTTCCATCATTATCAGGCGTACAACAAACCAACAGCTCGGCGGTGTAAAGTAGCTAACATTTTCCTTCTATTTAGTCAACTCGTTCCTCCCCAATTCTGTAATCGGATCAAGGCGACTATTTTGTACAACACGCGAGCGTTGATTTTTCGGAAAGATAATCTTCACATTCTTTATAAGTTATAATTCTTCCCATGTCTCTCTAAAACCGGCTCAAATGATACTCTTATAACTTGATTTGATTTCACTGAGTATATTGAGTGACTACGAATTGCTTTAAAATTATTTTTATTTAAGTATTTCTATCAATAAACTTTAACCGTAAACCAGTCAGCCCCCCAGGGAGGACCCGTTCTCGGCGGATCTGTACTCAAGAGAAGAAAGATGTCTGCCAAATTTAATATTTGTTAGTTTAATAGTTCAGGAGATATCGTGATGAGTGAGGCAGTTACTTTTCTCCTTTATATAGAGAGATGAGATACACAAAAAGCCTTTCATTCAAAAATAGCGGAGAAACACAGTTTCACCGCTTAACCTTCTACCTTCTTTCCTTCCCTTATATAGCATTTATAATTTTATTTACTGTATATAATCACCTACGACCTATCTATATCTATAAGTATCATTTACTTCTGATGGATGGATCATGGGTAACCTAGGGGCTAGAGCATCGGACTCCAGACCGGAAGGCCTGGGTTCGATGCCCGATGCCACCAAAGACCCTCCAAGTACACACGGAGAACGTGCCCGTTAAATCAGTGGGTCCGAAAGTCGTGTGGGCGGTCGCAGCTGAAACCACGGGTGCAGGGGGCTGGGGAATATTTACCTCCCCTCCAGTTCCATGCCTAAATTGAGGAGGTGGAGATAGGAGGTGTCGCCATCTATCATAAAGAAGTCCAACCTGTCTCAGGCTCTGTCAACTTTCATTCCTTCCTTACGGGAAGGACGCGACAACTTCAACTTCTGATGAATCATCAAAAAGTGAAATGGATACTTTGAGATACACGTGTTTATATACACTCTGTCGCAAAAAAATATATGCACCCAGAAGAAATTGAGCTACATGCACGAAATTTGGTATGCATGTAGTGTATATGAAAATAAACAAATGATTAAAAATTCAGAACAAAATATCATTTTCTTAAGCGGTTACAGCTTGCAAAAGGTTAAAAATCAGTAAGTAGTAAAGCCACCTCTGGCAGCTATACAAGCCGAAATTCGGCGTGGCATCGATTCAATTAGATCACTTATGACCCCCTGTGGAAGATCCTGCCATAGTCTTTGCATCTGCGCAGTTAATTCTCCTGTATCTCGGGACGGCTGCAGTTGCCTTCCCAGACATGCTCTATTGGCGAAAGATCTGGTGACCTGGCAGGCCATGGTAGGACGTCATATCCTTGAAGACATTGTTGGGAGAGTCGCGCAGTATGTGGACGAGCATTATCCTGTTGATAAATGGCACATGGGCGACTTGATAGCATGGGTAGCACAATCGGCGTTAAAATATCGTCCGCGTATCTGCGAGCTGTCAAAGTGCCTTGAAGGACCACTAAAGATGATCGTGTGTCCCAAGAAATTGCTGTATGCCGCTCGACAATAAATGCCGGATCGGACCGCTGGCCGGTGCGCCTCCAGACACGTGTGCGGTGGTCATCAGCACTGAGACTGAATCGGGATTCATCACTGAAGATGACACGTCTCCAGTCTGTCACACTCCAAGTTGCCCGAGGTCGGCAAAAATCCAGTCGACACTGCCTATGATGTGGGGTCAGTGGTAAGCGTCTTAGCGGACGTCGGCTCCTCAAGCCAACTTCGGTCAGTCGTCTCCTTATGGTTTCTCTTGATGGCACTGGATGTCTGGAAGGAGGTAAGTGGCGTTGAATCGATGCTAGCGACGTTGTTGGTGCCGAAGTGGCCACTCTTCTGATTGCACGATCCTCGCGATCATTTGTGTTCCTGGGACGTCCTGACCCTCCGCGACGGTACACTCTACCTTCTGTGATCCACTGTTGCCAACACCGAGCAACTACCATATCGCTCCGACCGAGGTGGCGGCCGATACGTCTATTCGACCAACCTGCTTCTCTGAGAGGCCTATTATACGGCCCCTATCAAAGTCCGTCAGCTGCTCGTAGTGCCGCCGGTTACGTCTTAGAGGCATCCTAAGTCTCAATATCGTCTATCAAAGTCATCAGATTCGTTTGGATAGCCGTACGGCGCTCGTACTCATGCTTTTAAACTCTCCCAGTTGCGCAACTAATATGCGCATAGCACACTTAGCCTTCTCTCATTGGCTTCGAAATTTTAATCATTTGCATATCTCTTACCAGACTACATTCTTGCCGAGTTTCGTGATTGTAGCTTGATTTTTTCTGGGTGCATATATTTTTTTGCGACAGAGTGTATAACCCGGAAGCGGCCGCATGAGGTGCAGAGTCTCCCCAGGCTCACGATATCGTTAATTCTGGAAAAACTGTTTGTTATTAATGACCTTGACAGTATCCTTCTATAGGACGGTCTTCATGGGATCTAAAATATATTTGTAACTGATTTCCCTTTTTTTGGAAGTGGTAAACGTTTTAAGGTACTTTTTTTCACTGAGTTCCCCGCGCGACTACCTTTGTTCCAAAATATTTTCTATGAACGTAATACATTTTTCCCCTGTGAACAACTTAGTGGTTTTGATTGATGTATAGTACGAATTATTATGGTTTACAATTGTAAATACGCATAAAAATAGTAATAAAAAAAATGGTATCTACAATCTGTATTGAAAGAAGCTGAAAATGATAAAGCAAGGGATGGACCTGCTTAAATAATGCATATTAATCATGATAGCCAAAATAAAATTAAGAAAAGCGATGAACATGAAACGTTTGAAGTTGAAATGAAAATTTTACAACTGCTACCTAAAGAACTCCATCAAGAAAAATATGAAGCTATAAGTGTACCCCAAGACTCACTTCGCCCTGTCAAAAAGACGCTAACAAGAAAAAGTTCAACCTGCAATTTGACGATAATCAAAGGACAATAAAATTACAATAACTTGAACAAAACATGACAGTTTTGCCAGAAAATATCGTTCCTGTAATGTTAACGGAAAGTGTCTGATTTGTGTTCTTTATTTAAGTCACGCACATTTGAAACTTCTTGGTTGAGTTTGTTTGATATTTTTTCCCAAATTATCAAAGAAAAATTGAAAAGTTTTTAAAAGTAGATAAGTACACTTTCTCTTCATTGAATTATTCACTGTAATTACGATTTTTATTGTGTACAATAAAAACAATTATAAAAAAAGGATTGGAGTGATTCCACGTGACCTTTAACGTTAGTATCGAGTTCTCCCGGGTTAATAGGACACAAATAAAGGTTTAGTTTTGTGAGCGACATCCCACTGAAGTCACTCCCTCATTGTCCTGCCTACCTAAGGGAGAGGGAGGAAACAAAGCATGACCGGAAACATCCATAATAACTATTATTTTTTTTTATTCAAGCACACTAATCAACCACACAAAGTTAAACCACAAGAGGGAGGCCTAGAAGTGATATAAAGAAAGCAATAAAACCCTAAGTGAATAAGCGCAAGTAAACAGTTCAACTTAACCTAATCAATCTTAGACTATAAATACCAATCCACGAAATTAGTATAGTGGCAAACTCCGTTCTCAACTCAAGCTGTGTAAATCGATTAAATCTCACTTTAGTAACGCTGCAACAGATTTTCCGCTCCTTCTCCTTTCCCTTACCAAACTCTGACTTCATATATTCTAACTAATCTGCATATCAAGGTTTCTTCTTGAGAGGGATGACTGTGAATTAAACGCAAATGCTAGCCCAAAGATTCCCCAAGAGGATTAGTATGAAGGTCGCGTAAAGACCCATTACAGTTTTTTGAATTGATACAAGAATTACTTTACAGAAGATTTTCAATCTCTGCATTTATTTCTGATAAGGGACGATTCTTGTCAAAGGAACAGACAAGGAATTATTTCATGAGCTATCAACACTTTAATGACATTTTTCTAATATAAAGGGTATGCGTGTTTTAAGTATGATGTATAAGCTAAAAATTGTGTTAAATTACAGTACATTTTGTTTAGTGATGGCATAGTGTGAAAATTAGAAGAAAGAAATACTTGTTTAACACTAGATTTACGGACTGAGCCAATTTGACTCATTAAAAATTTGATTACTATATATCTATGTATATATAAGACGCATTTGTTGTCTGTTTGTCTGTTCCCTCATAACTCAAGATCCATACAACCAAATAACGAGAAATTTTGTACACGTAAACAAAATTACACGAGAAAGGTTCTTAAATAGATTTGGCGTTCATAATTCTTTCCGAATCTTTTAAAATTTAATTTTTAAGTGATTTTCCAGTGTTATGGCGTCATATGATGTCACGTTTCTTACTAAGTGGACAATTTATACTTTACATGCAATTTTTCAAGATTATTACATATTTTACAGTAGATATGTTTATCGGTTGGAATATTTATTCAATTTTTATATTCTTTGATATTTAATTAGGATTATTTTTCGAATAAATCATTTTTTTAAGGATTTATCTTTTAACAACTAAAATTTTGTTTTGGCAACATTTAGGCATTATCGCGGGATGTTTATGTGGGTGATTTTGCTTACAAATTACAACTTACAATTTCAGTATTTTTCCAGAGAATTTATTTATTTCTTTAGAATGCGAAGGTTATAATTTTGACAAACTAAAAATTCTTATTGATAATGGTATTTCAGTTTTTATTACTGCGATTAACATAAGTATAGTATTTCAGTTTTCGTTATCTGTTTTAGATAGTATTAAATTAAAAATATTTTGCAATTTTATGTGTCTTTATTTTAACCTTTAAGGGTATACTATTGGCTTCAGTGCATAAAATTGCCTTGCAGAAAATCAAACTTGGGTAATTATACTGCCCAAGTAAAAGCAGTGTTGGTAGTAATTACATATGAAACTGGAATAGGCATCAGAGAATCAACAAAACAGACAAATGGCTTAAATACCTGTTGAGGAAGCAGGTAGTCGTAAGATAAATTATTTTTGGTACTTAGGTACTATCCTAACAATCGCCAACGTTCAAAATAACTTGCGAAGTTGGAACCCCGATTTCGCATGTCATATACATGCTGAATTGTGAGTCATGTGCTTCGTTTCATATAATGTCGCCAATAGGTTGCGGTTATATGTAAGTACCTTATTTTTTTCAAATTATGCTTTGGCATTGATAAAGTTAGTTCAGTTCTTTTTATGTCGGTTAATGTTAGTATTGTACTTCATTTTTCAATTTATTTTTATTATCGGGATATATATACTTTGGATAATATTTTTATTTAGTATTTACGTATTGCACAATCACCAACGTTCAAGACAACTCGCCACTGTGGCAATCCCAACTTTGTATGCGTTGGATTGGCAATCATGTGCTTCATTTTGTATAATGTCACCAATAGGTTGCGATAATACATAAGTATCTTTAATTCTGTACATTACTATAACATTAGACGGGCCGCAACATACCAATTTGGCGTGATTTCAAAATCATGCCAATTGATTGATTGAATATTAACGTCGCACTGTTTGCTACACGAGGGCTTTTGGCGACGGACCACGTAATTTTGAACCATGGTCAAGTGACGTGGACGACACCTGAGCTGGCACCCCCTCTCCTAACTACCACACCACACCAATGGGAGGACGTTTCAGCTCTCGACAGATTTAACGTGCATCGCTGCCCTACACGGCGGGTCTTTAGTGGTACTGGGATCGAACCTGTGACAAAGCAAGCCACAGTTCGATACCTATACCACTCGGCTACCGCGGCCACTCAAAATCATGCCAAAAATGAGTATGTTGAGGAAGCAGGTAGTTGTAAGATAAATTATTTTTGTTACTTATATACTATCTTAACAATTTCCAACGTTCAAAATAACTTGCCAAGTTGGCAATCCTGATTTCGAATGTCATATATATGCTGAATTGTGAGTCATGTGCTTCGTTTCATATAATGTCGCCAATAGGTTGCGGTTATATGTAATTACCTTATTTTTTCAAATTATACTTTTGCATTTATAGAGTTAGTTCAGTTCTTTTTTATGTCAGTTAATGTTAGTATTGTACTTCATTTTTCAATTTATTTTTATGCTCGGGATATATATACTTTGGATAATTTTTTTTATTTAGTACTTACGTATTATTGAACAGTCGCCAACGTTCAAGACAACTCGCCACTTTGGCAATCCCAACTTTGAATGCGTTGAATTGGCAATCATGTGCTTCATTTTGTATAATGTCACCAATAGGTTGCGATAATACATAAGTACCTTTAATTCTGTACATTACTATAACATTAGACTGGCCATAAACACCAATTTGGCGTGATTTCAAAATCATGCCAAAAATGAGTAGCCTACCAATATGAAATTAATATTATGAGTATTATCTTAGCCTGTTTTACTTTCTTCATCTAATCCTTAATAATTTAAAATATAATTTTTGTTTTTTTTATAAAGAGTATTTTTTTTCCAGGTATAGAAGTTTAAGTTGGCATTACTTTCCAAGATGGCGACCGATTTAACAGCTGTCAAGTGATTTATTCTCAGTTTGATTTGGCAATTCATCAAAACGATCATCAAGCAAGGCGTAGATTCGTCGAATGGGCCCAAAACGAGATTGCCGTTGTTCCCGATTTTCATAACCGAATTTTGTTTAGCGATGAAGCGCACTTCTGGTTGAATGGCTACGTCAACAAACAAAACTGCCGCATTTGGAGTGAAGCTAATCCACAAGTGTATGTCGAAACACCGTTACATCCAGAAAAACTGACTGTTTGGTGCGCTTTATGAGCTGGTGGAATCATTGGTCCATACTTCTTCCAAAACGATGAAGGCCACAACGTTACAGTCAATGGTGATCGGTATAGAGCCATGATTACTAACTTTTTCATTCCTGAATTGAACAATCATGATGTCCAGGAGCTGTGGTTCCAACAAGACGGCGCAACATGTCACACAGCTTGTGCCACAATCGATTTATTGAAAGACACGTTTGGTGACCGCCTATTTTCACGTTTGGGACCTGTGAATTGGCCTCCAAGATCTTGTGATTTAACACTGCTAGACTACTTTCTGTGGGGCTATGTAAAGTCATTGGTCTATGTGGATAAGCCACAAACTCTTGACCATTTGGAAGACAACATTCGCCGTGTTATTGCCGATATACGGCCACTAATGTTGGAAAAGTCATCAAAAATTGGACGTCCAGGTTGGACTACATCCGAGCCAGCCGTGGCAGTCCTATGCCAGATATCATATTTAAAATGTAATGCCACAAGAGTATCTTTCGAATAAAAAGAAAAATTCATGTCAATCGAATAATACATCGTTGTTTTGATGCACACACAATTTCAAGTTCTACACCTCTAAAAAAACACCCTTTATTTTAGTACTTATATATTTTTTTTGGCGATTATGTACTGCAAATATTTTTTTTACACATTGCGATGTCTTTGCAAAAACAGATAAAAAACATATTTAAGGAAAATACCACTGATTAATTTTGCCAGTTTTTAAATTTTTGTTTGATGTCTGTCTGAAAGGCAAATAGCAATATAAATATTTTACCGTATATATATTATGTTTGTACGAAAATGTTTATACTTATTTAATCAAAATATAGAGCCTTCTTTTAATTTTGATATCTTTAAGATTTAGTTTTATGTTATAACTAGCTATACCTAGCTAAATGTTGCTTTGGCTCAGTCAACTTTAAAAGACTGGTACACCATAAAATATGACATGAAGCTTACAAAAGTAATAATACCCAAGAATTCAAACAAATCTATATCTATATATACATATAAGCTGTATTTGTTTGTCTGTCTGTCTGTTTGTCGGTTTCCTTATAACTCAAGATCCAGACAACCAAATAACGTGAAACTCTGTACAAATTCACAAAATTCCATGGGGAAGGTTCTTATACAGGTTTCGTTCCATCCCAACCTCACTCTGGCCTCCTCCAGCCAAAACGAGTGCTCCATGTACATGTTTTGAGCCATAGGTTCATTTTAGAGAGAGAGAGAGAGAGAGAGAGAGAAAACTTTACTAAACAAAAGCGGTAAGTAATTTGCAATATTTCTTTGTCATACACTGCCGGACAATTGCTAAGGACGGATAACACTATCATCCATAGCAACCACAAAATGAAAGGAAGCAAAATGTGGAAAATTAGAATAAGTGCGGGATATCAGTAAGAAGAAGTATGAGTATGCAATTTTTTTTCCACTTCTGTTCATCACGTGATAGCGTTCATAAGAGCTTTAAAGGTTTTGACACGTGTGGACAGCTGTTGTTTCAAGTCAAAGTTTTACAGGAAAGATTTAATAGACGAACTTAAAATTTTTGGCATGTCTTCCCGACATCACATAGATGATTTTATGCGTGGCCGAATTATTGGAAAGATCGAAGAAAGGTGAAAAATAACAGATGATGCCAGGGAGTTCGACATCGCTCACAGCGTTGTTTCACGCCTGTGGAAGTCATTTAAAACTACTGGAATGTGTAGTAGACGGCACGGGGGAGGTCGTGTTGGAAGTACGACGCCTGCAGAAGACAGATATATCGTCCTATCAGCAAAAAGGAACAGGCGCACCACAGCTCAGCAGGTGGCAAATCAGTTTCTTGCAGCCTCAGAAAAGCAGATCTCCCGAAAAACTGTTGCCAGACGTTTGAGAGGAGGAGGACTATACACACGCAGACCTGTTGTGTGTGTCCCATTGACCAGACAGCACCGTACTGCCCGTTTGCAATGGTGTCGTGAGCATCACAATTGGACTGAACAGGACTGGGCATGCGTACTATTCTCAGATGAGAGTAGGTTCAGTCTGTCATTGGGTTGTAGAAGCCAACTGATCTGGCGCGAGAGTGGTACTGCTTATCGTCCAGAAAATATCCAGGAAAAGGACCGATATCCGACATGAAGTATCATGGAGTGGACCGGCATCATGATCAATGGCCGCACGCGCCTACATGTGGTTGCGAATGGGACTATGACGGGCCAACGATACATTGATGAAGTTCTACTTCATGTTCGTCTTTTCTGTGGTGCTGTCGGTGATAAATTTGTTTTTATGGACGACAACGCAACATGTCATCGAACACTCGCTGTTCAGGATTGTCTAGACAGCGAGGGTATTCAACGTCTCGTATGGCCAGCGCGTTCTCCAGATCTAAACCCCATTGAAAATGTGTGGGATGCTTTGGGGAGGCAAGTTGCTCGTCGAAACTATCCTCCGACAAACAAGAACACCCTCATCCGTGCACTCACAGAGGAATGGGATAAATTGCCTCAACAGCTGCTGGATAATGTTGTACAAAGTATGGTACGACGTGTGGAATGTTGCATCACACTCCACGGTGGACATATCCCGTACTGATACCTTGCTTTAAGGTGCCTGTTGACTTTTAGATGCATTGTTCAATTTCTCCGTACGCAGATCAAATGAACATTTTTTTTCTTTTAGATGTTTCACAGCTTTTGTACTTTCCAGAACAAGAAATATTCTTTATTCTAATGTCTGAACAGTGTGGCAGCTATATTTTATCCTACTAGGCCTCATGTCTAGCTTAATGTTATGCTACATAGCAATTTGTGATCCGTCCTTAGCAATTGTCCAGCAGTGTATTTACTTTACTGTAAGCAAATACTGCAACAAATATCACATTCCTTCATTCATAGGAATGCCTTGTCATTTTTTGCTACAGTCATGCCTATGAGAAAAAGGGGGAGAGTATAGACTTGCAAACACCATGCTTTTCTCATAGACAGTTGTACGTGGCCTGCTCTAGAGTGGAAAATCTTTTTGCACACACTCCAAATGGAACTGCCAAAAATGTTTTGTCCATCACATTGCTTTAAGATAACTGTACCCTTTTATACAGTTTTGTAAGCTTCTACAGTTAATCTTATTTTAAACCCGGGCATAATATATATATATAACAGTTAATCGCATAACACATGAAATTTATTGCTCATATCAGGCCTGGGCAACAATCAAGTCACACGCGATCTTTTTCTTTTCCCATTTTGTATTCATTACATATAATATTTGTGTGTATGCGAGAGCCATCGTCACTTGTTTTCACTACTCCGCTGCAGTATTGCCCACCTGTTATTCCGATTTATATATCGCGTGTGAGGAGTGCATTCTTAGTGAAATATATAATTTATAATTTTGTGAAATTCATCTTTTACAAGAAAAATTGGATTAACAAATGTAATTTTGTAGTTTATTCGTAAAATATGTTACAATTGATATTTATTTTATCCGGTTATTAAGGGCTGCTACTATGAGAAAAAAATCAGAAAAATTCTTTTATTGAAAAAATAATCAAAATACAAAAAGACCAATCAGATAATGAGTCGGATGCAATTAATATAGACCAATGTAATAACGAAATTGAATCAGAGGAGGAAGTCAATAGTGGGCACGGTAGCCAAGTGGTCAAGGTACGGATCATGGCTGGCGTGCCATGAGTTCAAGCCCAGTACCCTTGAAGACCCGTCGTGTAGGGGAGCGATGCACGTTAAATATGTCAAGAGCTCAAACGTCCTCCCCTTGGTGTGGTAGTTAGGAGAGGGGGTTGTCAGATCAGGCTACACAAAAAATCATGGAGGGCCGCAGGTTTGCCACGGTTGATATTGACGTAGCATACAGCGGACATTAAAGGGCGTGTCGCAGGGAAATGATGGAATTAGGAATTTCATCAAATCCCTAATGAATATGATCAATTGACGGGAGTTGTTAAAATAACGTCTCTTTAAGGTCATTATCCTGATGAAAGTATGTGATTTTATCAAATACCTGAACTGTTTCAGTGAAAGGATGAAATGAACTAGTCAGAATTTGCACTGGAAAAATTGCTGTCCAAGAGGGGGCATCTGGAGCGGGTCGACTCCTTGTACTTCCTAACCAAACAGGTAGTACTATCAATCCCCTAAATATCAACCCTATATTTTTAAAAAAATGGCACCATAGGATTAACATAGGGATTGATGTTTTAGTGTGTAAGCAACCGAGAGAGGAAAGATGTTACACATCAAAACACGTACCAGTCTAATTTTCTAATTAGTTTCGAATAAATAATTTGTATTTCATTGACTATTGTTGTATTATTTACTTCTAGGTTTAGTAATGCGCCATATTTGTTAAACACTTTTCAACTCTTGACAATATTATTTTATCATTTCTCTGAAACAGATCAGAGATTCCTTCAAATCCCTTACTTTTATCAGGGAAATGACATTGAAGAGACGTTATTTTAACATCTACAGTCAAGTGATCCTCTCACTTAGAGAGATTTGATGAAATTCCCAATTTCATCATTTTCCTGTGACATACGCACAAAAATAGCTTCGCGGGCACATTGACGCCCGCGAGCATGGGGTAAAGATCCCCTGATATAGACTATCATGAATTGAAACTAGAGGGAGTGAGAGGAAATTATATTAATGTCGCACTGTAAAGAAACATGAAGGCTATTGGCGACAAACCTCGTAATTTTGAACCTCGGTCAAGTGACAGACGACACACCAGAGCTGGAACTCTCTCTATCAACTACCACATTCCATCAACGGAAGAACATTGAACCTTGACGGATTTAACATACATTGGCCCCCTCTACACGGTGGGTCAAATGAAGCACCAGTACTCTAACCAGCCACGCTATGATCACGAGTTCATGACCTTAACCACTAGGATACCTAAGTCAAACTGCCCTCATAGCTTAGATCAACTTTATCTTTCTTGCCCGAAAAAAAATTAAATGATACCAAAATGGAAAATAAATATTCGAATTTTATCTAAGCCCATCCAATGCACATATAACGCAAGCAAACAATGTTCAAGATCGAAATTTAATGACTGAATAATTCCCGCTTAATCCAATCCATGCCCTCAATTGAATAGAGCTTAACTCAATCAGTATTCTTATTCATATTTCTATTTTTTCCCCGCGATTGATCCAATCAAAAATACAATCCTACTGAATTCCTTAAAAAAATAAAATAGAGAAAGAGAGAGGGAAAACCGTGTGAGAGAAAATAATAGAAAAAACTCTGTAAAAAATGAAATGTGAAACAAAAAAAATTCAACGCGCCCACAGATGGAGAAGCGTGCCCTTAAAATATGTGTAAAATATCTGTTCTGTTTTTGATTGGCTGCATACCATTTCCTCGCACTCGAGCCCAGGACACATTATCCTCAGGATATATATATTCATGGTCGCCTGCGGGCCGGGTAAATTTTAATCAATAGGGGAACTCGAAGGCGCGAGTCGGGCTCATTAGCCGCAATTTGGTGCGAGTTTTCGCCGAGAGAAGCCAATTTTCTCAAATCAGCGCTTCTCCGTCGATGAATCACGGACTGGTGCATTAGCCTCATTTGCATTGATTACGAGGAAGGCTTCGATGCCTTGGCGAGAGCAAACGGGGTTGCCTCTTGGCGCGCTTGGCGGCATTCCATTGGGTGCTTAGGTACGACTGACATTACCGAAATAGTTTACTTTGGTGGTTTCGTTTAAAGATGATAACATAAATAAGTAATAAAATCAGCTAATGATTATTTTTTAACCATTTTGTGAAATGATTCTATCATTTTAATTAAATACAACATAATACATATTTCTAAAACACTAGAGTAGCAAATTTTGAATGGGTCATGTATCAAAAATCCTTCGGGGCTCTATTTCAGATATGAAAGCCCTGTTAGCGAGACTGTAGTGACACATGTTAGGGCTCCTGTAGCTAGGGGGCCCCGTACCATTGATACGGTTATAGCTACGTCCCTGTTCTCAAATTATTTCCAAGGCAATTTTTTTGTTTTATGCCATAGAAAAATACTATTCTAAATCTGAACTTTTTACAGTAGCGAAACTGACAATATAAGGGCCCTCTCCAAGCTCAAGTTTTGGCCTCAAATCCAAATATGTACTTAGTGTCAGTCATGCTTTAGGTCCCCCGCAATGCGGGAGATGCGGGGGTGCACGTTCCGCCACTGACTTTTTATCAAGTAGTAAAATACCCCCCATTATGAATTACACAATTCGCGTAGCTTGACATGAAAAAAAACAAAGCTTTAAAAAAAAAAGAAGCAACTTCTTTGTCGACAGCTTTAATTCTAACCTCACGGAAATAAATATCTCCACTTTAAAATACAACCCGGGGGTGGGGGGTACAAAACACAAAATTTAAGAGAATTGAAACTAAAACTACATTGTATTGTTTAAAATCATTTTCTTTTTTAAACCTATTCTGAGAAATTAATTCCGTTCATTCAACTGATGCAAATTAAAACATTTCACACAATAGTATGCATGACTACGTATTAATTCATCACGAACAGTAAAATATACAATATATTGTGTGAAAAGCATGGAGTAAGTAAAAATAAATAGGAATGTAAATAAAGAATAAGGAAAGAAATATGTTTGCCGGAGCTAAAAAGATACGAGTTTCATGGTAGTAGGGGAGGTAAACTTATTCCAGAAGAGCATATTGTAGGGACTGTACGAGGTATTAAAAGTATTTAAGGTTAAATAGCAAGAGATACGAGAAATATTCTATTTATCTTATTGTAATTTAACCTGTCAAATCCATAATAAGTTTCAAAGTACGTCGTTGGCTGAAATATTGATAATAGATGTATATTATCGATTAAAACCCACAGAGATAAGCAATGTTCTAATCATTTTTAAGAAATATTTCTATGTAACTATAACTTTTCATGATCTTTTTCCATAATTTTTCCCCTACCTCCCTCAAGGATATCTAATATTAAAAAAAATCAAGTATTATCTTTACTAAAGTCTCCCCGTAATCCATAATTTCAAAATTCGCTTTCATTAGTCTCAGCAGGCGATAAACCATCCATTACGACAACCCCTGACGCCATTCGCGCAGAAAATCTCGCGGTTTTCGCTCTTCTCAAAGAGCTAGGGATCAACACGATCGGGAATGGAGAGATAGACTAGGGACTGCCTCCAGCAGCGCTGGACAATTTTCCACCCCCGACCCCTCTCAGGACCCTCCCCTCCATCCCACTTATCTCCCGAAATCTTTTCAGACGATTCCTCCTCTTCGCGTCCCCCCTCGAATCGCGGGAACTGCAAACATCGTTATCCAAAGACGCGGTTCCAAATTTCACAACAGCAGAGCCCAAAGTCAATTTCTCGCGTTTCCCGGGTTTTCTAAAAATGTATCACCGCGCGCATCTCTTCTCCCTTTAAGAGTAGAAGGGTCGAGGGGAAGAGAGGGAGGAGGGATGTCTTTAAAATCCTTCTCACTAAAAGGAGCGGGTTTTGGCGTCTTTAAATTATGCTAAATATTTTGAGTGGGGGCTCGTTTCTTTTTCACACCTCTTTTGCAGAGCTCTTCCCATTTATTAACGCCTTCTGCAAGTGCTTATTTCGCGGTAATAGGCAGAACTCCGCGAAAAACGGTAATTTTGAGGAGATTTATATTATCGTTTGCGCTCGCTGCTTCAGGAGGGGGCGGGGGAAAGAGGTGATTCGATTACGGAACGAAGCGAACGACTGCAGAAAAATGTATTATCCCAACATCGGAAATTGTTATGTCGTTTATTTCGGCGTAATGGAAGTTTTCTTTGCAGTTATGCGGTTTACCTCTCACGAAAGAATGCTGTTAACAGCTTCTGCTTTTTTTTATTTATTGTTATCGTTTGGATCTTACTTAAATTACCGATAAATATTTTATCGACTGGTGTTTTTTTAATAAATCTATCTTGCTTGTTTAGTTGTCTCGTTTTTGTATTTAAATTAAGGGTTGTGCTTCGGGAAGAAAAACGAGAGAAGGAAATTGAATTGGAAAGAATTTAATTCAAAATTAAATGTTTCTGAAACACCTCGCGTTTTGATGCTCTGCCTAAAGTGCTGCACATTAAATACAAACAAGTATAGAGTTAACAGAGTAAACAATTTTGAAAAAAGAATTTCGAAGTATTTTTTTTACTTAGCTTTACTTAGTTTTTCTTACTTAGCTTTTTCGTGTTAATAAAAATATTGCATAGTTCGAGAAAATTTGATTCGTAAGAATCATCATATTCAATAAATTTTTAGTATATATATATATATATATATATATATATATATATATAAAGGAGAAAAGAGACTCAACTCAACTCATTCTGTCACTCATCATGATATCTCCGGAAATAGAGCTACTGACTTGAAATTTGGTAGACATGTTCCTGTCTTGGAGTAGATATCCGCTAAAAACTGATTGTGCGAAAATTGAACCCTAAGGGGTGTAACGAGTGCTTAAGGGCCGTTACAGATAAATATTATCGTTTTTGAACAATTAGACCAACATGCTAGAAATTTGGTTGGTCCGTTCCTTTCATGGAGTAGAGATCCGCCACAAAAAGCGTTTTGAGAATCGATCCGAAAGGTCGTTGCGAGGGCTTAAGGGGTGTTATAGATAAATATTACCTTTTTGAACTTTTAGACGTACAGACTTGAAATTTTGTAGGCATGTTCATTTATTTGTTGAATGCAGATCCACTAAAGCTGCATTCACACCAAGGCTGTAAGCGTCGAGCTTTGAGCGTCTAGCCAATCAAAGACTTAATCTCGGGCGAGATGAAATCTCTGATTGGCTCGACGCTGACAGCCTTGGTGTGAATGCAGCCTAGTGAGGGAAGATTAACGTCGCACTGTTAAGCTGCACGAGGGCTTTTGGCGACGGACCACGTAATTTTGAACCATGGTCAAGTGACGTGGACGACACCTGAGCTGGCACCCCCCTCTCCTAACTACCACACCACACCAACGGGAGGACGTTTCAGCTCTCGACAGATTTAGCGTGCATCGCTGCCCTACACGGCGGGTCTTTAGTGGTACTGGGCTCGAACTCGTGACAAAGCCAGCCACGATCCGATGCCTATACCACTCGGCTACCGCGGCCGTGAATGCAGCCTAAGAACGGATCTTACGGGAATGACTCCTATATGTGGGGAGGGAGCGGGGAGTTTTGTTCGGACTCATTTAAGAAATGATTTTACGAAAATCAACTCCTATGAGGGAGAGGGAATCTTTTGCTGTGTACTGATAAAAAAAATTCCCGTTTTTCGAACTATTAGACCTACAGTAATGAAATTTGGTACATATATCTCTGTTGTTGAATTGAACAGGTCTTTCAGAAATCGATCCTCAAAGGTGTTTACTGGAGTTCATTGATAAAAAAATCAGTTTATGATCTATTAGACTTAAAATAAACATACTTAATAGTATAGTTAAGTAGAGATCCAGTAAAAATGGGTTTTGTGGAAATCCACTTGGAAGGTGTTTATGAGAAAGAAAAGAGAATTCAATTTAAGAAATTATTTGGAATTTGTCCTTTTTTAAATCGAGAACTGAGAATATTTTTCAATACAATCGAATTCTTAATGCTAAGATATATATTCATATAAATTATTGATGTTTACAAAAATATATAAATACCAGCTGTTACGCGCCCATTTCACAGGGTATTTCATTATGTTATAAGATTAATCGTAACGATTAGTGTTTTTAATTTAGTGTAATCTTTCTACAAAATTCCGATGAATGACATGAAAGAAAGCTTTCACAAAATATAGAACTCGGATAAATTATTATAGTTTGAGCATATTCATGTTTAGTAGCCCCTTAAAATACGAGAAACTTTGCGCCATATTTATTCTGAACTACATCTTTGTTTGGATACTTAACCAACCTCTAATAAACAGAATAACTTATTTAATCAGTGGGTGGTTAAATTCTGTATAACTTATATTTAGAATATCAAATTTAAAGCAAATTCTTAAAAATTAAGATTATAAAAAAAGGCTATTTTTTTTAATAACATTTCACATTCACAGTTTGTGAGTTAGGGAGAGAGTTATATTAGCGTCGCACTATATATATTAACACGAGGGCTATTGACCACCGACAACGTAATTGTGAGCTGCGGTTAAGTGACGAAGACAACACCCGAGGAAGCACTCCCTCTCCTAACGACCATAACACTTTAACTAAAAGGAAGATGTTGAGCCTCGACAGATCTATCATGCGCCAGCCTTCTCTAAACTGCGTGTCTTCCGTGGCACCAGGACTCCAACTCATAACCCCTAGGCTATCGAGGTCCCTTCATAGTTTGCGAATCCAAAAGGAAGAGAACAAATAGTTTTTTTTTGTTGTTACCAATACCAACTGATCTGCAAAAGCCAGATCAAGACCCACAAAATTCATCATAGCACAGGGCTAAGTAACGCCTGTCGTTAGTCGTAGCTTTGTTTCACTCCAATTTTGAGGGAGAACACCTTGGGGAGGGCCAGGGGTCTCCCTCCTCTCTCCTCTCCCCCCACACACGAGAGGACCTGCAGCTCGACGGCTATTTAGAGTACCCTCATGCCGCGAAGGCACTACACATTTACAAACACCCCCGTCTTTCTCGGAATAGTTTTAAAGGGAGATATTAAAAATTCTTAGATCCTTCTAAAATTCCTCGAATGTTTTTAATAGTTCAGTTTTACGTGTATCTTGTTTCAAAATGTTGATACTAAACGACAATATACACTGCTGGACAATTGCTAAGGACGGATAACACTATCATCCATAGCAACCACAAAATGAAAGGAAGCAAAATGTGGAAAATTAGAATAAGAGCGGGATATTAGTAAGAAGAAGTATGAGTATGCAATTTTTTTCCCCACGTCTGTTCATCACGTGATAGCGTTCATAAGAGCTTTAAAGGTTTTGACGCGTGTGGACAGTTGTTGTTTCAAGTCAAAGTTTTACAGGAAAGATTTAATAGACGAACTTAAAATTTTTGGCATGTCTTCCCGACATCACATAGAGGATTTTATGCGTGGCCGAATTATTGGAAAGATCGAAAGGCGAAAAATAACAGATGTTGCCAGGGAGTTCGACATCGCTCACAGCGTTGTTTCACGGCTGTGGAAGTCATTTAAAACTACTGGAATGTGTAGTAGATGGCACGGGGGAGGTCGTGTTAGAAGTACGACGCCTGCAGAAGACAGATATATCGTCCTATCAGCAAAAAGGAACAGGCGCACTACAGCTCAGCAGGTGGCAAATGATTTCTTGCTGCCTCAGGAAAGCAGATCTCCCGAAAAACTGTTGCCAGACGTTTGAAGGGAGGAGGACTATACGCACGCAGAGCTGTTGTGTGTTTCCCATTGACCAGACAGCACCGTACTACCCGTTTGCAATGGTGTCGTGAGCATCACAATTGGACTGAACAGGACTAGGCATGCGTACTATTTTCAGATGAGAGTAGGTTCAGTCTGTCATCGGATTGTAGACGCCAACTGATCTGGCGCGAGAGTGGTACTGCTTATCGTCCAGAAAATATCCAGGAAAAGGACCGATATCCGACATGCAGTATCATGGTGTGTGCCGGCATCATGATCAATGGCCGCACGCGCCTACATGTGGTGGCGAATGGGACTATGTTGGGCCAACAATACATTGATGAAGTTCTACTTCCTCATGTTCGTCTTTTCCGTAGTGCTGTCGGTGATAAATTTGTTTTTATGGACGACAACGCAACATGTCATCGAACACTCGCTGTTCAGGATTGTCTAGACAACGAGGGTATTCAACGTCTCGTATGGCCAGCGCGTTCTCCAGATTTAAACACCATTGAAAATGTGTGGGATGCTTTGGAGAGGCAAGTTGCTGGTCTAAACTTCCTCCGACAAACAAGAACACCCTCATTCGTGCACTCATAGAGGAATGGGATAAATTGCCTCAACAGCTGCTGGATAATGTTGTGCAAAGTATGGTACGACGTGTGGAATGTTGCATCACACTCCACGGTGGACATATCCCGTACTGATACCTTTCTTTAAGGTGCCTGCTGACTTTTAGATGCATTGTTCCATTTCCCCGTACGCAGATCAAATGAACATTTTTTTTTTCTTTCAGATTTTTCACAGCTTTTGTACTTTCCAGAACAAGAAATATTCTTTATTCTAATGTCTGAACAGTGTGGCAACTATATTTTATCCTACTAGGCCTCATGTCTCACTTAATGTTATGCTACATAGCAATTTGTGATCCGTCCTTAGCAATTGTCCAGCAGTGTAATTATAGCAATTAATATATATTTTTTGATTAAGGTTTTTAAAAAATACAACACATTATATAAATTTTTTTTTACAGATCTCAATAGCATAACTTCTATAGAGATCGGAATAAGCTCGAAAATCAAGCACTAATAACAAAGATTGCCTTTGTTTTTTAGAAATATTACTTCAGTACATCAAAGTAATGCTTTTTTTGATTAAATAGGTCGATGAACTTTACTAATAGCTTGCATTCATTTCCCCCTCATCCGTGTAATTTTCAAGTGAAATCTTTTCTGTCAGGAAAAGAAAAATGCTCTATGTAACACACAAGTTTTCTTTCAGACCTACGCGTTTCAAAACATTAAAAAAAATTTTCAGCATATAAAATAACCGTATTGCATCTTTAAAAAAATTAACTATTGTTAAATTAAATTTTTTTATGGAAATTTTATTAAACTTCGAGTGGCAACACATTGCAGTTTAACATGACTATGATGGTAAGCAACAAGGTGTTCATTACATTGTAAACTTGTCCCACCAGAAATTTTATGCAATCGGTTGTTCTCCGAAACAAATTTTTAATAATTTGGGAAATAAAATACGATTTATATAAAACGAAATGAAATTCGATGTTTCAATCTTTAAGTGTGTTAGAATTAACGAAAAAAACGTTATTTCTATATCGTATCATTAACGTAACGTTACGTTACCATTACGGGCATGTGAAATTAAGAGTCGTTTTTAAAATATACCCAAGTGTTGGAATATCGATCTTGGGTTCTGAAAAGATTTAAAATAACTTAAAATTAAGTCTGTTTTTAAACCCGATTGTGTAGGCAGAATTTTCAAAACATTAATGAATTTCTTTTCAGAAAAATTCTTTAGGTACAATAGGATCAAAAATGGATAAGGTAAATCGGAGAAAATTGCAATACTTAAGAATTTTTCTATTAGTGCATAGAAATTAAAATAATAAGACCATGAAAAAAAACTTTATTTTTCAATATTTAGTTATGTATACAAGTTAATTCTCTTGGTATGAAAATAAATAAGAAATTTAATGTTAAAAAGAAATTCATTTAATTGTGAAATGTTCATCCACATATGTGAGGAAGATACCGCCAGACATGGAATAAGATTCAACACTACAGTAAATAAAACATAAGACAAAAAATTAACAAATTAAATGTGAAATAACAGTAACTATCTGAATTTTTTTTTTTCTAATTTGTTTGCTAAAAGCTAATTTTCCCTGCAGAACGGTCTACAGGAGGTTGAAGTAGTCGACTTCAGCCTACACATCCTCGTCCTGTGTCACAGCCTAATTATTGATTGTATTTCACACGATAATATACAATGTTATAAAATGAAAAAATTTAAAGATTATTTCTCATTTCTGAACCATGTGGGGTCTTTCCCCAAGTATACGGCAGATGCTTATATCATTATTGCTGCAGCGTTATGTTCTACATGCATCGTATGTGTAACATGCGTAACTTGTATTGTTAATATCTTATTTTAAATAACAAGTACGTTTATAAACTTTAAGTATGAGGAACGGAATGTTATAGAAGTTCTACTCTTCACATTAAATCTTCACAAGATCAAAAATTAAGGCCAATTAAAGATTAATTCAGATAAATTCACAAGCCACTCTTAATGTCGGACCAGACTCTTCACTCAAGTGGCTCAAGAGTGCCATCTATCGACGCGTAAAAGCACTATTAAGGCTGTTTTCTGTTAATAGGACCAAAGAATAGGACCTGAATTTCGAATATTTTGTCAGATATAAAAGAAATTAATGATATTCTGGCTTCACTCTCCTTTAAAAAGGAGCATTTATCATACTTCCCATTTATAATAGAGTTGATTCATTTGTTCTAGTATTAAATGTGTTTCGCATTCTTATCCTATACCGTAATGTTAAATGGGCTTTGCCTTCACGTATAGAGAAACAAAGTATTCACGGAATATTGAAATTTTTTAAAACCACTGTATTGTCAACATAGCTACGAGTTATAATATTACAAATTTCCCATGTAAACTGGGTCATTTTTCTGTCTGAAAATGTGCTTCGCGATTAGTTAGAGCTCTCGTACTTTTACCGAAAACAGCCTTAAAAACAGGAGTCTTCCACCGAATTGCCTTATACAAACGAAATTAACGAGTCTTGTATAAATTTATGTATTAAATCATAGCGACTCCCAAATCAAGGCATAGTCATGAAGATATAAAGAGTTTTATTTTGGAAATACTTTTGCTCACATCAACTCGTTTCTTACCCATTTGATCAGAAGAAACATCTAGATCATTTCCATTGCTTAAAACGCTAGGGTTCACAAAGAACTGTATCAGAAAGCAATAACTGGCACTTATGGCAGCCAATACAAGCCAAGATGTGGGCAGAAGCTGCTTGGGTCACACTGCGATTCGAACAAGGTAAACTTTAAGACCCTTGTAGTGTCCCATCCATATAAGTGAAGACACTTGATGTACATTGAGGGTTTTATTTCACACAAACAAGACAGTTCAGACATTAAATTATTACTCGTTTTAAGTAAAAATCGTTGAAAATCGAGTTAATGACACTTGTAGAGAAATAAAGCAAATAAATGGGTCAGTGGTTTCCAACCTATCTTCCTCCGGCAAATGCAAAAAGTTTCACTCAAAACTTGCTTATAGATTTCACAAATCCAAAGTACGCTCACTGTTGGAGCCAGAATACAATCTTCCTCGTCGAGAGCAAATCACTCTCCCTCAATCTCCACACTACGTTCACGGATGGAGCATAAAAACTTTACCTCTCGACGAGAGAGGCAATTACCGACTGACGCTGGCTTGGCACTCGCGCAGTGCTTCGGATCAGTCCACGTTGCCACCTGGCGTTTCAGAATGGGTCTTGAGTTATCTACACCCTCCACATGCCGTTGAGCCTAGCAAGAGTATTTTTATCTTGACTACTGCTTGTCGCAAAACAGGAACAGGACAGTTTCCTTCACACTACTCATGTGCGGGTCCTGCCTCCCAGAGAAACTGATGTCCCGTTTGACCCAGGTAGCAATTTCTGAAAAAGTAAGGTAGTCACCATGTGTTGAAGTCTTATAGCCACCCTCTCGAGTCAGACTATCTGCATTCTCATTCCCGCAGACATTCACGTGCAACGTACCCACTAAGAGGAAATCTTAACATCGGCACTCAATCAATTTAAAAGCGGGTCAATACTCGTTGTCATTCTGTTAAATATAACTTCGGCTATCTCACCTGTATTGAACCACTATCAGTAAAGAAACACTTTAAAGCCTCAATAGCTAAAAGATCTACCCTAAAAACTGAGTAGCAGTCAGGGTTTCGCATACTGATGCCTATGTCGTTCCCCTTTTTGATAAAAATTCCACTACCCGAGGTAGCGCCTTCAGTCTAAATCACCACACGAGATTTTATGAATGGTCTAAAGCAAGAAGGATAGGATACTCTGGATGTGTTGTGTGCCTTTGCTTCGTACGAGGAAAATTCGGTCTTGGAAAAAAAAATAAACTCTTTCATAAAACGGCACAGCGACACCCGTACAGCAGTTCAGTGAGATATTGTACGTGATCAACTTAAATTTATAACCCTAGCCTTTTAAAAGAACATCGTTTTTTTAATATGAAAATAACTTCACAGACTGTAGAATATTACAATTTAAAAGTATTATGGAGTATTTTCATACCGGTTTACCGGAATGTTGTCTGCCCGGGTTACAATAAGTATGTGCATATCTATTAGATATTTGGCTCTTCATCATTAAGTGTTTACATACTGATATAAATAAACCAAATCCAAGATAATTCTTGTTAGTATTAAGCGAGACTCAATCGTGTACCCACGGCTATCGATAGTCACCCATACAGTATATAGTAGTTAGTGACGCTGACTGCTGTGCCGTAGAGCCTGGGTTAAAATCCCGGATAAGTCGGATGTCTGCAAATTTATAGTGCCCCCGCGGCATGGTTGTACTCTAAATAGGCGTTGAACCATAAATCTCACGAGGCTGGAAGGGGAAGAGGGGTTTGGAGGCCCCTGACCACTGCAGGATGTCCACTCTAAAAATTGGAGTGGGAAATGGCCTAAATCGTTCCGTCACTTGTACGATACTCAAGACTAGGGCTAACGACAGGCGTCACTTGCCCTTTGCGATGAAGAATTTCGTTGGCCTCGATCCGACTTTTACTGATCAGATTGCATAACAAAATGGTTACCGATTAAGTTCATCTACGCCACTATATTTTGAACGAATTCCAACAATAGAGATATGCCACAAAAGCGCGTAGAAATGTATCGAGAAGGTTAGTGAAGTTACAGTTTAGGGTAAACAAACAGAATGTTGTTCAACTTGCAAGTAGGCCATTTAAACCATTGCGATATCACTGCTCTTTTCTAGTTCAAAGTGGTTTAAACACCGGAGATTGCGGAAAGGTTTGATTCTGCTAAAACCATTTCGGAAACTAGGATTAACATGAATATTAAAGATGGGGCTAAGTAAGCGGCAAAAACTTAAATTGTCGAGTCATCATATGCACATTTCTATTTGCTCGGAAATGTGCAACTCTTCTTAAAGCGAATGAAAACTTGCTCTTTCCTTTCTACGTTCCCATGGGTAATCTACCTAAAATCGCATCGTCACAGAAAACCCTGCCCCCCACCTTTAGACTAAAAATGAGCGAGTGAGTGAGTGAATGAATATTAACGTCGCACTGTTCCGATACTCGAGGGCTTTTGGCAATGGACCATTCGTCATTGAGCCATGGTTAAGTGACGAGGACGATACCCGTACTGGCACCCATCTCCTATAAAAATAGGGGCGGTAGGCCTAAAAGCGGCAGGATGCCTACAGTAAAATTAACGTCGATAATACTCCAGAAATAAAAACCTTTAATCCATAAAAAATAATGATTAACATAAGTAAACAATTTAACAATGAATTTCAGAGTAAGGTAAAATTAGACAAAGAGACTTAAATGTAAAGGAACACTTTCTACGACAGGACGACTGGGAGTGTACGACCGCAACTACCAAACCACACCAAGGGGAAGACGTTTGATCTCTTGACAGATTTTTCGGGCATCGATCTCTAGACGACGGGTCTTGAGTGGTACTAGGCTCGAACTCTTGACAAGCCACCTTGACCACTAGGCTACCGCGGCCACAAAGTTCCGTGGAATTGTAGCTGGAAGCTGTAATACAGCATCGGCTGGCTTTCACTACGTCACTTGAAATACTCCTAGATGCAATTCATCTTGCCCTAGCCGCATTGAAGCCTTGCAGTGAAGACTATTACGATATATCAGTTAAACTTTAAAATACAATCTGAAGTTTCGTTATATTTTGATTACACAACGGGAGATCCACCATTTGTACATCTTTAAGATTATGTTTCCGTTCCTGGATGAGTAGTTGAAATTACGAGTCTTATGCAACATAACTACGAACCCACCCATCCAACAACTTAAAACTAATACTGTACCAGATTCTGAAGCTATTATTCCCGATACCGAGGAATAAACGTATTAAATACTGCTTTACAGTTCTGTGAGAATTGGGACAAACACGTTCTTTAAGAAAAGTCCTCTTTCCCGGGGATTTTCGGCCTCAAACCCGTTTCATCTGTATATTTTCTAACAATGCACGATTACCCTTCACTAATCTGAACCGGGTTGGCTACGTTACCGTGCCATGACGAAAATTTTTCCCTTTCGTTGCTGAAGGAAGTGGTCGCACGTGTGAAGTCTCCTTATGACGTGAATTTAAAAAGTGTCACTCTCGGGAAAGGATTAGATTTGTTACCCTTGGTCAGCTTACCTTACTTATATGACTGAGAGGGATGCTGCAGCAATTTGAGCTTAGTAATCCTAGAAACTCTGGAATTTCAATCAGCAAAAAATTCCATTAGTGCCTCCATAACGAAAGTAAGTGTTGACTCAAATGCAAGACCACACCTCGAACAGACAAGTTTCTTGTACAAAATGCAATGCATCCTTACGAGACAAGTAAAGATCTTCAGACAGCATCGCCCCCTACACGGAGGGTCTTTAGAGGTAATGGGCTCAAACTAGTGACAAGCCAGCCACGATCCGATACCTTGACCACTAGGCTACCATTGCCACAAATTGAAAATGAGAATGTTGAGCATTTAATAGTAGACTCCAAGACCAACACGTTCCGAGTTGTTGAAACCGAACGAAAAGTTACATTTGGAGAAATACTATCAGCTAGTTGATACTTCAAACAGAAAAAGGCTATTCATGCTCAAAATAGAGTACATCACGAACTACCAAGTCATATTGCCAGTCCGCATGCTGCTTAGAAGACTGGCCATAAATTGCCAGAGAGGCTGAGAAACTGTTGCTTTCATCATACTTCTCGGACCAAAATCCTCCGATTGCTTTCGTCTTTAACAGTTTCGCAAGGCAAACAATTCAAAACCTAAGATGGTAATCGGACTAGCATTGATACAACTCTTCGTCTGTCGGGATGAGGAATTTTTAAAAATTCGGTCTTTGCAAATTTTATCTCAATTGAATAATATTGACCAGATTAAGTTTAGTTAAATTATGCATTTCATCATTTTATGACTTTCCGGCCAGCCTAATAATTTTTAATTGAAGTAAACTGCTGAACAAGTATTGTGCATTTATAATATTGATAAAAATTTTAAGCAAATTATCCATTCAAAAGACTAGCAGATCAATCTTTAAGACTTTTAGAACTACGTGAAAAGTTGGATTAAGAATTTCTTCCTTTGAAAAGTAACGGGAGAGTTTGCTTTAAATTAGAGATGAACACATTACAAAGGCCAATACCTCGTGATTTATAGTGGAGATCTTGGCATAGTAATCTGCAACTATTTAATTCCAGGCTCTTGCATTGACCCTCGATCATGCAACGAATAAGACACTCGAGCTGGCTCTTGGCACTACCCAAACCTCAGATTCTATGCGCATCAGCCCTCAAGATGCCGTTTTCATTGATTCTCCGATTCAAAGCCGAGTGTCATTAAAGACAGTGACGACTACGATCCCGAAACTGACCATTTTCTTGCTGCAGACTTCATTAAATTCCATTGTAGCTTAATACAACTTAAAGAGAAATTAAGACAATTAAATTAATGCCGAGAACTATGGCAAGTTAATGTTGAAATGTAAAGGTATTGTAAAAGGCCATCGTCCATAAATTGTTCAGTTTCAGGAGAGTTGATAGAAACTTCCCTTCACAAGAAAATTTCTTTGCCAAGCCATTTTTTGTTCATTAATCTATTTGCATTCCTTATGCTTTTTTGCAGTAGTTTTTACACATGGAAATAATTTTGAGGAGAAATTACTGCAATTTTTTTTTGATTAATGCCTTTGAATAATTATGTACTCAAGAGGAAAATGGGGAAGCCTGTTAAGCCCTCCTTTAAATATGCAGGAGAAATTTATTTGGTTCTCATTTCAACGACTCTCCTAATATCGGTGAAAGTGGTCCGACATAAGCAAGGCCACTTATGAAAATTCTAGAGATTCGAAGCGATATAAAGTGCTCCGACACACGATGTTATTGGTCAAATGGTGATGCAGAATAGGAGAAAATGCTCTTTATAGTTAATTTTCTTTAGAGGAAAATTAAGATTTTTATTCTCAATAAAATCTGAAGCAATTGGCTTGGTCATTTACACAGATTGTCCTCAGGCACTCTATTTCGATTTTCTGTAAAAAGATTATGTACTAGCAATAAATATTTTAATCTCTAATTATATAAGCAACTACTCTAATACCCAGGGTTTTTTTCCAAAATTTTTTGAAGTTCCACTACTCTATAAACAATGATATCTTTCCAATTAAACCAGAAATCTAATCGTTTGTTCCAAGTAAACTTTCTCGCAGTTTACCACACCTTGCATGAGAGTTAAATCCAAGATAGTCTTGAGAATCTCAATGAGATCCCTTCTGAACAAGAACCTGTGGCATCTCTAAATGCAACCAATTCAGTAATAGTCTATGCTACGATGATAATTTTAGCATTGTTATTAAAGTACTCACTTACGGAACAGCAGGCATTGGTTCCAATCTTCATTCCAAACTTTATTCCCAACAGCTAATGAACAACCGAATACAAGTTTCCATTTTAATATTAGTGTTACTTGGACAAGATTTTAGTATCATTAAATGTATCTAATCTGACGAAAGGCTGTATTAAAGTCTTATTGCATAACTGACAATGCATCCAAGAAAGCTCGAGTTTTAAAGAGTGCCTCTCCCTAGATTCCCTTGCTATACAGAGAAATCGTTGCAACCTACGAACTTATTCAATATTTACCATTGTGTTTCTATATACATACTTTATTCATTCTCTTTACAGAACTCTGGATAAAGTAACTATCAAATCGGGATTTCTTGTCCAAATTAAGGCTTCTCTTCCACGCAGACCAATGACTACACCTACTAACTGAGAACTTAGAAGCCAAGTTTAAGATCACGTGTGGCTGGTTATATTAAGGATGGATTTTAAACACGCTAGCTCTCAAAAGCCATTGAATGAAACTTTCCAAACTTATTAGCATGAACACTCACTTCGCGAGGCGACAAAAATTTCAATAAGAAATTGAAGTCAACCTTAAACATGCCATTTGCATTGTGCCGCGAGAAACTTTCTTAATTTTTCTTGCAATATCCATTTGGATGGCTATTACCTACTTCAGAGCATGGACTTAAACATGGAAATAATTTTGAATTACAAATTAGTGAAGTGGCGAGGACAATACCCAAGGTGGGGCCCGATCAAACTTCCTTACCCCGTCAACATCAGCGAGTCGTAACTTGGCACTGCAAAGCAACACGAGATAATGGACCTCACAATTGACCCATGATTAAGTGACAAGGGCGATACCCGAGCTGGCATCCCCTCACATCACGAGAGCAGGACATCGAACGTCAACAGATTTAGCGTGCATCGTCTCCCCCTACACGGCGCGCTTTTCGGTGGCACAAGGGCTCGAACTCATGACACGCCAGCTACGAGTCCATGATCTGGATCACGGATTCACAACATAGGAATTTTGAGTTTAGATTCGGGCTGCAACCTCTATATATGATGGACCTTTAGGTCTATCGAATCATGGATTGGAGTCGTATCTACACTAGTGGTCTTTCAGTAGAGACGAGTCGATACATCAATCCAAATCTCCAAGTTAAGGCCGAACTTGCGCATGGGCCATTCGATACAACCAGGAAGTCTCCATTCCTTGTTCAGCTTGAAGATTAAGTTTCCGTTTCTGGATGAGTGTGGATCTAGTCATGGAATTTCATATGACATGACTATGATCCCACCCATCCAACAACGCAAAACAAGTGTCATATTCGATGACAGATGTATTCCTCTTCCATAGCGAGATCTGTTGTATCGGGTATCACAAGGTTTTCAGGAGTGTTTTGCAATAGTTCCTTAGGCCCTGCAAAAAGTCTTAATCTGGTAAATTCGAAACAGAAGCTTGAAGACAAGGATAAGAAACTATTTGAAAAGTCTGAATATAATATACACTGAAGTAAGTTAAGAGCTAGAGTATTTTCGATAGCTTGGGAATTAGATGTCTGTTTGCATGAGTAGTCAAATAAAGTCCGTTAATTTGAAATTGTGGATATTAAGATAAATTTCTTCATTACCAATTTTACAACCATACGACTTGCCAAGAGTAGCCTTTGATACCGAGATTCAAAATCCAAGACACTCGAGACGTATAGGTAGTCGAGTTTCTCGATATTAAAACATTAGAGTAACTAGGAAAGTCGATTTCATTAGACTTCTTTTAAACTCTTAACTGGGTCTAATTCATTAAAAACATAGACATTCATTTTTTGAATGCAGATGCTAAAATTAATGTATCTAAAGTGTATGAATACCAAAATTAAGATTCTGAACGTAAATACCAAGCTCCCCAACATTTTCCTCAGCATACCTTGCAAGCTACAAGTTAAGGTATTATAAGTGAACCACATTAAGACTAGTCTCAAGATTCCGATGCATTCACCCTTTGCAGTTACGAAAATAATCCTTGGCGAGAAAGAGAAATATGTAAAGAATACCGGAAGACATTAAAGCCAAGTAGTCCAGAAAAGATCAAAGAACGTGCAAAGTGTAGTCCACGGATAATTTCGCTAGTATGGACAAGTTTAAATTTGGGACCATGCTTTGAACATGCTAATTCATTTTTAGTTAAATTTTCCGAGATTTAACATTTTGGATGAAGTGTTAGCGAAATTGAACAAGCAATCAATTCGTAATGCTTCAAACTCTAGTACTTAAAATAGATTCCTTAATACGGTCTTTAGCGTATTCATGATAAAATACAGTATTTAAAGCTGCTAGAGTTTAGAGAGTCCGATACCAGACTAAGTCTGTTCGATCGAATAGCTGGATGTAGACCATTCGGCCCTGTAGTGGAATTAAAAAATTATCCTTTAATACAACGAGTTTTGAATATAGGTTATTTCATCTTTACACATATTCTAGAGTTCAAATCCATTTAATATATATATATATATATATATATATATATATATTGCAAGATAGTTCTTGTAAATTCTAAAATGCTGGAATCTCGTTTGTAAATTTTACGCAGTCTTCGACATCTGGAACTCCAATTTTATGACGAAGCTTGATCCTAACGTATTAAACCCATTCATGAAGTATCCATTTTTAAAGGTTGAAAACTAAGTTTCCGTTTCGGGGTAAATGGGGAATGTAGTCATCGATTTTTATGCAACATGACAATAACCCCACTCATCCAACAACGATGAAATATAGCCAACAATGCAGTCTCCTGAATCCGTGAGATTTAGGCACATTTGATGCTCCGATATCAGAGTTTTGATAACATACGAAGATACATTTACCTCTTATCAATCCCGCCTAAATTCTTCGCTCCCACACAATTTTAACAAGAGACTGTGGCGGTCTCGTAAACCATTTTCTGTTAGGGAACTGGTGACGCCTCTGCAGTCAGAGCGTGGAAAAAAATCCAAGGTCGCACACTACTGTAAGGCAAGTCAACCTTTGATCTTCCTTTACAGTCTACAGAGGCATGACCGGAACAGTTCCTACTCCAATATCCGGCTTCCACGTCCACTGCATGAAGAGACTAGGGCAAATAACAATTCCAGCCACGTCCAAGGAGAAGAGATTCTACATCACACGAGGCTTAAATGGCCGTGACGCATTTGATCTTCAGAGACCAAAAGGGAAATCAAGAGAATCCATACACCAAGAAGCTTCAGATACTCTAGAGCTGTGATACTCAACATACGACCCACATGTGGCCCGTCACGGCCGATTGTTCCGAGAAATTCATGTTATATGAAAATTTGGCGAGAAATTTTGTTAAAGAATCAAATATATCAATTATGCTGTCGATATCGTATAGGTGCGAATAGATACTTCTGATAAGTGACAATATAAAACAGGGAAGTAGCATCGATTTTATGAATTTAGCCAGTTTCATATCTTGCAAGCGTAAAATATTCGTAGAAAATAGGTTGTTTCAAGACGATTGGGATGTTGCCCATTTTGTAGTGAAAACCAATCATGGTTCAGTAATTGATTTGTCACGAAAGTGTTACTTAAAAAGACCAATAAACAGGAATAGTGTTCAATGACAGCTTTCCTCGAAGATCTTTTAAGAGATGATATATAGGCTTTTTTGAATAATCTTTCCAACAGCAAAAAATTTTGTCAGTGGTAATATCACAGCGATAATAAATGCACCTTATGAAATTTGTTATATTGGCAATTATATGGAAATAGTTTACCGATGCAGGAATTGTGAAGGAGTGATTCTTAAATTATTCCAATTTAGAAAAGTTTAGCGACAAAAATAGAGTATAGAGTACAAAACATTAAGCAAAATAGGAGTTAATATTTTGATGAATTGTCCACACTTCAAGGTTTCTATGTTATCTTGTCCATAAAGCATTTTTCCCCGCCCCTCCATCAAACCCGATGTTGCAGCCCCCGTGAAGTAGCTAACATGTAGCCCGGCAGAAGAGGTTGATTATTCCTGCTCTAGAGACATTTCTACGAGCTTCAACCCTCTACATCGCCCCAGAACACTTACCTTAACCCGTCAAGGTCCACACATACGAGCATCCAGCCTTTACATGGGAGTGATCCAGCCTTTACATGGGAGTGATCCAGCCTTTACATGGGAGTGATCCAGCCTTTACATGGGAGTGATCCAGCCTTTACATGGGAGTGATCCAGCCTTTACATGGGAGTGATCCAGCCTTTACATGGGAGTGATCCAGCCTTTACATGGGAGTGATCCAGCCTTTACATGGGAGTGATCCAGCCTTTACATGGGAGTGATCCAGCCTTTACATGGGAGTGATCCAGCCTTTACATGGGAGTGATCCAGCCTTTACATGGGAGTGATCCAGCCTTTACATGGGAGTGATCCAGCCTTTACATGGGAGTGATCCAGCCTTTACATGGGAGTGATCCAGCCTTTACATGGGAGTGATCCAGCCTTTACATGGGAGTGATCCAGCCTTTACATGGGAGTGATCCAGCCTTTACATGGGAGTGATCCAGCCTTTACATGGGAGTGATCCAGCCTTTACATGGGAGTGATCCAGCCTTTACATGGGAGTGATCCAGCCTTTACATGGGAGTGATCCAGCCTTTACATGGGAGTGATCCAGCCTTTACATGGGAGTGATCCAGCCTTTACATGGGGGAGTGATCCAGCCTTTACATGGGAGTGATCCAGCCTTTACATGGGAGTGATCCAGCCTTTACATGGGAGTGATCCAGCCTTTACATGGGAGTGATCCAGCCTTTACATGGGAGTGATCCAGCCTTTACATGGGAGTGATCCAGCCTTTACATGGGAGTGATCCAGCCTTTACATGGGAGTGATCCAGCCTTTACATGGGAGTGATCCAGCCTTTACATGGGAGTGATCCAGCCTTTACATGGGAGTGATCCAGCCTTACATGGGAGTGATCCAGCCTTTACATGGGAGTGATCCAGCCTTTACATGGGAGTGATCCAGCCTTTACATGGGAGTGATCCAGCCTTTACATGGGAGTGATCCAGCCTTTACATGGGAGTGATCCAGCCTTTACATGGGAGTGATCCAGCCTTTACATGGGAGTGATCCAGCCTTTACATGGGAGTGATCCAGCCTTTACATGGGAGTGATCCAGCCTTTACATGGGAGTGATCCAGCCTTTACATGGGAGTGATCCAGCCTTTACATGGGAGTGATCCAGCCTTTACATGGGAGTGGTGACCCGCTTCGCGGCAAGGCCTTAGTGTCGATATGATCTTTCAGACTATTTGTCAATTTAGAACTAATTGGTAATCGCGACTCTTCAGTGTTGTGTGAAACAATTTGCATCCTTCAACAGCATACATCGATTTTAGTTATGTTTGCATACAGCACACAAATTACGATCGGTTTCGAAGATTTGTTAAACAGTGCCCGTAGATTACAAACTGTGTAACCCAATATCTACACAAAAATAAGTCTTTAATTCCAAATCCACAATTCATCCAATATGCATCAGTTTTTAAGCGCGTCTACTTCGAGTCAATCGAACTTCAACCAAGCTGAGCGCAAGATGGATACAATCGAAAAATCGTATGCAATACATTTGGATTTTAACTTTTAATTTGAAGAATATATTTCCCATTGCTGGATGAGTGTGGATCTAGTCATGGATTTTTATATAACAGGACTATGAACCCACCCATCCAACAACGAAAAGTATATACACGTGCAAATAGTCTTCCAAACCCACGATAAAATTGCAAGTGCATCAGCTCTTTCAACTACTCACAAAAACTTTATAATCTCCGATCAATATTTTTTGTTCGTAGGCTAAGGCAGCGTTTCTCAAACTGGGGTGCGATAACACTAGGTAGGGGCCACAAGCATATCGAAACCAAGATTTTTTTAGAAAAACTTGCTAAAAGGCAGCAAAACAAAATGCATTCCGACATAAAAGATACATATTTACACTCATAAATGCATCAGTACTGCAAAATTCGTTTTATAGTTGGGTTAAATTAACTAAAGTACTAGTATAGTAATCACCAGCGACTCGCGAACTTGCCATACAAAATTTAGTTGATAATTTGTACGGTTTATAGTTAAAGACGTATTGCAGCTTTAGCCTAAAAATTGAATTAAATATACATATTCATTGTATGGAGATGGTCCGATGAAAATTACAATTGAAAATTGGGTCGCAAATATTGAAAGTTTGAGAAGCACAGCTTTAAGGAAATAATTCACACGTACGTTCGGAAAGTTTGCTTCCCCGATAGCCCTAATACGTTTGGTTTATCTTTAGGGCAATTAAGCCTAATTTTCAAAACTTTCAGTATAGAGCCAGTTCTGACCCACCATCGATTCTCAACTCGAGTGAACAGCCGTCTTTAGAGTTAATTAAGGGGTCACAGGGGTGTTAAATATCTTTAGGAGTCTTAAAATATAAACAATTTTCAAGCAGGTATAATTTCTTTAAATCTAAGTTAAATAATTCGAATCTTTTACACATTACTTAAAGGAATGGGGCTTCAGAATATAAAATGTTTAATATAATCATAATTTTAAAAATTAAGCATATGAAAATAAATATTTCTTATAGAAAGTTTCTTAAGTTTTACGTCGCACATGCTATTTTCTAAAAGAGTGGGTTTAATTACTAGCAATAAGTTGATTTATAAATACAAGTGTATTCATAATACTTTGTAGCTACTTTTATTTAAATAGAATAACTTGCATATTTTAATAAATAAAAAAACTACATTTTTAAAAAATATTTAAAAAATTGCAAAATTTTACAAATATTTTGAAATACAAAAGATGTATAATACTAAAATTAGGTAGAATTTAAAGAGTATGATTCATTGTATAATTCTATAAAGTTTTATACATCAGAGGCTAATATTTTAGAAAATAGCGTGCGCAAAGCAAAAAATACTTAATATTTATTATATAATTTTCATATGCTTATGACTTTATTATATTTTAAACATTTTATACTTTTCTGAAGGCTCATTCTATTTTAAATATGTAAAAGATTTGAATCATTTAATTTAAATTTAAAAGAATTATACCGGTTTGAAAATAGTTTATATTTTCAGACTTCTAGAGAAATTTAACACCCCTGAGACCTCTTAACTTACGATTTCGAGAGTTGTATCTATATAGACTGATATTTGTTAACATAGTGGATTCCTTTCCCTCTTAGAATACACCCGAAAAGAAAACTTGGCGAGATGTTTCTCACTAGCATAGCAAGACTTCTTGCAAAACAAAGTTTTTTTTATAGAGAGACTTCTCAAGTTACAAAAAATTATCTGCAATTGTCAGACATTCTTGAACTAGCAGGCTACTAGAGACTATTAAATACTCGAAGGAATTTAGAAGTACCCAAGTATTCTATAACACTCGGTTAAGTTACATCGATTCTATATTCTCCATCGCGCCTTTAATTTTTTCACTAAACGTTACTTCTATTGATGCAACCTTGACCGGGATTTTGAGCGCAAGATTGGTTCAAGTGTTCAATATTTTTCCATTTAACAATTATTACAGATAGCACCTACTTATAGAGTGCAACACGAGTATTGGATGGCTGATGATTGTTTTTGCATTTCCGAGCCAGGTGCATAGTCTAACGCCCATGCATCGATCCATTTACATTGGAGTACAACATTACGACTTAGTCTCAAGACAATTTCTACATATCGATTCGAATCTGCTCACCGATTCAATACATGCATCATCCCTTCTCTATTTGAAGAAGGCATCTCGTATCCAGGCATGCCAATCTAGAGGAATTGTACCGTAACCATTATTCTATTCTCCCAACTAGGCCAAAATACGCTTCATTTGATGCCGAAGGATTTCTAACTTAATTTTTCCACATTCAAGCTATAAAATTTACGGTACTATCAAAGTCTAGTAGGAACTTTTACTACGGAGTTTTTATGCCTTCCTAAATATTTGAAAGAAACGTTTGTAAAGCACTGAAGAGAATTAAAAAAGTTTTAATTTTCTGAATTACAAGTCACGCTCAAAGCTCACGTGATACAATGCTTAGTTTGACTTTAACAAGTTATCGTTTTTAGACGAGAAGATCTAGTCATGGATCTCTTTATACCATATGGCTAATACCAACCACCCAACAACGAAAATGCTTACCAGATGCTGTGAAGCGTCTCCCGAATCCATGAGGTTTAAGCGCATTTGATGTTCAGACATTAGAATTCTGATTACTAGTCTCTACGAATACACATTTATCCCGACGAATTTTTAGTGTTAAAAGGTGAGCGTGAAGTCTGGGGGCGTCACGAATTAAGCTTAAATTTTATGAGATGGTAGATTTTGTTTCCCTTTTGATGAAGATATATAGTTGTAGGGGCCCCTACTTAATTTTAGATATTTGCTACAGAACTGAATTAAAAGAGTGAATTACAAACTATTACACGTAATGGGTTTAGCGTAGCAGCAACGGATCGTTGTTCCTCATCATTAGGAGAGGTTCGAGCCCGAGGAGGATGAATAACTTATTTTACGTCTCTTTTTATAAAGATACATAATTGAGTTCAAATAAATTGGAAATGAAATGTCTTTAATGACTAAAAGTCTTACAAGAGTTGTCATTATCATTCGTACAAGTACAGAATTTAATATAAAAGCATTTTTCAATAAACAGGAGAAAAGCCCTTTAATTGCTAGTTAATCGTGCCCGGGAACAAAACACAGATTTATAGAATTAGTATAAAAATACGACTACCTTCTTACCCTTCACTGTCCGTACAATGATGAAACTTGTCCTAAAAGGCAAATGAAACAATTATAGAAGCATCTCGTACATCGAATTAGTGCATTATTGTCGCATATGTATCCGTTTCTTTGCATTTCGAGTGAATTGCATCTTCAATTGCAAATATCTAAAAAATTGCCGAATGACCCCTATAAGAATACATCTTCAACATAATATAGAAACATTCGCGATAAGCAGAAATGGTTCTTTATTGAATTAAGGCATTTCAGGATGTAGAAATTGATAAGCTATCCATGTTCAGTGATTGTTCGATACAACTCCGAGTAATTGAGAGTGCTTATATTTTGACTTTCGATGAAGCAACGAGTAAGACACCCGAGCTAAATTGCATGAGCATGAGCCCTCAAGATGCCGCTTCCATCGATTCTCCGATGCAAAGACAAGTGCCATTAAAGACACAGACGAATACGATCCCGAGACTGACCATTTGCTTACTGCAACCTTTAAGTTGCATCGCAGCTCAATACGATTTAAAATTAATGCAAATCCCGAGAACACTAGCAAGTTATTAAATAGAAGGTACAAAAAGCCATCCTTCATAAATTGTCTCATTTCAGGAGAGTCCCGTAAATATTTTTAAAAACTCTTTTTTGCATTTTTTTCTCACATGAAATTTTAAGGGAAATTACTACATCTCAGATTAATGCCTTTAATTGTTCGATGTACCCAAGAGGAAAATGGCGATACATGTTAAACCTTCCTTTCAATGTTCAGGAATTTATTCGGTTCTCCTTTCAATGACTCACCCAATATCGGCGAAAGTGGCCCTACATAAACAAAGTCGCTTACGGAATTTTTTTTAGAGATTCGGAGCGATATACACTTACTCACACAAAAGTATGCAATTCATAGCTTAAGTGAAAAAGCTCTAGTTCTCAAATATAAGAAAAATATTTTGGAAAGTCGTTTATAGCTTCCGATTCAAGTCATAAAGTAATGAAAAATAAACCAAATTATATGTTTAAAACTTTAAGAATAATTTTGTTTACTATCAGAAGAAATTTAAGTCACAAAAAAAATGTATGCACTTTGAATTTTTGACATTTAAATAGACTGAATGAAGCTTCGAGTGAATTTTCGTATTTCAGTGATAAGTTTAGAAGTTCTGCTACAAAGCTTGCAAGCTTGAGCTTTAAGTACATCAATTCACCAATGACTCTACGAGGAAAAGAATTATCAAAAGATCTAAAGGATGTAATAATAAAGGTCTATAAGGAAAGCAAGTCCCAGAGACAAATCGCTAAAATCATAGGCAAAAGTCCTGCAACAGTGAAAAAAATCATTGAAAAGTTCCAGGCTGAGGGGAATACTCTAAACAAGTCAAGAACAGGACGACCGTCCATTTTCACGGATCGAGAAAGGCGAATTGTTGGAAATGTGAAAAACATCCGAAGATTAGCGCACCAAAAGTAAAAACTGATGTGAAAAACAATTTCGCGAAGTCCTGCAATCCTGAAACAATTCGCCGTGTGTTACGGAAGGCAGGATACCATGGTCGAAATATGCGAAGAAAACTATTTGTTAGCAAAGCGAATTGCAAAAAAAAAAAAAAAAAAAAAAAAAAAAGATTTTGCAAAAGAAAATTAAAAGCGGGACACATTTTTGGCATTCCATGATTTTTTCGGATGAAAGTAAATTCAACATACACGGGTCTGATGGACACCAAAAAGTTTGGAGGAAAGCAAATGCAGCTCTAGAACCAAACACGAGAGGAACTGTAAAACACTGGTGTTCGATTATGGTTTGGGGTTACATGGTAGCATTTGGAGTAGGAAATTTAGTTATAATCGAAGGAATAATGAATCAATATAGCCATTTGGCTTAGATTATTCTTTAAAATATTCAAAGTGCTTCTAAATTGGGACTCTATGGATCCTTCCCTTTCCAAGATAATGATCCCAAACATACTGCTCGGGTTGTTCGGGAATGGCTGCTATATAACGGGCGAAAACAGGTAGAAACCCCACCTCAGTCACCCGATCTTAATCCCATTGAACACTTGTGGGTTATGTCGATCGCCAAATTAGAAAGCAAGAGATCAAAACTAAGATTGATCTAAAAAAAAAGCCCTTTTGGAGGAGTGGCAGAAAATAGCATCTTCTGTCACTCAAAATTTAGTAAAATCAGTGTCATCTAGATTGAGAGCTGTTATTAAGGCCAAAGGCTATCCAACAAATTACTCACTTTTTGAAAAAGTGTAAAATTTGCAATATTAATGTCCGTTTTGTCTGCATACTTACTTTTATGTAAAATACATCCTATTTTAAGTTAAGCTCAGCTCATCTTACTAATTAAATATTTGTATTTAAATATTTTTCGTTTTGTAATTAAGCTCGATTTTGCTGTAATCAAAATAAATCGTTAATTTGAAAACTTTAATATTGTAGTTCTGTCTTTTTTCATACGGCATCACATACACTCTGCATACTTGCTTTGTGACTAAGTGTATAATGCTCCGACATACCATGTCATTGGACAAATGGCAATACAGATTATAGAAAATTGACTAAAGATCATTTTCTTTTGAGGAAAACTTCCATTACTACTCTTAATATTTGAAATAGCTTTGTTATTCACCGTTTTCAGTCACTCGTTTCGATTATTCGTAGCAAGGTTCGATACTAGCAATATTTTAATCTCTGCTTATATAAGCAACTACTATAGAATACCTGAAGTTCTCTTTTTTATTTCAAAATTCTTGTAGTTCTACAATTCGATAAACAACGATATCTTCCCGATTAAACCACAATTCCAATTGTTTGTTCCAAATACACTTTTATGTAATGTATGGTAAACTGCAAGAGAGTTTAATCTAAGATAGCCTTGAGAATCAACGAAATCCGTTCTCACAAGAAGCTTTATTCTCAACAGCTGATGAACCACTGGATACAAGTTTCCCTTCTTATATTAGTGTTGCGAATGTTGTCTTAGATGAGACTAGATTAGCATCATTAACTGTATCTACTCTAGCAAAATGCTGTATTGAAATATTATCAAATAACTGAAAGTGCATCCAGGAAAGCTTATTTACGTTTTGAAGAGTTCCCTCCCCTATATTCCCTTCGTAGGTTGCAGTCAATAGGATCTTATTCAATATTTTACCATTGTTTCTATATACACACACTTTTCACAGAACTCTGAAAAAGTAACGATCAAATCAAGAGACTTGTGGATTTCTTGTCCAAATTAACGCTTCTCTTGCAGGCAAACTAGTGACTGCACCTACTAACCGAGATCTTAGAAGCCAAGTTTCAGTTCGCATGGGGCTTGTTACATTAAGGCTGCATTTTAGACATGTTAGGTCTCAAAAGCCGTTGAATGAAACTACTTTACGGGCATCGTAGTATGCTCAGTATTACTTTACGACGCGTCAATCAATTTCAATGAGAAATTCAAATCAAACTTAAGCATGCAATTTGCCGCTTTACTACACTGTCACGAGAAACTGTTTCAATTCATCTTGCAATATCCTTAGACGTTTGGATGATCGTTAACGTAATTAAGAGCAACTCTGTGGCATCATTAAAGATTTACTACATTTCAATTCAAATTTAAGGAAAGTGAGGAGGACGATACCCGAGCTGGGACCCGCTCAAACTTTGCGATTCGCCGATGTTGACGAGGTAACGTCGCAGATTGAAACACGAGGATTGATGGTGATGTACATCAGAATTTTAGTCCACAATTAAGTGACGAAGACAACATCCGAGCTGGCATCTCTCTCCAGAGTACCACATCACGACAGCTGGAGAACATTGAGCCTCGACAGATGTAGCATGCATCGGCCTCCTCCACACGGCGCGCTCTTCAGTGGCACAAGGCTCGAACTCATGACACGCCAGCTACGAGTCCATATATGACCTGGATAACAAGTCTACTGCGGTCACTGACAATATCAAAATCTTGAGCTTAGATTCGGGCTGCATCAACCTCTATACACGATGCGCCTTGAAGTCTGCCTGAACATCGATTGGAGTCAATACATCAGTCTAAATCTCCAAGTTAAGGCCGAACCTGCGCATGGTCCATTCGATACAACCAGGAAGTCTCCATTCCTTGTTTAGCTTGAAGATTAAGTTTCCGTTTCTGGATGAGTGTGGATCTAGTCATGGAATTTTATACGACATGACTACGATCCCACCCATCCAACAACGCAAATAAAATACCATATTGGATGATACGATTATTCTCTTCCATGGCGAGATCGCTTGTTGTATCCGAATATCAATAGGCTTATAGTTTTTTGACAGTGCCGTAATGTCAAAAACGTATTCTTGTAAATTCGAGAAAGCAACTTTGAGAGAAAAAGGATAACTATTAGCTTGATTCCCTACCCGAGTTCCCCCCTGACAATTCCATTGGGGGGAGTTTAGTTCTTAATCGACTTCAGTGCATACTATATTCAGAACATTTTCCCGAGGATTCGAGCTACAGAGCTCAGGATTTAAATGTCTACTGCAATGTGCAGCAAGATAAAGTCTAGTTAATTTGATAGACATTAAAGTTAGTAATAAAGGAATTATCTTACGCACAAACATGTCAAGAGCAGCTTTTTGATGCCGAGAGTCAAAACAAGACAATCTACGCGTATAGGCACACAGTTGAGCTTCTCTATATTAAAACACTGGAGTAACTAGGATTGTCTCTTTCCTTTAAACTGGTTCCATAGCATATCTGCATTAAAAAAATTCACGTCTAAAATTAAAATGTAAATGTACGCATACCTAGAATTAGCATCCCGATTTAAGATCCAACATTATCCTCAGCATACGCAATATATTAAACTTAAAAATATTAAGTGTTAGCTACATTAAGATCAATCTCAAGACTTTTGCATTCACCATTAGAAATTACGAAAATCATTGGCGAGATAACAGAAATGAGAGAGGAAACCCAGAAGGCATAAATGTCAAGTAGTCTAAAAAGGATGCAAGAACGTGTGGAATGTAGACAATCTGGACTTTTGCTAGTCAAGACAAATTTAAATTTGGGACTACATTTGGAACAGGGTGCCCAACACGCGGCCGACCAGTAGGCAAGTTGCGGCCCGCTGAATCTAAAATTTTTAAATCAGGTTTTTAAGTTCTTTCATTTTGAAAATTTAAGGGTCTACAATTATTTACCTGTTAACTGTTCTCTTTTTAAAATAAACCCTTTTTGATAATAGAAAGGGCCTTTAGAATAAAATAGATTTATATTTTATCAAACAGTTACGTTTGTTTTTACTATAATGAATTACTTTTCAATAAATTCCAAATTGCATTTTTTTTATGCATATCCTTTACTATGGATGGTACAGGATTCTCTGTGTGCGCGCGTCTTCCATTTCTCCCTTTCTGTTTGGAGTGCCCAAAAAGCAAGAGGCAGCCAGAGATGTTTTCTTGAAGTTTAAAAGAATTATTCAGAAAGGTTGAGATAAAATGCAATGTATTTTTAATCATTTGAGAATGACAGCATACTGTCAAATTTCAACAATTAGTAACGAAAGATCAATTCAAAGTAACTCCGTAATTCAAGAAAGTGGCAATTAATATTTTAAACATTTGATCATTTTATTATTATATTATATAAACATAGATAATATAACAATGTCTGTCTACTTGAAAAGTAATAAAAACAACTCATTTTACTTTAAATTTTCACTCCAATGTTTGTTTCCAAATCCGATATAAGTGTACATATTTTTATATGCGGTCCGCGAGATTTTAACGTTTCCCGAAGTGGCCCGCAAGGTCATTTGGGTTGGGCATCACCGATTTAGATCATTCAACTAAAACGAATTAACGAGATTTCTACGTTTTGTATAAAAGGAGGCGTAGCGAAACCGAACAAGCAATAAGTTTAATGATTTAAGATCTAGTACTTAAAATAGATGCCACAAGGTCTTTAGCGTATTCATAATAAAATACACGAATTAAGGCTGCAAGATTTTTTTAAAGGGGTTCGATACTAGAACTATCCTTTTCGATCGAATAGCTAGATGTCGACTCTCGAGTGATATTGAAGGAAATATTTAGCCTTTAATACAATTTCGGATATAGGTCAATTTTTATTTACACATTTTCCAAAGTCAATTTAATATTTCAAATTCTTGCAAATTCATAAAATTTGAACACGCTTGCACTCATTGGTAAAATTTACGAGATTAGTCAGCAACATCTCGATATATCAATCGAACGCCAAGTTACGGCTTAACTTACTCTCGTATATTAGATACATTCATGAAGTATCCATTTTTAAAGGTTGACGAATAAGTTCCCGGCTAAGTGGAGATCTACTCAGTTTTTCTACAACATAATTCCACCCATCCAGCAACGATGAACTAGAGCCGACAGCGAAGGAAGTCTTCCGAATCCATGAAGACTAGGCGCATTTGATGATTAAACATCAGAATTTTTTTTATTATAATTAACGTACGAAGATACATCTACACCCCATCACCAAGTTTCTTTGTATTCGCATGCAATTTTAACAAGCGGCTGCGGCCGTCTCCACCAAAGAACCCATTTACCGTTAGGGAACTAATGACTCCTCAGATGAGCGTGGAATATCCAAGACCACACACTATGACGCTCATGTCGCAAGGCAAGCCAGCCTTTGACCTTCCTTTATCTAGTCGACAGAGAGGAGACCGGAGCAGTTCCCACACCAATCTCCGGCTTCCAAGTCCACCGCGTGAGAGATGACTAAGACCAATAGCCAAATAGTAATTCCAGCCACGTCCAAGAAGGAGATTCTTGATCACGCAAGGCTTAGATGGCCGTGACGCATTTAATCTTTAGAGACCAAAAGGGAAACCCAGAGAATCTATACACCAAGAAACGTGACATACTCTAGAGACATTTCTACGAGTTGCAACCCTCTACGACGCCCTAGCACAACGGACTCTCGCACTTACCATGCTCCGACAAGGCCCACAGCCTTTACATGGGCGTTTTCCGGCCTTATTAGTGACCTCAACGGCAAAGCTTTAGTATCGATACGATCTTTCAGAGTATTTGTCAATTTAGAACTTATCGGTAATCGTGACTCTTCTGTGTTGTACGAAACAATTTGCATCCTTTAAGAGGTCTCAGGGGTGTTAATTTCTCTAGAGGTCTGAAAATATAAACAATGTTCAAACAGGTTTAATTTCTTTAAATTTAAATTAAATAATTCGAATCTTTTACATCTTACTTATAAAGGAATGGGGCTTCAGAAAAGTATAAAATGTTAATATAATCATAATTTTAAAGATTATAAGCATAAAAATAAGAAACTTTTCTATAAGAAATATTTATTAAGTTTTACGTCGTGCATGCTATTTTCTAAAAGAGTAGGTTTAATTACTAGCTATAAATTGATTTATAAATACAAATGTATTCTTAATACTTTGTATAAATAGAATAATAACTTATACATTTTAATAAATAAAATACATTTTTTAAAAAATATTTAAAAAATTGCAATATTTTACAAATATTTTGAAATACGAAAGATATAATACTAAAATTAGGTAGGGTTTAAAGAGTATGATGCATTGTATAATTCTATGAAATTCTATACATCAGAGGCTAATATTTTAGAAAATAAAGTGCGCAAAGCAAAAAAATACTTAATATTTATTATAGAATTTCCATATGCATACGACTATTAAATTATTATATTTTAATAATTTTATACTTTTCTGAAGCCCCGTTCAATTGTGAATAATGTGTAAAAATTTCGAATCATTTAATTTAAATTTAAAAGAATTATACCCGTTTGAAAATAGTTTATATTTTCTGACCTCTAGAAAAATTTAACACCTCCGAGACCCTTTAACAGCATACGTCGATTTACTTTCTCCATACACACAAATGACGATCGATTTTGTGCATTTGTTAGACAGTGCCCGTGGATTACAAACTGATCTTTACAACATTAATTTTCCTAAATCTAATTCCTCCTATCCATATTAGTTTTCAAGCGTCTACTTGGAGTCAATCGAACTTCAAACAAGCTGAGCGCAAGATACAGATGACACTTTTAGACTGTATCCAACACATTTGGATTTCAACTTTTAGTTTGAAGAATACATTTCCCATTGCTGGATGAGTGTGGATCTAGTCATGTATTTTTATACAACAGGACTATGAACCCACCCATCCAACAACGAAAAATATACACACGTACAAATAGTCTTCCAAACCCACGATAAAAGTGCATGTGCATTCCGGCATCTGGGGCCCTTTTGAATTTCTTAAGATTCGATAACCTCCGAACAAGATGTCTTTACTTGTACTTGAGAGAGAGGGACAGCGTTTATCAAACTGGAGTGCGATAACCCTAGGTTCCCACGAGCATGTCTAAAACATTAAAACTTGCTGAAAGGCAGAAAAACAATGTATTCCGACATAAATATATATTTACGCTTATAAATGCATCAGTACTGCACAATGCATTTGGTAGTTAATTTAACCCAACTAAATTAAAAACAAGTTTAGTAACCACCAAATCATGGGCATGCCATAAATAAAACTTTGTTTATACGGTTTATAAATAAAGTCGTATTGCAGAATTAGCCTCAAAGTATTAAATTGAACATAGTGTTATTGTACAAGGAGAGATGAAAATTATGATTGAAAGTTGGGTCGCAAATACTACTTAGAGTTTGAGAAGCACATCATTAGGGAAATAAAAATTCATAGGTACGCTCCCGAATTTTGCTTTCCCGATAACCCTCATAAGTTTTTAACTACCTTGAGGGCAACCAAGCCTAAATTTCACCAGAACATTCAATATAGAGCCAGTTCCGACCCGCCATCGATTCCTAACTCAAATGAACACATGTATTCAGAGTGAATTAATTTAAAGACTACGTGTATCTATATGGACTAATATTTTGTTAACACAATGAATTCCTTTCCCTCTTGACATACCTCCGAAAATGAAAGTTTGTGAGATGTCTCAGTAGCCGCAAAACCAAGATGTTTATAGAGACCTTAAGTTACAAAAAAGATTTACTTCACTTGTCGATGACATTTTTGTAAAACTAGCATACTACTCGAAATTATATACTCAAAGGAATTTAGAAATATCCAAATACTCCGCAACAATTGGAGTTGCTTTACATCAGCGCGAGATTGCTTCGAGTGTTCAATATTTTGCCTATTGAACAATTACAGATAGCATCTACTTACGGCGTATAACACTAGTATTGCAAATCCGACGATTGTCTACGCATTTCCGTGCCACGTTAACCAGCTGGTGCATAATCTAGAATGCCCATGTCGATTTACATTGGGGTACAACATTACGATTTAGTCTCAAGACTATTTCTACATATCTATTAGAGCCTACTCCAATATTAAATACATGCAACATCCCTCATTTGAAGAATGACGAGTCTTGAGACTAATGCAGTCTATAGAAGGAGAGTTGCATCAGGACTCATTCCATTCACCCAACTAGGCAAAAATACGCCACATTCGATGCCGAAAAGTCTCGAGATTAATTTCACATACAAGGTACTAGTGTCCAAACTATCAAATTTACAGTACCTTCAAAATCAAGTTTTACTATACCTTCGTAAATATTAATAAGAAACATCCAAGCAATTTGTTAAGCATCGATGAGAATATCAGAAATAAATCAAACTTTTTGAATTGCAACACGTCACGTTCAGAGCGCGCGTCGATATAGTAGTCAAGAAATCTCTTCTGTTTAACTTGAACAAGTTCTCATTTGAGACTAGTAGGTCTAGGCATGGATTTTTTTTATTCGATACGACTAATGCCACTCATCCACCAAAGAGAACTTACCAGACGCTGCAGAATCTACCGAATCCATAAAGTTTAAGTGCATTTGATGTTCAATCAAAATTCCGACAACTAGACTACGAATACACATTTATCCCAATCAATTCCGACAAACTTTTAACCTTAGTATACAGGCTTGTTGACGTTAATACCGACGAGTTTAGTTTGACAGCATTATAGAACTCTATTTGCATTGTGGATGGGTAGAGAGACGAGCTCGTAGAAAAAATTGAGCAAATATAAATTTCTACAGCTAAACAACGAGACATTGAAATGTAACTTTGCGTCAAGACGGTATGACGAGTCTTTCAGACGTCGGTCATCTTTTCCCTACACATCTCTGTATGGTCCGAAGGGTGCTTTCCATAGTTCTTCTAGATTTGTTCGACAACGCCGCCGTTCACCTTTTCTTTCCTCTTACTCCAGAAGAATTAGTTTTCTTCGGTCGTCTTTTTCCTCAAACCATCCAATTTAGTCTCGATTCTCTGTAAACAACCTTTTTAAAATTCAGGTGAGGGTCTACTACACGCCCCTCGTCCTTTCTCATTGGCAGGCCCACAGAAGTCTGCACACGACTCTCGGACACTTTAACGACCTTCTGGTACCGACCTAATTGCTCTCTAGTCCTTCTCGAACACACCGGTGACAGAAGGCCCGTCCGAACCTCTGGTCTCATCCCACCACATCGCCATTTTCTCCGAAACAATTTCCCACTGTCCTCCTATGCGGCAATCTCCCAACTCAGACAGGCCCCTTAAAATGTCACAGTGGGACCATCTTGTCCATTATGACTACATACATACTGGTGTCGCAAACTAGACAAGGGACAATGATCCTAAAGCCACTTAATCCGTCTCCAACCCACAAGCGAGCCACCTGTTCTAGTCTATCAAACTAGGCATGTATAAAGGTAGGGGCTGCATCACTGCGCAGTCGTTGCAGCTTCCTTCAACGTTGATCAGTCGATACAGCACGTGTTTAGATCTTAGTTTTTGTACAATACAAATGACGACCGAACTCTAAATTCCGTGGAACCGTAACTGGAAGTTAAAAGACGGCCGATGCTGCATTACACTATACATGTCGGTTGAATACTCCAAGATCCAATCCATCTTTCATATCCACATTGTAATCTTTTATCGAAATAGTCTTCACTGCATCAGTTGAATTTCCCAATTTACACAGTGCACCACATCTTCAGATTGTACTCAAATTACACAACAGGAGATCCACTATTTGTACAGCTTGAAGATTAAGTTTCCCGTTTCTGGATGAGTGTGGATCTAGTTATGAAGTTACATAACATAACTACGAACCCACCCATCCAACAACGTAAAACAAATACAATATTAGATCTGAAGCCATTATTCCCAGTATCGAAGAATAAACATTAAATATTGTATTAGATAAAGAGAATATTACTCCATTTCTTCGGATTAATTGATTTACGAACGAACTTTACAGCCCACACCAATCCTACTCGCTAAGAACCAGTTTTCACAAATCAAAGATAATTAGAGTTTTGTTTTTTTTATTTTAAAGTATAACCTAGGTTGTTTCACAAACACATACAGTTAGAGTTAATATAGTCAACTTTAGATTCAACTAGAAATTAAAATTCGATTAACGTCTTCTATTCAAATGTCAAGGCCATAAAACTGTTCAACTAATAGGCCCACGATAAGCCGCAGCAGCTTCAGACGTGGAGACGCGTTACGAGATTTGCGTTAAGATGATATCTTTTTAAAGTACAACAAAAATTTAGTTTAACCAAAAATACATCAAGCCCGACTGCTGAACAAAGGAGAGTATAATGATCTTATTTTCTTTATTAGACGCCTTTAAACATTAACAAAGGATTAGAAACATAATACTTAACTTACAACCACCAATTAAAATCTAGAAATTGCTATGGTACAAGCATAAGGCTACAGACTGAAGCTAAACGATTCAAAGCGATCAATATACACAAAACTAATACCAGGAATCCTGTCAAAACATCGTCTGTTCGTCATTGCAGCTTAGATTCCTGTCTATATACACATTCATTCAAATTCTTTTGTTGCCACAATAAATGTTAACTTTTTCGAATTGTAAATGCAAATTACTCTAATATGCAATGAGACGAATAGCAAAATACTAACAATTATTCAAAATAAATAAATAAAATAAAGATATATATTAAAAAGAGTGACATTTTACTTTTACTTAGTTTCCTTCAGAAACTTTTCCAACTACTACTGAATTTTGGAAAATTAGTTGGTTAATAAATTTTTATATTTATATTTTTAGACCATCGAATCTGAGATTATAAAACTGGTCATAATCTCTTGGATGGGTTGTTGCGGATTCGAGTCCTGGAGCCAATGTAGACGCGTCGTGTAGACGGGACTGATACATTTTAAATCTATCGTGGCTCAGTTTCCACTCGTTGGCGTGGAATGGTAGCTTGGAGAGTAGGGTGCCAGTTCAGGACTGAGGCTCAAATTGACGAGGTCCTCCATTAGCCCTTGTGTTGCTTTAGAGTGCTCTCCTCCCCTCACGCACTGAGATTAAAATTATAGAAAGAGTGGAATACTTTTGTTGGATATTTGGACTCATTGAAAACTGAGGCTGATGCTTGTTAAATCTATCGAGGCTAAAGGTCATTGAGTTATCGAGAAGTTTAAAGAGTTGAGTGCTAACTCAGGAGTCACTTCATCGTATCTTAAAATTATGAGGTCCATCACCCAATAGCCCTCATATTAATTTTGAGTGCGTCGTTAATAAAATAATCCATCCATAAATCAAAGCAGCACGAGGTGTATTGCCGATAAACCTCATAACTCTGAAAAGGTGTCAGATAACACCTGAGTAGGCATTCCGTTCCGTAATATACCGTACTACATCATTGAGAGAATATTGAGCTTTGATGGATTTAAAAAAAAAGAGTGGAAGAAGAAAGGTTATATAAACTTGCAATCAAAAACCCATCAGAAGACGTAATTAAAATATTCAGCGTATAAAAATTACGAAATATTTAATGTTTCCTTACATAGGGACTTGACACCCAGTGGCTGAGTGGTAGCGTTTCACACTTCCACGCCACAGGTGAGGGGTTCAAATCCTGGGTCGAGTAAGGTCGACTCAGATTTCACCCCTTTAGTGGGTCGATAAATGAGTACCAGGTTTAAATGGGAACTAAACACCGAGGGTTTCACTTCACTCTGACCACCTGACTGGAGCATCTCATGTACCTCAGCGCCCAAGGGGACGTATACTGAGATGCACTTCTGAGTTTTTTTTATACAAGTACACGACTCAAGTCATTTCACACAACAAAGCAATTTATTTCTTAGAAACGCTCTAAGGCAGGGGTACTCAATCTTTTTTCCCGCCGGGCGCATACGCATAATAGGTATTTCACGCGGGCCGCATACACATGACAGTTATTTCAAGCGGGCCGCATACATATGACAGTTATTTCAAGCGAGCTGCAACATGCGGATAAAGGAAAAAATACACTACAAGACCAAAGGAACATTGGCAACAAAATTGATTAAAATATTATAAAACTCATTTATAGCGCTTTTATTTTAATACTATATTAACTTTTCTATCTAACACACACAAAGTACTTATTTTTATGAATTTTTACTGAGTTAAGGGATAGTTTCTATTTTCTTTCATCTACCTGTATGACTAAGCCTCTTGTGTATGTGTGTGCTTACATTCTACTATTTTTTTTTAAAAAGAAATTGATAGCAAAATTGAGAGAGATACATTCGATTGCTTGACTGTTAGAATTTCCTATTAAACTTTTTGCATATTGTTCCCCAATAATTGAATTTCTTAGTGCAATGGGCCACCAAGCCACTCAAAAAAGGCCAGTGGGCCACACGAGGCCCGCGGGCTTTAGGTTGAGTATAGCTGCTGTAGGGTAAGGCATTCATATAGATGGCGAACCTTTATGGACCAACGGGTCATTTTTTCTTAAAAAATGGTTGATGAGGTCTAGACGTGCTGCCAAAAAATTTTGACTTGTGATTATTGGGAAAATAATGAAACTAAATACTAACTCAAAACTCTTTATTTATTACGAAAAAATACCTTTTGCACTGTATAGTTATAAATGTTTTAGTTATACGTGTAATTGAAATTAAAGTAACACTAGTGTGACTTCTGTTGCTGCAGATTGGATGACAAATATCTTGCATTAGGATTGTAGGATGTTGCTTTTAAGAGAATGCATGCTGAATTGGAGTCATCTGCCAAATGCCTTCTAAGCAATTAATTATTTTTGCTGTGGCTCAATTTTGACAAGAGGATTTGTGGAAGTTTTACAGACGATATTCTGCATACCACCGTTCTAGAGCATACAGCACGCATCGCTGTGTGTGTGTATGTATCGCCTTTTCTAATAATGTCATATTTCTAGATTCACCAAGTTTGAAATTCTCTGTTAAACTTACTATCTTGCACATTTTGTTCTGAACTACCATGTTGAATAACAGTTATACAAATAAATAAAATTGAAGTGTCTGTTTGTAATTTGAAACTAACAGCTTTTTGCTAAATGCATTTAAAAGTACATACAATACTTATATTAAAAAATCCATTTTTAAAATTTTTATCTGTCTATCGGTATGTCTCTGTTTATTCCGGCTAATCTCTGAAACGTCTGGGCCAATTTTGACGGAACTTTCATTGGCAGATAGCTAAAGTTATAAGGAGTAACTTAGGCTTCTTTTATTTTAGAAAATAAGGTAGGGTTCCGTGAAAACACAATTAAAACTAAAGAAATAGTGAACAATATCCGATGAAATTATGCTTAATGGGAAAATTCGCCCGGTTCCGTGCGTGCGTATATTCGCAGAACGTGTGGGCCTAGGGAAAGGCTTCTTTCTCCTTATGCTGGCCTTGGAAGGGGTTAAGTAATAATTAGAAATCAATATGCTAAACGTCGTTATGTTTTCTTTCATGAAAATAGTTGCTTTTTATTTACTTTGAAATTGATAAATTTAATATTGTACATAGATTTTTTCATTAAATTTAATATTATATACAGAGAGATTATTCAATAAATTTAAAACAAAAAAACCAAAAATTGACAAAAAACAAAGAAAAAAACAATAAAAAACAAAAAAGAAACATCGATTCACAAAGTAGAAGACATTATACTTAGAGTATAAGTATTTCTTTACGTGGAATACATAATTATTAAGTTTGGGTAAACTCTGCGAATTGAATAAACATTTCTTTGTTAAATTCCACGTGGAAGAAGTCACAGGTAACACACACACAGCTTGTACATATAACACGAATAAAGTTTAAAAATACAGCTGTGTCGACGAAATTGACTATACTATGCGTAGACAAATTTTGCATCCTTAGCGACTGTAGTCCACGACGTAGCTAATGCAAGGCGATAACAAACGAGGGCGCTCCCCACGACCGATCACTCGCGTTTGTTCGTAATACTTCATAGTGAACTTTGTTATTTTGAAATAATAAGGAAACCATTTTCATCGCTCACGTGCCCCAAACATTGTGTCGGGTGCCATTGATGGCACGCGTGCCCCTGGTTCGCCATCTCTGATATAGTATTTCATTTAAATTCTTTTCGTTCTTGTTAAAATTAATTATGTTTGCAAATAATCCAATTGACCCTGATTATGGAAACGCTTATATCGTATAAAGATATTGCGTGCCTGTTATACGAACGCTGTTATACATGAATGAGTGAGTGATGGTTTATTAATGTCGCATTATAAAGTAACTCGAGAGCTATTGGCGACGGACCGTTAGCACATGAGAACAGTGCTTATAAACTTTCCAATAACATTAGTAATTATCTATTGAACGCTTACCATAAAAAATGCAATTATTAGTTTGAATTTATATTTTAATGCCGAGTCCATTGGTTATAAAATGCTGGGCTATGTATTGTCTTTTATAATTAGCTTTAGTCAGACTTTTTTTATTAAATATTTGCTGAAATCAAGATAAGAACAACATAAGCAGCTGGATTCTTTATATTTCTCTAGAGTAGGAGATAAAATCTTTAAAATGATAAAATAGACTGAACTTAGAAATATGATGTGTATATTTCAAATTCCCATTTCTATTTTAACCGTGGTAGCTTAGTTACCAAGGTCATGGAGCCATTGCTGGCGTGTTATGAGTTTGAGTCTGGTGACGCTTAAGACCCCCTCCCCTTCCATGTAGAGGGAACCGATTCACGTTAAAACTGTAGATGCTCAATGGTCCTCCCGTTGGTGTGATATGGAAGTTAGGACAGGAGGATGCCAGCTCAGATGTCGTCCTCGTCACTTGACCATGGTTCAAAATAACGAGATTCGTCACCAGTAGACCTCCTGCAGCTTTCCAGTGCGAGTCTCACTCCCTCCCCTGTGCATTTTTTTTATTTGTAAAGTGTTTCCTTTCGAGGAGGGGGGGGGGAAGGTTTTTTGATATGTTTCTTTATTATTTAATTTTAAGTAAAACTAGTTACGAGGGTCTGTTTCCAGGAAATGTTATACTGTTTCTCATCCACTTAAAAGAACAATATAAAGAGTGCAATTTACAAATGTGTTTTAATTTCAAACTACCATAAAAATTTTAAGAGCACCGTCTTTCAATATAAGTAAAATGGAGCAATAATCAAACATACTATATGGTTCGAATGTTGGAATTTTCTACCAGAATTGAAAGCCCATACGCGTACGTTGAACTGTTGTTTCCATACTGATGTGGAGCATTTTTTTTTTAAAAAAAAATATCGATAATTTCTGGAGTTTTATTGTACAAGGGGAACAAATTTCACTAAAAAGTAAAAATTTCTTTCTCAAATTTCAAAAATGATTTTCATTTTTTTCGTTACTGTGAACAGTCTCTTCTCATTTCATACTTAGTTTTCTACGTATAATTTAATTTTAATCTGTTGATTCTTCTTCGCTTCCCACAAATCTATAACCTTTGTGTGAAGATTTTTATGCTGAGAGAAAATGCAGAAGTTTTTATAAATTTTTTTCCATCTTTGAAAATGGTGTTCTAAAAAAAGACTAATGTTTGATATTGTACTAAATATTAAAGAGGTTTGTCGCTAATCACCATTTTAACTGTTTTGTAAATTTAAGATAATAAGAAACTGAGCCTGGTTACAAAAATACCAAATTTTGAGTAACTTTTAACTTCCCGAATTGTTTAACTGTAATAAACATTAATTTTATCATTTTATATGTCTAATCGTTCTGTATACATCAAGCTAAGACTTACGTCTTTTTTTTTCTTTAGCTCTCAACATGAAAAAAGGTTAAGTTATGATTCATAGGGGGGAGGGGGGTTGTATTATGTGTAATGTCGGATTACTGTTGGCAGCAGATTATGGAATGCTTGGCGCAATTCTCCGCACCTGCGGGGGTAGGATACTATTTTTAGGGAAGAAGGTGGTCGACCTTCGAACGAGGCAGTCAGGGGAAAGGATAGTCCCTTGGTTTTGGGGCAGTAAGGTGCTGAACTGAATTTTGTGTAAAGCAGTGTGGTCTTTAAACTGTGTTCCATGGAACCCTGAGGTTCCACGAATCACAATAAAAAAAATCGAGAAGAAATAAATATGTATGCGAAATGCATTTACGTTATCTGAGAAGTTTGTATAGTTACAAGTATCTAGAGCTCTTCTCCCCCCAACTTCATTAAACCTGGAAATTTTATCTATAAATAATAACTTTATTTTGTAACACTTTTCAAACTTTTATTATAATAACAGAATATTAAAACGTTTTATCTTTATACATATACTTCCTACTAAATTGTGAATATTCTATTGTTTACTATATCTCGGGTTTCCCGAGATAATTTTATACTCATTAGTTAGCACAATATTTTGCAAAACTAAATAATTTTCTAATGCAAAATGTACCTTTCTACATTTGTGAAAAACAAGATCTATATTGAAGGAAAAGAAACAACACACACGCATAAACACAGAGAGTTCATGTTAAAATCTAAATTTCAGCAAGAACAGCTTCTAAATTTTAGGTTGCAAATCCATGCAAAATACACAGAATTTCTGCCACAATTTAATGCCTTTAGGAACATTGCGTTTAAGTAAAATATATTTCTCAATTTTAATGACTACAAAAACAAGGAATAAAAACAAATTAAGTGCAGAATTTTTTATGTGATTTTATTTAATCTCAATTGAAGTAGACTGCGACAGTTTGCGAAAAAATACTAGCATATGTCCCAGATACTAAATATAACGCATTAGTAGGTGACATTTGAATCACAAATTAATATTATTAATGAGTAAATTATGTTAAAAACTAGATTAGAAGTTTTTAATAATAAATGCAATACTTTTTTTTCATTTGTCTTTACATAAAGTGCCTATAGCACACATGTTGATCTTACTTTAAATATTATTTTAAGATATATTCTTCAAAGTATGTGCATGGAATGGGATTCCACGAAAATAATTTCTAGTTCTAGGGGTTCCACGAAAATAATTTCTAGTTCTAGTGGTTCCACGAAAGCACCTTCAAGTTCTAGGGGTTTCGTGAGTTGAAAAAGTTTGAAGACCAACTGGTGTAAATGAATGGAAGTTCCTTTGTTCGGTCCAACGTACGGGGCTCGATTTTGTTGTACCAAGAAGAGATAGTTTCTTCTGTCTTGTGTTTAGCGTGGCGGATAGTGCTTGGTTTTAATTGTATTGAGAAACGAGATAATTCTGTTGGCTTAAACGCGAAACACAGCGTTAAGAATTACTGAGGAAAGTAATAGAGGAAGAAATTACATTATCGATATGACTTTCTATGGACTATTTCTAGAACTCTTTGTTAGGTTCTATACCAAAGGTGGGAAACTTTTTCACCCATAGAGACCGCATGTTAGATTTAGTAGTAATTTAAGTTAAGTATCTAGAAATGCGACTTTTATTAAATTATTATAGTTTTTGTATAGATTTAACAATTTTGTGCATTGTATAAAAATATTATTTAAAAAAAATAAATCCTTATTCGTTACTTAACATAAAAACTTACAGTATAAAATATTTTTGTATTTATACATAAGGGTTTAAACTTGTTGTAACATTAATCATTGATTATTATTTTTTTATAAAATTATTAAATTCATAGATACCATTATAATTTTCTATATTTCAATGTTGGTATATATATGTGTAAATGTATATATATATATAAATGTATATTTGTATCAAGTTTCATAGAGTGAAGCCTTAATTGATCATCTAAATGAGCTTGTCTTGTAATGTTGCTGTGTTGCTCTAAGTAACGTTCTAACATTTGAAGCATACAATTGGATATTCCCATGAGCAGTCATTGAAACATAGTTCCATGCCATTTTTTATTTAATTCCATTGATTTTCAAACTGTTGTAATTTAGATAATTAAATGATAATTGATACAAGTGCTAACTTTTATGAAAGACGCACAAGAAACTCATGGAGGCCGCATACGGCCTCAAGGCCACGGGGGTTCCCCATCTCTGTTCTATAGTATTTTTATTGCAACATTTTTTTAAGGTATCCGACTACGTTCGGAACCGTGATTTTGCAAAAGCGTATAAATAGATAATATTTATGATACTTAGTGTCACTTAGATTAGAAAAAGTACAGAGGTTGAACTAGAATTTTAGAAATATATAACTTAGAAGGGGATTTATCCATATTTTACTTCAACAGAGGGGAGGAATTTTAAGAAAAAAACGCTGATAATTATTTCAATTGGTGGTACCTCTGAAAATAATGTGAATTTTTCAAAAATCCTAGTTCAGACTCTCTGGAGAAATCTTTACTTTATATAAGCAAAATATTATTATTATAGAAGCATTTTTCATAAAAAAAAAAAGGAAAACGTTTTGTAAAAAGGTTATTCTGATCCAATTTTTTGCCAAAATATTGTTTTTAAAATTTTTTTTGTCAAAATGTCCTTAAAACAATTTTATACATGTATTCTAATCTAAGTGATACTAAGTATCATGAAAATTATCCATTTATGTCCTTTTTTAAAATCATGGTTCCGAACGTAGTCGGATACCTTATATAATCCTATTATTCATTTTTATCAATTCTGCTTTGTCCTTAAATCCCTTTTTTTCATGTTCATCCAAGTGAAGTGCACTGCATCTTCTGATTTTCCTATCTAAAGAGAGAGAAAAAGACGTTGCAATTAAATTATACTGTCGATGCTACTGAATTAATCCAATTATAATACGTCGAATATATATTTAAAAATAGCGTTAATTATAGTTGGTATTAGCACCTTACATCTAGTTGTCGTCCTACATGACCCTCAAATAAAGTCTTATTTTTATTATTTCTCTCAAATTAAATAAGTACGTTTTGCTGAAATAATAATAAAAAAAAACTATTGATTTAAGTTGTAATGAGTAAATGGGAACCACTGGATAACTTCACAACTGAAATTATTTAAAATATTTATAAAATCATTGTTTGGTCGTACTTTAAAATTGCTTTAATGTCTTAACTGCTGTACTAATGTGAGTATAATTGAAAATTTACTGATAACAATGTATATAAATAATGGAATAATTAAATGAAGATGGAAAAATTAGCAACAGAAACAACAAAGGACTTTTGCCTCACAAGCAACTGAGTCTTATGATGAACCTAGAAGTTGGATTTCAGTCAACACGGTAACGAATCCCATGGGAATTTTTAATCTGTTCATATAAGACATAGTAAGAAATTGACGTATTAAATGAAAGTCAAAGATGGTGTAGCATTGATGGTATATTTTTCTTCAATCAGCAAGTTCTTAGAAAATGTATTAAATAATAAAGTAACGAGAGAGCTTGGATACTTCAAACAAGCAACAAAAGCAGATTAGAAAACGGAAAAATCTTGAATTGTTGTTACTATCTTAGCCACCTGTCTGATGTTGTCAGATCGAGGCCCACGAAATTCATCGCAGCAAAGGGCAAGATGTACGCATGTCGTTAGCCGTAGCTTTGAGACCATTCAGATGATTTTACGATTTAGCTCGGTTCCACCCAAATAAGGTGGGAAAACACCCTGAAGAGAAGCAGCATCCTCCTACCTCTCTTCCTCTTCCACCAACATCACAAGAGGACTTGCTGCTCAACGGCTATTTAGAGTACCTTCATGCCGCAAGGGCATTATACATTTACAAACATCCATGCCTTTTCTGGGATTCGATCCCAAGCCCTATGCAAGGGATGGTGAACTAGTGGCACGCGTGCCATCAATGGCACATGACACAATGTTTTGGGCCCACCAGCGATCAAAATTTTTTGCATTTTATTTCGGAATAACAAAGTCCACTCTGAAGTATTACGAATAACCGCGAATGATCGGTCACGGAACGGCTGGGAGCACACTCGTTTGTTATTGTCTTGCCTTAGTTACGTCGTGGACTACAGTTGCTTATGATGAAAAATTTGACTACGCATAGCGTAGTCAATTTCATTGACACAACTATATTATAAATTTTATTTGTGTTATATTTACGATTTTCAACTGTTATTTAACATGGTTAGCTCAGTAAAAAAGCAAAAATTGTAGGATAGTAAGTGTAACAGAGAATTTCAAACTTGGTGAATCTAGAAATATGGCATTTTTAGCAAAGGCGAGAAAGCGGTGTGTGTTTAATGTACTGGAACAGAGGTTTGCAGGAATCGCGTGTGAAACGGAATTTTGAAAAAATCCCAAATCTTCTTGTTGAAAAAGTGAACCACAGCAAAAATAATTAATTGCTTAAAAACCGAATGGCAGATGACTCCAATCTAGCATGCATTCTAATAAAAGATAATCTTACAATGCCAATATAAGTTATTTGTTATCCAATCTTCAACAATAGAAGCCACACTAGTGTTACTTTAATTTGAATTACACGTATAGCTAATATATTTACTATACAGTGCAAAAGTATTAAATAAAGAGTTTTGAGTTGTTATGATTTAGTTTTATTATTTTCCCAAAAATCACAAGTCAAAATTATTTGACGGTACGTCTATATCTCATTAAACACTTCTTTAGAAAAAATGGCACTTTGATCCATTAAGGTTCACCTCTCCTGCCCTATGGTACAGTAGTCAGCGTCACCAACCACTCTATCGAATGGGCGACTGGAAACGTTTTGATAAGGAATAGACTTAACTTCTGCTGAAATATATCCATCTTCACCTTCACACACACACACACAAAAACGAAAAAAAAAAAAAACTCCATACACAGCAAACCTATTAAGGGGAGTTGGAAAACTAAAAGCATATTTTTTTGACAGTTTGAGATTTTTTCATTTCCATATTGTATAGAATTTAAGCTTTCTAAAAATACCTTACTTTAACCTCTAGGGTAATTAGAAGCCCTTAAAATCTATTTTTAAATAATCATTGAAAACGGGCCACGCCCATTTGAATGGCAAAAAATGTAAACAAGGCATTTCGTTTTTGCGTAAAAGTTGAACGTCTGGTATAAACCAAAACATGCATCTTTTATTGTAAACTGAGCCTTTTATTTTTTTTATTTCCCTTGCCGATTAGAAGTCTCACTGTATATTTTAATATCAATTTATCTCAAAATGTAAATTTTGATGTTCGATGTACCTTTTCTGAGAAACTACTCTTCACTGGTACGTAAATTTTTTATGATATTTTTATAATAATAGTTAATATATACTGAAATGAGCTTTTTGTAAAAAACTCAAAGATTTATTTTTTACAATTTTTTTATGTGAAAAATGGGTCAAATTTCGCAATGTTTGATAAAATATTTCATAAATTATGAAAAAATTCAAAATTAGCTAAAAGCTCATTTCAGCATAATGAGAAAGGTGTACTTTAATTGCATGAGAAATTTGAAGCATGTACATATAACAAGATTTTGAGAAAAGGTACATCAAAAACAGCCAATTTAACATTGTCAGTAAAGAGAGAGAGAGGGGGGGTTCCAACTCCCCTTACAGAGACACGCCTCTTAAGAAACAGAACAACTATTAAGAGAATGAATATATAAATAAATAAAACCCTAGTGTGTAACTTTAAAATGCGACGACAATCAGTCAATCTATCCACTAAGTCAAAAACAAAAAACGCAAAGCAGCCAGAAAAGGTAAATTTAAACTATAAACAAACGTAAAGAAAAAGGGATATAAAGAATCGAAAGATTTATCCACTCATTGAGATTATATAAGCAAAAATATTTAGGAGTTGCATTCAATAAGTATTGCATTGAAGATCGCTTAGTTCTTACACTCTATCGATTTTTTTTGGTCAATCACGTCTTAATGATGCGGTTTTGGTGCTTCAACTGTCTCTATCCTGATTTAACCTTTTTGTGGGCCATTTATTTCTTTTTTGAATTTCTCGCAGTTTTGTATGATTCATTTACAATTAAACAATAGCATTTAAGGAAATATATTTTATTTTGTCGAATTTTACGTTTACGTTTACATTTTAGGAGAAACAATTCACCTTCATAAAGAAAATTAAATTTAATGATGGTTATTTACCATTGAAAGATAAGAAGCATGTTGCAACACACAAGGGGACATCCCATTCTGCACACATGTAGCGGATCTTCTTTCCTTGTGTGTGTCCCTTTCTGCTACTTTTTCAAAAACGTCTATAGTTGGAAATCATCTTTGACATATGGTTTTCCACACTGGATAAGCGCACATCATTCGAAACTACACACTTCTTTCCTTCATTTCCTTTATGTTTCTTGTCTATTATATTTCTTGATGAATATCCGTCTTCTAGCTGACGAGCTAATACTATACGGAATGTTAGCTGGTCTAAACTTCTATTTCTTTTGTTCACTTGCTACACTGTGAAACTATTTATGATGGCAAGGCGAATAAGAAAATGAAGTATACTATGCCATCATTTTACAGAACTTCTTCCTATTTGGTATCTCTCTTTTCTTTGATTGAAACAATCAACTCCTCCCATGCCATGATTATATACATCGACAGCTTTTGTACAAGGTACTTCTTTAGTAGCATCTTTTTTTGTCCGATTTACAGATGTCATAATGTTCTAGAAAAAGCAGACATCCTGAGGAACATTGATGTATGTCATCCTGGATTACGTGCAGTAGCACAAAACTGAAGCGAAAATTATTCTTCCCGTCATTATAATAGCAAGGCCAATATATTATAATGGGTATTGAGCTTCCCACAGGAGATTGTAAGATGGGAAGTAATCTTCCCAAGGCCCACGAAAGGGTTAATTGCGTCACATACCAGAACCAAATATAAAGTATTTCTTCAATCAAGCCACCCTGCTTCCTACAAAAATGATGACATATGCTATTAACGTGCATGAAAACTGAAGTAAGACAATAGTGTATTCGAAGTGAATAGATAGAATAAAATTTAAATGAAATTTATGCCATTGAATTTTAATAAAAAATATAAGTGGAATTTCTTTTCTTTTAAATACATATTCTGAGTATTTTATTTTACTCTGTATATAGCCGTAAGTTTACTTACTCATTTCCCTCCAAGACTAAATTCTTTTTGCTTCGTAAAGACAATCTTAGGGGAGAGGAGGAGTTTTCTAGAACAGAAACTCAAAGGACATCAAGAACATTATAACTCCGCGGGTCGCATGCATAAAAATATTAATCCCCATATTAGATTTGGACCCATTACATTTATTGGAGGGAAAATTAAAAACAAATATTGACGTATTATTATTGTTTTCATTGTTTTGCAATGCAATGATTAAATAATGTTTATTTAATTCAATTGAACTAAGCTCTATGACATAACAGCCCGTAGAGATCCAAGGTCTACTGTGCTCGTCTCAGTTTAAGAGACAATGGGTGCTGAGGTGCATGAGCATATTTTCCGATCAGGTGATTAGTCTGAAACGAAACCCCCAGTGTTTAGTTCCCAAACAAACTTGGTATACTCGTTTATTGACCCACTGAAGAGATGAAAGACTGAGTCAACGTTGCCCAGCTCGGGGTTTGAGCCGGGACCTAATTTATTTGATTAATGAGATATTTTCTTCTCAACTCTTTCACTTAGTTTTTGCAAGTCGATCTCAATGCGTGTTTGGGGGCATCGTAATTGGTGTTGCAGGTTTCCGTCCGTTAAGTTTGAGCACTATTTATGTTTTGTACATTTCATTTTCGATTTTAAAAAAAGATTCGCTGTAACAGAAGCAACGCGAGAAAATAGAAACATTCATGGGATTTATTTGTTAAAATGAACACTAGAAACAAAAAAATATTGCTCAAAAGAGTCGCATTTTGTTAGTTTTAATGAATCTAGCAAGCCGAAAATTATTCAAGGCGGACTGCAGGTTGACCAACCCTGTTCTAGAATATAGCTACATATTGGTGCATCGCTTAAAGTAACATGTTACTAGTGTATCTGAGAGCTTGGCACTTCTCTTGTGTGAATAAGGTACATGAATTTAACAACAGCTGCTTTTCAATACATAAGAATTTTTCATCGTAAAAGTATAGACGCCCAGTATATTTTTTGCTCAAAAAAAAGGGAGGCTTATGATTTTTGGTGTTTTCTTATTTTGCTGTTTGATGTAAGATTCCCATTTCTAGTTTAATTTAATACAAAAGAAAAAATGATTAAAATATTCATTAATCAGGGAGAATTTTAGACCTAAATTTAAGAAAAATATTTCAATTAGATCTTTTTGAAAAATATTTATAAAAAAATATTTCTAAGGCTCCAATATTTCTTAAAATACCAGCTAAACTTCCAACAGATCAAAAAGACCAATATTTCTAAAAATACGTTCCTTTTTTTTATTTGTTTCAAGCATTATATGAAAATCTTTGATATCCGTCACAAACACAAATTTTTTTTGTATTTCATCATTTAAAAATACTTTTTTTAAAAAAATTCATTGGTTTTTCTGTCGCTAATCCCATAATTTATAAATATATTATAACTGATCGCAAGGTTTCTTCATTTATATATGTTAAGAACTTTTGATCTGCCACACATAAATTAATTTTTAATGTGAACATTTAAAAAATTTTTAAACATCATGAATCCCATTAATGAAACTAATAATGCATTATATGAACAGAGTTTTTGCAATTTACATCAACATGATTTTGAATATCGCTATTCAATTCTAAAATTGCCACAAACTGTACTATTTTAAATATTTCACCAAGGGATTAAATACAGATAGTGTTATGATATTAACTTTTCTGTTTCCTTTAAATGCTATAAAATTTGAAAAATACTCTGTTAAGGGGACATGGTACGATTTACACAGAATTTTTTAATTTAATGATTTTAATTTTTTTTATTGCCTCCTATGTGTATGTATGAAGTAAAACAGATTTGTGCCCAAAGTTTCATAAAAAGCTAACCATTAAATGTTTATAGGAAAAACTTTAAACTTATGAAGGGATTTTAAAATGCTACTGTCTCCTCCTACAAAAATTGACATACATATATGAAATTTGATTTACAAGTACGTCAACCAATAATTGTAACAAAACATGGCATGGGTTTCATGATAACATGATTGGTATCCGTTCAATACTTCTTTTTATGAGTGCTTATTGAGAGTTCCTTAAAAAACGTGTAAGTTCTAACTTTAATTATTTTTTTAAAAAAGGAAGTATTGCTTTGATTGAGAGAGAAAAAAGCATACCAACTTTTGCTCTATGTACTTTTAGCAACAAATGAAAACAATTTCCAAGTATTAAGCACAATAGAAAAAAGAAGTCTTAGCATTTTAAAGAAGCCAATCAAGTTATTTTATCTTTATGACATAAATCAGTTTAAAGTCTTGATTTGCTATTGGAATATGAATAAAAACGAATGTAAAAGTTATCACGGCTCTGCGTTTTTTAAACTTAGAGCTTTTGAATGTTGTTAGTTTGTAGAGAAGTATATAAAAACAATTTAGACTAAAAAAATTAGATTTGATTTTTTGAACGACTTTTGTCAATTGAATCGTACTGTGTCCCCTTAAGATAAACATCGACCGTTGTTTTACAGTTGAGTAATTGAATGCAATAAGAAAAAAAAATGCCGAAAATGTAATATAACAGTAAAATTGGGGTAACATAAAAGAAAATCATTGGAAGAGAAGCAAATAACTTGAATTCGTGGATTGTATTGTTGTATTTTCGTTTAAGTAAACACTCAAAAGATTTAATGAGAAATATCTTTATTCACACAAAGAAATATGCATCACATCAAATGTAAATAATAGCACACAAAGTGTTCAATATTACTATTTAATATACTTACAATAATATATTCATTTTGCAACAAATCAAAAATTAACCGAGTTATTAAAAAACAAATCAAAAAGTTTTACTAAATATCTATTATTTATATGAAATATTGTTTTACTTTAAGTAACTCAAGGGATTAAAATTTATAACCTTTTAAATTTAAAAAAAATACTTTTTTTTCTAGAAGACTTTACTTTTACTATTGAACTACTACTTTTACTAATATTTGTGGATTCTTATTTTGACAGGAATTTTTGATATTATAAATTAGGAAAAATCACAAATTTCAATTTTTATCTAAATAAAATTACTGTTCTGCAACTATTAATATTATATTCATGTTTTTTTTTTTAAAGGATCAAATTAATATCATCTTTAAATCGCAATTAGGAATAAAAACTACATTTTGTGTTAGTAGATGGCAGCACAACAAATAAATATCTGATTCTCGAAGAAAATGTTGAAGATAATGCAAAAGAAAAAGCATTTACTCTCCTACGACTAGGAAAAACCTTATGTTGATATTTTTAAATTTCTTAATTGTATCAAATAATAATCAATTTTAACACCAAAAAATAAAATTTATTTATTTTTGGATAATAAATAATATGATGTAAAATGACACAGCAAGTGACAATTTCGATATAGTAATAACCAAAACATTTGTTTCCATCATGTTATTTTTAAAAACAGCACATTTCCAATAAAAAGAAGAGAAAAATCATGCAAATTAATTTTTTTTTCTGTTAATGATGCTATATGCTTATTCGTAAAATATTTTATTAAATCTTGAAAAACTTAAGAACACATTATTAAGTATAACTCTTTTATAATTATATTTATTTAAAGAAATATATATATAGTATTTAAACATTAAATAATTAAATGCAAAAACTGTTTGGTTACACCTTTTTATAGTTACATGTAATACACAATTTTGAAGGGGAAAAATTAAGGTGATAATACAACTTTATTGTTTGTATACAAAATATAAGAAAATTCACTAGGAAATAAATACATATTTTTAAAGTTAAATTTAAAAATATATTAAACTGAGTGAGAGGAAATCAAACCTTCCAAATAAAACATTTAAGTTTTATTACGTAATACTGTTTTCCCTTAATGAGTTTGAAAAATAATAATGCATTCTTGCATTATAAGCAATAATTATCCTCTATCTCGTGTCATTAAACATTGTTTAATAAAATTATTCGTCCTGATTTAGAGGTTTTTATGTCCATCAGGAAAAACAAGTCTTAACTTGTTTTTAAAACGTTCCGCTAGATGGCAGCACAACATAAATATCTTTGGAATTCAGTAGCACTTTTTTTTTTATTCATTTCACGTTTGGTTAAGTCCATTTTCTCATCATCTTGTCACAATCGAGCTCACTACCGCAATCTTTGGGTTTTTCTAATCTTTCATTCATTCAATCAATTCGTTTCCAATTGCTTGTTTTTGTCTGCTCAATATTTCTTTCTTTAGTATTATTCGCATTTTATTGGAGATAAATTAATAAAACACAATTGTAAGAGGTAGCACAAAATACACGTTTCAAGCCATAAAAAGGAAAAATAACTCGAACAATGTAGGAATCATCATCATAATGAATTCTTTCGTGTGTGATTAAGTAATAAATAATATTCACACAGACAAAAGTTTTAATTTTTTTTTCTACCGGTAAGTTTGATTATAGTTTGTTTTAAAAAAAAGAGAGAATTTATTCACAAACTCAAATTAATTTTCACTAGTTTCTTCCCTTAAAATGTAACTAGCAGAACAGTGTTTCTTCTGTAACTCAAGTATTCAGCTTTAATGCTATTAAATTTTCAAATACAATGATTTTATAAAAAAAATTCCTGATATATATGATTTTTTGTATTGATGCATTAGTTTATTTAATACATTAATTATTAAGAAATATGTATGGTTTCAAACAATTTAAGAATTATTAAAATTTATTCAAAAGAAAAATAATGCCACTATATATTTAAAAAACTTCAACATTTTTTTACAAATAAATGCGTGAATTTTTTATGGTAAAAAGTTATTAATTTCTTTTTTGCAATTCTAACATGCAACGCCGTTTATATTTTTGATTCGTTAAAAATAAATTTAACATCATTACATAACTTGAGTTATGTCAAAAATTGATAAAAAACATTTTGAATTGCTTTCATTTTTTTGAATTGCTTTCATTTTTTTGAATTGCTTTCATTCTTTTGAATTGCTTTCATTCTTTTTAATTGCTTTCATGCATTTTTCTTTTGGTTATTGCTTTCACTTATCCTAGAAAACAATAATCTTAACACGAAATTCAAGGTGAGAACAATACAAAAATATTTATTTGACTGGGACTCATAATTGGAAATTTATAAAAATTTTCAACCAAATATTTTAAGAATGTGTGATACGTATTCAAAATAATAATATTACCATTTCCCATTTCATAAAGACAAATGTACAGTTATTTATAATGTTCACAGTCAAATGAAATTTGCTAGGGAAATTGCTTGAAATTGTGTACAGTTTCCGAATATTCGGCCTTTTTGTTGGGAAATAATTACAAAAAAGCATATAATATTTCTTCATACTGATAATCCTACTATTGTTCGAGAATTTTTCCCTTTGCTTGTACGTTGCACAACATTTCTGCAAATGATTATGACTTTCATTTGCCTGAGATCTCACTTTTTTAATGAGTCTGTTAAGTCTTTTCTCTCAGAGAAGTCCATTTCATTTCATTTCAAGTGAAACAAACACTTTTGTTACTTGGGAGAGTAGCGACGTATATGACGTATGTTTGAAACTGGCCAATCAGGAATGAAAGCGACAGCATTGACGTCACGTCCTTGGTGAGATGGAGGAACTGAAAAACGAACACGAAAAGAAATTGTTAGGAACTAAAAATTAGTAATTTCTTTTTCAATTCGTAAAAGAATACTAAAAAAATGTCATTTTATAACAAGAATTAACTAAAGTGAGAACATAAGAACACCAGTTTTTAATGGTGGGACATTTTTGAGTTATTTCCAGTTTGACTTTATGGAATTTCTGTTTAAATGGAAAAGTTTTTTTTTTGTTCCTTTTTGAACTTGAAAGACATCCAAAGGGGGGGACAACTCTCTAACGCAGCGATACTCACCCTGCGGTCTGATTCTGAAATATAGAAGATTTTGTCGATTAACAAAATGAACTAATATCATTTTTGAGTAAATTTTATTTCAAACAAAGGTATCTAAATGTTTACGCTTTAACGAAAATCATGAATTCTAATTTGAGATAAGGGGAATACTGTCATTGCATGTTGTATATATGCATTGTGCAGCAATATTCTTGAACAAACACATCTTGTCTCAAAATTTTTACGTATTTATTCATTTTACAGCATAATTATTTAACAGAACATTTGATTAAATGTACAATAACGCCTCTAATGGAAAAGAGTTCCATGGAATTCGATATCCATATATATTTTTTATGCAGTTTTTTTCTCAACTTTTAAACTTTTGTTTTTATATTTTTCAATTACTGTGATAAATAATTGTTTGATTGCCAACTTGCTGCATTGACTAGTGTTTAAAATCGCTTAAATGATCCAAATAATAGTTTGTCATCACTTTTGTTTGAAATTGAAATGTATTCCTAAATTCATCAAGAAATACTTTATCAGCGAAAGAAATTAAAGGTATACACATATATCAAACAAGTAATATTAAAAAAATTAAGTCAATTTCTACTTAGATCAACAAAGAAAAATTTTATTCTAGCTACTTTTTATTAAATAGTTACAATTAATATAAATATATATATATATATATATATATATATATATATATATATATATATATATATATATATGACAGAATCACAACATTAAGAGGTAATTCATTTTTATTCATTATCATTAAAGTATCGTATTGTCATCCAAAACAATCGTGTATGTAAAATTTCAGTTCAACTGAATGCTTTAAAACGTGAGAAAAAAATCTTTTTAAGTTTTGACCCAAGTCGCTAAAAAGGAAACCGACGGGGCTGTATCTGCACTTCTTTAAATAATTGGTTTCGGTCAATTAATTATAATAAAATTATCGTATTTTTACCCAAAACAATAGTGTATAGAAAATTTCAGCTCAATTGAGCGCTTTAAAATGTGCGAAAAAAAACATTTTCAAGTTTTGACGCAAGTCGCCAAAAATGATGCCATTGTGGCTGTATTTATAATTCTTTGAATAACTAGTTTTAATCAATTAATTTTTATTAATTATAATTAAATGACTGTATTGTCATCCAAAATATTCCTGTATATAAATATTTTAAGCTCCATTGAGCGTTTTAAAATGCATTTTATTAACGATTGAAATTTCGACCAAGATAAATAAATATATAGAGGGTGTGAGCTAATAGCAGGAATTGAAAAATGGAATGCACCTCAGCTGTTAACAGAAAAAAAAATTCTACCTAGCATCCACGAACTGATAAGTAAACTTTGTAAAGGAATTATTCTCTTTGCATGTCTCGCCTTCATAACATCCTTCCGATCCTTAGGTACAACTGTTGATTTATGAGCCAATTCTAATGAATTCTCCCCAGTGGAGAGAACCGGTCGCCACGATGACCTGGGGGCAGGGTGCAAAGGTGTAGCGCCAAATCAATCATCTCATTTATTTTGTCATTGGTCACGTGATCCCACCGCAGGTGGTATTTGTAACCTCTGCTCATTACTGCAGCCAGGGGTTCTCCAAATTTTAGAAGCTAAATAATTTAAACCTTGATGTGTCAATAGGTGCAAAATAGTTAGAGATTTCACAACCTCTCCTACTATAAAAATAATTTAAGTTTTTTTTCTTTCTTTTTAACAAGAAAATATTGAAATTTTGGTTCCAAAAGAACTTCCTATAGCAGATTTTCCCTTCAATTCTGACATCTGAGTCTTACAACAGGTAGCACAATGCATTGAGTAATGCAAACACTAAAATCTGTAATTTGTGAGACAAAAAAATGGAGAAGCAGTTCTTATACGTTCTATTTTAATGATTATTTTTGCACATTATTACAATTCTTATAATACCTTTCACTATATATACTTGCCTTTTTAATCATTTTAATTGGTCAGTTTATCTGTATATTGAGAGTTATACAATTTTGAATTTTATTATTTTTTTGCGTTGCCTTTTTTTAAATAACTCAATAAGTATTAGGAATTTATAGGAGGCTAGGTTTTGCACATCGTTATGCACTGAACTAATTTTGTTTACATTTCTGCAGAAATTACAAGTTCAAAGTTCAGCTATAAATTTAATACTATAGACCATTTATATAAAATAGAAGTTTGGGTATACCATGCAAAGGAAGAACGGGCTCTTTTTACAAAACAAGATGTTGCTATTTTAACCCTACAATACCCTACTAAAAAACTGAAGGGGCAACTGGAATTTTTAACACTTTCAATCTTTCACTATCAATTTAAATTTTATCTCATTCTCTTACTCGGATCAGTTTTTTAATCAAATTACATCATTATTTTGAATTCTACTTGTTTCATTGTACGGGATAAGGTATCTTGATGGTTAAAACCTCAAATTATACACGGCAAACAATTTTACAAGTCGAATTGAGGTTTTGAGTCACGGTTTTATAAAAAGAATCCTTCTTAGATGTAATTAAAACTGCTGCTCGTTAAACATAACGGAATTTCGAAGTCCTCAAGCGTTGCATTGTAAAAGTTTGGCGACTGATGCATTAGCATAATTTTCATCTTCATCATGTAATAGAAGTGCTCCACCAAAGGACCTATTTCCTGTTCGGGAACTAGTGACGCTTCAACGGTCATGGAGTTTCGTGTGGGAAAATATCCAAAAACGGACACTACGATGCTTAAGTTCTAAGGCAAATCAACCTATGATCTCCTTTTATTCACAGAGAGGTGACTGATGCAGTTCCCACGCCAATCTCCGATTTCAAAGTCCACCGCGTGAGGGGTGACTAGGACCAATAGCTGAATAGTAATCCCGACCATATCCGAGCAGAAAGGATTCTGGCTTGCGTGTCACTTTTGTGGGCATGACGTATTCCACCTTTAAATAGACATCAAAAGGGGAAACTCAGAGATTTGAGATTCTGTAAAGCTTCACAGACACTTGAGAGACACTTCTACAAGCTTCAACACTCTACGACACCCGAGTACACTCCAATGGACTTTCTCTCCGATTGATTTCCAGATTCGATTGGACTCTCTCACATTTCCAGTGACCTACGAGCATCCTAATGTCGTCCCAACGCAGCCTTTCACAGGAGTAATCCGGCCTTAATAGCACCCTTAACTGCGCTGCACCTGACCGGCACTACAGCAGTGGCTTCGCAGCAGAAGTTCAGAATTGTGAGGCTCCATCACTAATAGTTCATTATACAGTCAGACCTCTATTTAACGAAGTCTCCAAATCCAGAAAGAAAGTTTGCTATATGGAAAATTCCTTATATTGAGGTTCATCCTTCAATATACTTTAGAAACCACATAAAATAAATTTAAATTCATAAACACTACGTATTTAAAAAAGTAATTATTCACACCTTTTTGTAAATTAATATCTATTTATTTTATATATCTTACCCATTGGCTCAAACAGGGGGGTCCTTTAAAGGGGGACCCATTTAAAGCATACAAGTAATTTTAGACATAACATTATTTCATTACTAGAAATTCTAAACATATATAACTACACGAGTCCTTAAATTTAATTACTCATAAAATCTGTTAATTCTGTGTCAGTTTTAGTTTGAAAGAATGCATTGTTTCTCTCTCATAGTACGCCTCACACATCTTTGCAATGCACTCAAAATACCTTCACAAGATCAAAAGTTTGTTGTATGGAAAATGCACTTTGCTATTGGGAAGGTATTTTACTAACACGTACATTTTTTGGTGCAACTTTTGGGAACAATTTTTTGTTCTATCTGAGGGTTAAGGGTTTCCGTACACAAAACGACATGCTCTGACGTCAGCCACGTTCTTTCTCCACATTGAAAAATTACTCGCTGATTTTTCTGCTTCGGCAAACGTACATGCAAAATTATTTCTTTTATTTCGTCACGCTTTTGTTGACGGGCGTAAACGGAAATGGAGTACCATTCTATTTGAAATGTTATATACGCCGTTAAAATATTATGTTACACAATTAAAATATTACACGCTATGTTTGATGCATTTGAAGAAATCGACGACGCCATCTTGTTTATGACGTAGGGCGCCGAAGAACCCCAATGGCTAGAATTTCAAGCAACTTTTTGAGCTCACTAGCAAAAAGTTGTTCGAAAGCCGTTGCTATGGTAACTGAGTAAAAATTGCACGAATTGGACGAAACATTGCTCGAAACGTGTACGTGTGATACGGCCTGAAGAAAATCGCGAAATGTTTTAGGTTCCAGGAAAAAGTTCGCTACATAAAAAATTTGCAATATAAAGAATCGCAATAGGGAGTTTCAACTGTATAATATCCCCTGTTCAATTTTTTAATCTTTTATTTTGTTTTTTAATTAGGGACTTCATACCCACACATTTTAAAGGATTCTTATAGAGTAGTAAAACGAAGGATAGAATTTAAATGAAGAGACCCCTACCACTGCGCCTTCTCCGGGTTGAGACAGCTGAGGGTGGCCAGATCGAAGAGTTGTCCAGTGGGGCACTTGAGAAGAGAGGGCTTGTACTCTCGACACAACCAAAAACGGCTGCAGTCCAGGGCGTAAGGATACAAGCCCCGAGGTTGAGGACAGCGGAAGGTGGCCTCTGCACAGCGAAAAAAAGAACATTAGAAACATTGAAATAAATGCAGTCAACAGAATGCAATACATGAGACACCCTTTCTATGTAATCGATTGAAGTGCATCTTATTAAACGCATTCAAACTCGATGTAACCATTCTTGTTCTTAAAATATTCTAAGTTTAATGATTATTTCCGTAATTCATGAAGTTACGTTGCAACGTTGCTTAAGTGTTGAAGTCTATTGCATCCAATTAAATGATAATATCCATATATTTTTATCAGTATGCTCTTCCAATGACTTTAAATTCCTACCTACATTAGACATCTTTAATTTTTTTTTAATCCTGAAAACAAATCTTCCATATTTTTTGTTTACTTTTTCAATTCATGATGACTTTGATAACTTATTTTATACCTTTCTTAAACTATAACTGGATAAGTTTTATTCAAAAATGTACCGATTTTCAGTGACAAATGTCATTTTATATGGCATTCTATAAAAATAATTTTGAAATGGTGATTTTAGTTTGGATATCCATTTTATGTTAATAAAATTTTGGGTTGCATTGGAAAGAGAAAAATATTTTTCAGTTTTTATTTATATAACAAGTGTTTTTAAAAATAAATGTATCTTCAATCTCGTTTGTAACCAACCTTTTGAACTTAAGAGGACAGGGTACGATTTACACAATTTTTTTTAATTTAATGATTTTTATAATTTTTAGTTGCCTCCCCTATGTGTATGTATGATGCAAAACAGAATTTGAGTTAAAGATTTAATAAAAAATCAACCATTTAATTTTTTAAGGAAAAAACATGAAATTTATGAATTGATTTTAAAATGCTACTCCTCCTACAAAAATTGACGTACATATATGAAATTTGATTTACAAGTACGTCAAACTATACATAACAAAAGTTGGTATGGGTTTTGCGATAACATGATTGGTATTTGTACAATACTTCTTTTCAGTAAGGCACACAAGGGGGGTCCTAGGAATCCGGATCCCCCCTAAAGCCCTTGATTGATTGATTATAATTCTAAGTATATAGGATGTAAAATTTAATTAAATATTTGTTATTAATGAGAGATTAATTTTATTAATTAATGCTAATTATTTATTCAATAATTAGTTTTTCAGTGTTTTTTGTTCCCGAAAATCGACAAAATCAGAAGAGGCATGATACAAGAATGATGGACTTTTGACCCTGGACCCCCCTGGAAAATTCCTGTGTACGCTACTTCTTCTCTTTTTATTAATCCTTACTGAAAATTCCTTAAAAAATGTGTAAATTCTAAATTCAATTATTTTTTTAAAAAATAAGCATTGGTTTGATCGAAAAATGCATACGAAATTTATTCCAAATACTATTAGCAAAAATTACAAGTATTAGGTGCAATAAAAAAAAGCCTTTTAAATGAAGTCAAACTAGTTATTTTATCTTTCTAAGATAAGTAAGTTTAAAGTTTTGATTTGTCATTGGGATGTGAATAAAAACGAACGTAAAAGTTATCACTACTCCACGTTTTTTAAACTAGAGCTTTCAAATTTTGTAAGAGTATAGAAAAGTATGTAAAAAATAATTCAAGCAAAAAAAAAAAAAAAAAAATTAGATTTGATTTTTTGACTGATTTTTGTCAATCGAATCGTACTGTGCCCCTTAAGTGGTTTCAAAATTATAAAAAGATAGCATATTGCCGTATTGAACAATCTGTCAGATTTTGCTTCAAATTATGGTCAGAAAACTTCATAGATTTTCTCATCCTGTATCTTTAAAGGGTGTAATTATTCTATTATAGTGTGCTAAACATAAACACGAAACATGAAGGATTTTAATTTATTGATTGGGAATTTCTTACCTCAGTCTAACAATATTCAAAACTTTGTTTCGATAAAAGTAAGGTTGAGAAAAATGTTTAATGCTTAAATTTATCTGCTGGATGTTATAAACTCTTATTGTGACAACTGTTAAGAATGTCCAAAATATAAGGCTTAGCTTATGTCAGTTAAAATCCCACCAGAGGCGTAGCTACAGCCGTATCAATGATAAGGGGCTCTCAAGCTACAGGGGCCCCAACATGTGTAATTACAGTCCCACTAAAAGAATTCTCATATCTATGAAAAGGCTCTGAAGTAATTTTGATACAGGGGCTACTTAGAGCCCCTGTATCTACGCCGGTGAAACTCACCCAAATATTTTTACTAAATTTCAGATCAACTTTGGCAGTTCAATAATAATCTGTCAGAAAAGCATCAAATTTTGTATTAAAATTAAGAGAATTCTCACTTCTCCTTGTCCCCATCATATAAGAAAGAAAAAATGAAAAATATCATTACGGTTGATAAATCATTTGTAAATACAGTAATTTAAAATGACATAAACTCTAAATAATTGTTTTTAAAATACGTAATCAGAACAAAGTTGAAATCAAAGAAATTAAGTGAGGGAAAATATGTGGTATTCGCAACGAACTACATAAAAAAAAATATTTTTAAACAAACTTTTTGAGTTGCTTAAATAATAGACTGCACTTCAATAAATGTTTTTTTTTTCAAAAATAAAAATAATCGGAGTACCTTTTAAAAATTGTTATTTCCCATTTTCATCAAACATAATTATGAATCAATCAATGTGGCAAAAAATCTCTACTGTCATAAAAATTCACAGCACTAGTAATCATATCTCTAGCTTCAAGAAAAAATATTCTGTAAATCTTATTGCTCGGTAATTATATAGATAAGTAAACACCATAATTTGCAACTGATACATTGGGACGAACATTTTTTCTCTGATTGTATTGTATTAGAATTCGACAAGTTTCAAGTAGAATATGACTATTTAGAAATGCAAATTAGGTTCGACGAATGTGACGTCATAATTATGCAATTAATACAATGAATTGCAAAAAATCTCTTGTATGATCAGTTAAACTTTTTTTTGATTTAATGACTATCAAATGAGCACTCCTTTTTCAATTTCTTCTTAAATTTTTTATAGTAATGTTACAAACAGGGTTTTTAGCTGTAATTTTAAAATTAATCTCATTCTATAAAAATTCTTTTCTAATATTTTTCATAACTCTTTTCTAATATTTTTATCGATATTTGTTTAATTACCTAGAGATAATGTTTAAAAATTGAGCCCTAATATACTAATAATTAAATGGTAAAAAAAATAAATAGAAGTTTTGTCTAGAGACATGTATGTTATTATACAATGTTAAGACGTCTGTATCATTATGAAGTCAAAATTTTCAATGAAGTCATCTTTTTTTTTTTACTGTAATTATTGGCCAGTATGATAAGTAAATAGCCATTTATGTAAGTACCTTTTAAGATTGTTCTTTTGAAAAAAAAATCCATAAAATAAAACATAAATGGATAGCTTCCAAATAGTTTGTCTGCAATGAATCTATATTAACAATTCTTTTCACGTGGTGTTTTCCCCGATTCCACATATTGCATTTAAAGAAATGAAAAATAAAAATTGTATTGAGTGTAATGAGCATAAATTTAGAATTTTTTAAATTTTGGAATGTTTTTAAAGCTGTGTCAACGAGAGCGCTGTTGGTTTTCTTATGGATATTATACATGTAGCCAAGTATTCTTTCTCTGTATGTAGGCAGGGAAATGATTCAATTAGGGATTTCATCAAATCCCTAAGGGAAATAATCATTTCACGCAAGATGTTAAAATAAGAACTCTGTCAGGTGATTTCCCTTTGGAAAGTAAGGGATTTGATCAAATCCCTAATCTGTTTCAGTGAAATGATGAAATTATGTTGCCAAGAGTTTAAAAGTGTTCATTTAGCAAATAGGGTGCATTATTAAAAGGGGAGTAATTAATACAACAGAAAAGATATTTGTAGTAGGATTTCAAACATTTTTTTTAATTATGCACTAATGTAGTACTTCAGAAATATCCTGCTTTATTTGAAACACCTTAAGTTACTCTAGTTTTTATTTCCCTTTTTAAAATAGCTTTTTTTTATTATCAAAAAGCTTTTTTTATCTATAAACAGGGCGTGGTCGATTTCCCTAAATTGTTTGTTTACATTATTCAATTTAAGTTTTATCCAGTTTCTGATTTTCACGCATACAAAAGTGATAGATCAACCGAAAGATAAAAAAGTATGTGTGCTTATGACTACGCGATAGAAGTGATAACTTCAAATTTTGTAATGTTATTTCAGGGATTAGTTAGGTGAATAAAAAACAAGAGGATATTAGTATTGTCCTATAAAATTATTGATTCATATGTCTGTACTCATAAAGTAATATTTTTATGTGAAATATACAATCATATTTGGGAATTAATTGTATTCTAAGCAGTAAACAATAGGTTTATGGTAGCTGAAATAGGTTATAAATCCTTCAGATTCAAAATTTTATTTAAATATCTATTAAAAAAACTGCGTCAAGCGTTGTTCCGTACTTCCTCGTGCTTTATTTGGATCTTTGACATAATTAAATTGAATTTTGATTTTAAAAAATCTATTAAAGGTTTTGATTTGTCTTTTGAAAAATCTACTTCAAAATTTCCTCTTAAAATCATTACAGTTTGTTCAGAAGACCAGATCCAGCTTTGCGAATTTTGATTGTAATTTAATAATATTCAATTCTATTCATGAATTAATTTAAGCAAAGGGATAGTAAACAGGTAGTTAATTGGGAAGAGAGGAATCTAGGTCAAAACCTTTAAAAAGGTATTTAACCAGTAGGTTTATATCACACAACCTCTGGCTTATACTAGCTCTTTTGTCATTATATGACAGTTTTGTACAAATATATCCGGTGCCGCTGCAAGGAATGTCTTCGTAATTATATTTTGTTTTCTTGTATTTAAATTATTTAATGTAACTTTTCTTAATACATGTATACTTAATTTTGTTATTTTAAATTTTTCATTGTTTTAATTTTCTTTTTAGGATCAAAGTATATTTAAGAAATGTGATTAATAGAACTATTTGTTCATTGTTATTCCGATTCGCTTAAAAAATAGATTTTTATTCTTACGATCACTGCAATATTGCTAATGATAATTATACTCTTTACTTAGTTCTATAAAAATTGTCCTTTTTCTACATTTTATGTTTAACTGTAGTGTAAGATTTCTCATTCCCTCTAAGCCTATTTTCAAAAAATATTACGTTTCATTTTCTTGCTTCAACTAGGTTAGAATTAATCCCGCATTCATTTTAGTAGAAAGAGGTGGTTCGAGGGGGGAGCCCACTTAGATCGAAGCTAAGAACTTTACTTTTACTGCCCATTGGTGGTGGTAGGAAGGGACAAACAAAGCGTGTTTTACAGTGGCTGTAGAAAACGTCCCTCCTTTCCTTTTTAGGGGTGTGTATGCCCCACTGAAGGCGAAAAAAGCCGAATGAGCGTTACATTCCCAAGCGTGACGTTCAGTCAAGTTCACTCTCTAGCAAAACGTGCCAATAGAAGTTATCACTTCAATAATGCTACGAATATAATTAATAAAACTAAAAAATGATATTTATAGGTCATTTTGTTTTGTTGCGTCACGTCAGAAGCCCGACGCTGCCTGGCACGAACGAGGAGAAGGGGGAGGTAAGAGGAAGTGGTAACAAGCGACAACAGAGTTCTACAAGTGCTGACTTGTTCATTTCATCATTTCACTAAAATAGTTCGGGGATTGGATCAAATTACTTACATCGGGGAAATGACCTCAAAGAGACGTTATTTTAACATCTTGCGTGAATTGATCATCCCCCTTAGAGATGTGATGAAAGTCCGAATTTCATTATTTTCCTGCGACATGCCCTTGCCTCCGAAAGTCTGCATACAGGCAATCATCTTACGTGTTTAAGCTATAATTACTATTAAAATCAAAATACTTGTCAGCAATTCTTCAAATTTTCCTTATTCTAACGACAGCAACAAAATTTACCTTAACGAGAAAAAACAAGAATGACCACCAAATAGTCACAAACCATACGCGCCAAAATGTGTACACTTATAGAATAGAGATTTTAAGGACTTTTTATTGTAAAATAATTGCACTAAATCGTGTTTTAAGAAATAATAAGCTTCTCTAACAATTTTTGAGATTAGAAAGCTTTTGTAATTCCGTGACAGGAAACAGAATAGAGATTGAAATAATATTGAAAGAAAATTCATTGTAAATCTTCAGAAAAGGGGGAAATTTTTAAAGCAATTGTGGAAATATTGTTAATAGGAGACATTCATTGATTCAAAAAGTGTTCATAAACTACAAATAAACAAAAACTTTAACGTCCAAGCCAAGATCCGGCCGCTCATCTGCAGTGTCACCTCAAGAATCTTGCTTTGTAATACGCTCTATAAAAATAAATTCAAGACTATAAGCTTCACAAATAGCTAAAAGTGTTGCTTATATATTGAAAAAAAGTGTGACTTTAATTACAATTCGAAGAAAACTGAAAGAGGATGACTATTACGCCCGAATTGACTCAAGAAGCCATTCATCTTTCGAATGAACAGAGCTAAAAGAATAACCTTAGCCAAAAAAATACCTAAATAGGACACATATTTTTTAGAAAAATGGAATAAATCCAATTGAAAGTAATTTTTGTAATTTAGCATCAAAAAGCACAAAAATATTCCTGCACAAATTCCTGGACAGATCTTAAGAAAGAGAATCTTTTTTCGACTATCAAACGTGGAGGAGGAGGCATAATGCTTGGGGGTGCATTGGAAGCCTTTCGGCTGGTAATCTGGAATTTATTGATTCAACAACGTACAAAATTGGTTATTTGAACTAATTCAAGTAAAATATCAGAGCATATGCCAAGAAATTTGCGGTGAGTGATGATTTTTACTTTCAGCTGCACAAAGAAAACAAGCAAATGGCTCACATTGTAAAATCATTGTGAAGCTATGGCTGTTCTGACATGTCCCAAACCAATTCCGAATGTCAACCTAGTATCCAGACCTAAGCATAATAAAGCCTTTGTGGGATTTACTCGAGTGAATAATCAGGGAGAACGTAATAACATCCAAGGAAATGCTCAAATCTGTCAGAGTAGAAGAAAGGAACAAAATATTCACAGGTAAAACAACTAAGCTAGTTAAATCCTTGCCAAATATGTTAAAAGAGTTATATACAGAACGGAATAGCTTAAAAAGTATCAACTTTTAGTTACAATCCATTATTATAAAGGTTTTTTTCTAGTGTACGCAGACTTCTAACGCACACGAATTATATCGTTCTCAAGTTATAAATATTTGTATTATTTTATGTAATATTCAGGTGATTGTTGCTTATACTATTTGAATTAATGACGTTAGAGGAATCAATAAAAAATAGAATTGATTCACAGAAGGACTTCATTTAATGAGCGATCTTTGCATTCATATGAAAGATGATCGCCTCTACGTAGACTTTCGGAGGCAAGTGTATATATTGTTATAGAAATCTCGGACACTATTTGCTTCTCTGCCGAATCAGTATTATGACCGGAAAGATCGTTTGCGGGCCAAGGCAGTTTACTGTCAGAATAATAGTAACTGAATGTGGAAAATGTGTGATCTTGGCGACAAATTTAGTCATCAAACACTGCCAAGTCACTAAGTTTGACGACAAAAATTGATGCATACAGAAAAGACTAGAAGACTCTACAATGATTGTTTGTTAGAAAATTAAAAAAAAACCGTAGAAGGTTTTTCTCATCATGTATAAAACGACATTGACAACCAAAGCTTTACATCGATTGTGCATTTTATCTACGGATGTGTACTGCTGTATAAACTCTGAAATTTGTGCTGTTGTAGATTTGTACGAATATGTTCATTTTTTTCCTGTTAAAATTGAAATCTATTATAATTACGAGGCGGCTTCAAAGAAAACTATGTTTTACTCCGAAACAGCCCACCAGTTAACCCTCGTCGGCCTAGTTATCAGAATGCCAAACTCCACAAAATATGGAAATAAGACCTTTTTAATGCCATATAAGGGAGTACCTGTGACGTTTGGTATCCGCCTTATATGGTGACAGACTAAAAACAGATAGAAGCTTTCGGGTAATGCACTAGGTCTGCAATGGTAAAACACCAATCCGCAGACCATTAGAAATTCTAAAAAAGAGGAGCATTTTGAAGCCTATCCACATTGGATTACTTCATGTGTTCCACAGAAATATTGCTAATTTGTTATGAGCATTTGCATTGAAGTAATTCTCGTGCGTAGCATAGTAAAAATAAACAGTTTTTACTTGCCCCTGTAAAGTTCATCCAGAAGCAGTTACGCATTCTGATAATTAGGTCGACGTTTTGTGGTACTTTCATGAGTTTGAAAAACGATCACCACGTAACAATATGTATACATAAAGACACTGTGAGTCAATTTTCGGTAGTCACACCATTTAGCTGATAGTTTTTGATTAAAACTTCTATAATAAACATTCTGTAGTTAGTTTTTTTGTTTTTGTTTTTGTTTTTATTGAATTTTAAGAAATGTCATGTTTGTAAAACTGTTTTTCCTCTTCTTACTACTGTTGAAAAAAATGGTCACATTAAAAATCCAATTTTTTCAAATACTAAAATGTCTGGAAATTAAAATTATATGATTTCAGTGACTGTGAAGAAAGAACACCCTCTATATTAATGCTGTATTTATATACTCTCGTTTTTTCTTATCTTCGTATTCCATCACAATATTACAGGATTTCCCACTTTTATATATTTTGCCATATAAAGCTTAAAAAATCTACTTTCCATTCGAAATAAAGGGCTGGTAAAAGACCTATTGTTTTAGTATTTCTCTCGGTAGACTAGATCAGTGATTGCCAACCATTTTATCACCACGGACGATCAACGTTTGGTAATTTTACTGAAACCCGCTGATAGGGGAAGTTAATTGTTCAGTTGTTAAGATTGTTTTGATTTAATAATTTTAATTTATTTGTATTTAAACATGTCTACAGAACAAAATACAGTTACACTATATAAATGAATATAAAGTGATTTTACATAGAATATACATATATAAAGTGATTTCCATAAAAGGTTCCACAAACTCGAGAGAAATACACTGTAGTAAACAAAATAGAAATAATTTACTGATCCCTTCTTTTACGGTCCAGTACTAATTCCTCCATGGACCGGTACCGGTTCCCGGCCCGGGAGCTGGGGAGCACTGGCATAGTTGATAGAGTAACTGACTCGCAATTAAAGGATAGCGGGTTTGTTTCTCATATTTCTGAAGATCGCCATGGGATGGGACAGGCAATTGTTAAATTTCGAATTAAAAACTCTCCTGATGGTGTGGAATGCTAATTCAAATGTAGATCACATCATTTCAGTCAGGGTTAAAATTACGAGATGTTTTGTTAACAGAACTCTTGTAACTTCTAATGAGATATTTATAAATCAGTTAACTATAATTTTTAAGTATATGTCCTTATGAAATATATTTAGCTAATAATATCAGTACGTTTCTGTCTTTTCTTTTAAAAAAATGTTTCAATTTATGATTCCATTTTTTTAAATATTACCCCAACAGTAAATTTAGAATTGAATCAACTTAACAAAATAGATCCATACATAAAATATATACCCTCAATGTTAACGATCGCAAAAGAATTTCATTTCCGAAAACCATTTCTAAAGCAACATAATTAAAATTCTCGAAAATAAAAAGGAAGTAGCGACAGATATTTTTATATTAAAAACCAAGTTTTTTCACCTCGCTCGAAAAACAGTGTTAATTAAAGGGTCAGAAAACAGAAAGTTCGGAAATGGAATCAAAGCTAGTTCAATCAATGAATCTCGCATCAATGTGGTTAGCACGTCAACACAATATCTAAAAGGACAACCTGGCAATCAGGAACTAAATTACATAGCACAAGAAACCAAACTAAAATAAAGCGGACGTAACATACCTGGGGATATGGGCTTTTCATACTGCCTTTCTTGGCCTGAAACATAACAAAAAAATGAGAATGATAACTTTAAATAGAGGCAGATATGACTTACAAAAGAAATGATTTCATGGTCTGTCAATTTTTTGTGTGTATAATTATGTCAATGAATGCCATTAGATGAGAAGAAGAAAGTTCATCGTTTTTTTTCTTTTACTTTATTACAATATGTGATTAAAAGTTAGAAGGAAAATAAGAAAATTAGAGGCTAAGAATGGGTTAACAAACTTTAAAATAGAAAAAATGTTTCATAAAAATATTAATGAATCTCTCAAAAGTATATTGACATTGACCTTGTGGTGAGTATACAATGAAATAAATTAACGAAAACACTATAATTACAAAAAAAAAATTAAATGCTTATAGTTCTTTTTTTAATATCTTTTCTTTCAAATGATCGCAATAAAAAAGTGAAATTAAAATAATTATTTTAAGATATTATTCATAGCAAGGTTACTACGCATAACAAAAAAAAGCCGTAATAAAAAGATTTTCAAACAATATATTTAAATACTTATTTATTAAGTTATTTAAATAAGATATCTGCTGCGAAGCTCTCTGAGGAAAGAATGCTCAATAAAATTGACAAATTAAATAATTGCATTAAGCATTCACATAAAATAAAGTGACTGAAAGTATTTTCAGTCAAAAATGTATTCTAAACTTCGTATTATTCTCATGAGAAAGATTTGATTATCATTAAATATTGTACATGCACAAGGGTATACTTAATAAAAAAAAGCCTTTTACAGATTCGAGATAATTATGTATCTCTTTTGTTTTTAATTATTCGCAGAGATTTCAAAATTGCTGTTTCTGGCATTCTAGAAAAAACTTTATTATTATTTTTTTGTTTTTATTTTAATATTAAAGAGTGTCAAAATGCATAAATAAAGTGGATTATAAAATCGATTATTAAGTCTACAATTACTACAAATTTCAGTCCATTTCAATCACTTATACGTTCTTAAGTGTTGTAAATATATCACTAAAACGCTTCGAATAAAAAATCAGCAATCAGAAGCAAACTGGACAGATTTAAGTTATTTAGTATATTTTAGATTAAGCTAATTTATAACGATTTAATATTTTTACTACATGCTTTTTTATAAGTAATTGCATTCATTGATTGTTAAATTATCAGCGATAAAGTAATATATAAAAAGAAACGCATCAATTAAGTTCGTACTTTAATTCCACAAAAATGCTATTTTATATATAATGGTAAGAATAAAGAAAGTGTTTTTTAGATGTTAAGTAATCCAAAAAATTCACAATTGCTCATGTGATCGGGGAAACATACCAGTTGGTGAAATGTCTTTGTCCACAATGCCAGTTATACCGGCATGTGTTCCTCCAGAGGAGCCTACAGACCCAATTGACTCTACCCTGGATCCTTGGGAATCACCGGCGGAACCACTTGGAGCACTTCCACCACCTGTAGAGCTACTTGTGCTTCCACTTATTCCACTTCCAGATCCTCCTCTAATTCCACTACTTGCACTACCTCTAGACCCACCAGGGGCTCTACTTCCAGCTCCAGATCCCCCTGATCCACGGGTTCCACCACTAGGACGACCAGAACCGCGGGATCCTCCACTTCCTCCAGTACTCCAAGCTCCACTTCCAGAACCAGCAGCTCCCCGATTTCCTCCTCCAGTACTACCAGTTCCACGACCTCCAGCTCCTGTACCAGAAGCTCCTCGACTTCCACTTCCAACATTGGAACTTCCTCGACCACTTCCAATAGTTCCTCTACTTCCACTGCCAACACTGCCTCGATTTCCATCACTAGTACCAGCAGAACCGCGAACTCCTGCTCCAGAACCAGCAGTTCCACGAGTTCCTCCTGTACCAGAAGCTCCACGATTCCCATCTCCAGTACCTGCAGTTCCACGGCTTCCACTTCCAGAGGCAGAGCCTCCACTACCAGCGCCTCGACTGCCATCTGCAATACCAGCAGCTCCCCGATTTGCATCTCCAATGCTGGCAGTTCCTTGGCTTGCACTACCAACACCAACAGTTCCACGACTTCCATCCAAAGTCCCAGCGGCTCCCCGACTTGTGTCTCCAATACCATTAGTGCCACGATTTCCTCCTCCAATATTAGAGGATCCATCAGCAATACCAGCAGCTCCACGGCTTCCACCTCCAGCTCCACCACGCGTTCCATCTACAATACCAGAAGCTCCCCGACTTGCATCATTGGCACCCGATGACCCTCGAATACCCGCTGAACCTCTGCTAATGCCGTCGGAACGTCCACCACTTCCAACACCTCCTCGTACACCTGACGCACTTGCACTAGAACCTCTGCTATCAGTACCACTTGATGCACGTCTTCCATCACCTCCAAAACCACCACTTTCAGGACGTGACACTATACCATCGCCTCTGGAACCTTGGGGTTCGCCTCTAATATTTCCATTTACAATATGGCCTTCTGTGGCAAACCCACTCTCTGGATAGCCTCCGATCGGAATGGTGCTTCCTGCAATGGGACTGGTTGAGGCACCACTTCTGCGGATTCCTGTGCCGATGCTCGTGCCCTTGAAGGGTGGTGGTGACTGGGATCCAAACCCTGACGACGCAGATCCTCTTCTGTCCCAGCCTAAGATGAAATAAGTTCTTAATAGAAATTCGTCACAGTCTGGGGTGCAATAGTGCTGGTGCAATCTCCAGTGGCATTTCGTGCAGAGGTGCATCAGATGCGGAGGTGAGTGGAGGTGTATGCAATAGTGCGATCAACAATTGGTGCATCGTACAAATATTATATGCAATAATTATGCGTGCATTACATGAAAAATAAACAATTAGAGTGCATTATATAAATAATACTCTTCTCTTCATCACCTGTATATCGTATTCAAACAATATTTTTCACATAACTATACATTCATGTTATAAATATTTCATCATAATCAAATAATATTATTCATCTCTCTCTCATCTCCGTACATTGTGGAAATAATACATTTCATTAATTATCTATGCATTACGTATAAGCAATACTTTTCATAATTAGCTGTGCATCAAATAGAAACAATATTTTATCATTATTTAGGTATTTTATTTAGATCTTTCTATGCATTAATAACTGTCCACATTAAATTTAAAGTACAGCTAAAAGTGATAATACATTAGAACTGGATATATTTATAACCCAAGTTTCTGATTTTTTGATATCTCTCTCGACGAACAAACATAAATTGATATATACGGGAATGCTGAAAAAAAGTGGCATCGACATTTTAAATAATTTTCTGCTCAATCTACATAACATATATGTATGTATACATATATATATAGTTCTACATTATACAAACATTCTACATATAGTATCTGCTCTATACAACTCAAAAAATTATTATGTAAAAATCCAATCTTTTTATTTTTTTTATACGAATCAAATCAAAATGATTAAATAAATACATTTAAAAATATTTTAATTTGCAAATTTAAAATCCTAATAGAGTAAAAGTATTTTCCATTGGTCTACATCTCTTAAATGCTGCTTTATAATACAGTACGCTTCAAATTGGGAAATTGGTGTTGAAAGAGCGAAGAAATGTGAAGAGTCAACATTAAAGGCCAACGAAAATACTCTTAAAATTACCACAAAGTGTTTAGATTGTTTTGATAGTCTTAATTCATAAATTAAAAAGACTTCGTATTGTATGGCTGTAATTAAAATTTTTATTCTTTTATATGCATGCGTAACAATGAAAAGTTTTTTTTAAAAAAATAAGTAGCGGTCAGGAAATTTATGATATTTAAAGTACGGTAATCAAAAACTTAAATTCGGGCGTTATCATTTGTAAGATCGTCTTGTTGTTGAATTAATCATCACTCAGATTAACCGGATTTACCGTTTTTATTATTTTATTGAAAGCACATCACTATATATCTACAACTCTATTTACAATTATAACTCGCATAGGGAACTACAGGCATCGTCCTCCATATTTACGTTCGAGACCACATTTTCTTCTCTCCTTCCCGCTCAGTAGCCAAAACAGTTCACAGCAGCGCACTCTTTCTAGTCTATCGTGCGCTATGTATCAAGCCTCCTAGTACACTATGCGCAACGCCGTTACACATTGTAGTTCTTTTTAAACGACGGTGAACTTATATTACAGTTTATATTTTTTATTAATAAAAAACGGTATTTTTTATTGACAAAATGGTATAAATTTCGATTAAAAACTATAATTAGTTTGAAGACATAAGGGCATAACAAGTAAGACAAAAAAAATGTATTTAATGAATAGTTTTAAGAAATGAAAGAACATACTTTTTCGAAAACCACTCTCGAATATGTTTAAGTAAAACACACACACACACACACACACACACACACACACACATATATATATATATATATATATATATATATATATATATATATATATATATATATATATATATATGACAGGCCTGCTGGTAAAATGAGGGCATCATCTCAATAAGAACGTCTTTATTTCGTTTCAATCACATAAAATCCAACATGGCGGCCCTTTGGCGCGCAACCGAGTGGTACAAAAGACAACATATCGGCGAGGAGTCACCAGCTAAGCCTTTTCGAGTATGCTTTCTCCTTCGTTGGCGCTCGCTCCACCTTTAAATAGGCTTATTTACCCTTCTTTTATAGGCTTATTTACTTATCTATTTTCCTTTATTACTTCCTTAATTTTGAATCTAAACTTTTCAAACCTGACATATATATATATATCAAAGTAATTAAATGAAGCATTCCTTTAAATCTGCATGATATTTAATCATGTAGACTCAAAAGAGACTCATATTGAATAAGAAACGTCTTTACTTTTTCGTTTAATACTACTTTTATGCAGAAAATATTTTTGAAAGGCTTTAAAAATGTTTACGAAAACTCAATATTGCTTTCAAATTATTAAATAAAAGATTTTCTTTCACCAGTTAGGAATAAAAAAAAGAAAGCCTTTTTAATTTTTTCTGATAGTTACGGAAACAGATTGCTAGCCAATTTCACATTCAAAAAAGTACTCTGATTTTTTTTAAATGACAATAGTCAAATACTACATCTGATACTGATATAAAATATCTTAGAATCGGAACAAACAGAAAGTAATGTAAATTATTACACCAATAAAATAAAAAGTAAAACCTCCTTAAATTTTAAAAGCCAGGAAACATTTAACTTCTAAATATTTGATATAAAAATGCGTTTCTGGTAATGTAGAAAAACGTATAATTAAACATACAATAAGACCCCTCTTAACGCTGTTTCGGTCCAATGCTGTTTTATTTTAATAGTAAGATTCCCTGAAATTGTACGCAGCGTTAGGCTTCCCGATATCCGAAGCAGTTTATCTGTGTTTCATCTTTCCTGCGGTATTATACGAACGTATTTTTATCGTTTCAAATATTTGTTGACGTTATTGTAAGTATAAATTTGTATAATATAACGATTGCTATAGTGACAAATATTATAATTCTTAGTTTTTACCATGAGTAATAATAAAAAACACGAAAATAAAGCAACAAGAAAAAGCATTTCCCTAGAAACTAAAATGCAAGTGATTAAAATATTAGATATTGATGAACGTCAATCTCAAATTGGTGCTGCATTGAATTTGGCAACTTCAACACACACACACACCACAAGGACCATTCTAAGAATAAAAAAAAATTGTCATAGGCAACTGCAACTACGAAAAGCTCAACAACTAGCATTATCCGTGCTAGAAATAATACAATAGAGGAAACAGAAAAACGACTTTCTATATGGATTGATGACGAAATTGAACGCACTATGCTATTAAGCTAATCTACCTTCTTGATAAAAAGCCAGAAAATTGAAAACACAGAAGAAACTGAATGATCGGAAATGTAAACATACTGAGTTAGAATTTTATTTATTTTTATATGTATAGTCGTTTATAATGTTTCTATATTTGTAAGAAATAAATTTTTGTTTTATTGTCATAAAAACACATAGTTAATAAACTTAATGGTAAAATACTCGACCAATTTTCTACCCATCTTGTCATAGCCCCCTTATTTACATGATGAGATAACCCCGTTTAACGCTGTTTCATATTACGCTCTACTTTGATGGAACGTATACCCCGCGTTCAGTGGGATCTCACTGTAACTTCAAAATGAAATAAATATAAATAGTTAAAAACTTTTTTAAAAACTTTTTTATAAGAAAAAGCTACCTTTGTAATCTTTAGTTAATTACTTGTATATTTAAGACTGCAAACATCTTCTAAGTCTTCTTCATCACGATTATAATCAGCTTAAAATTTCTTGCTGGAGCAATACAAAGAAAAAAATACTATTCTAATAAAATTACTTTCTTTTTTTTCTCAAAGGGATTATTTCCTATAAGCATACAAAATACTTACGCAACAAAAACATCATGATATCTATTTTTATTAGATAAAAAAAAAATTAGGCTTGCCATCCCTAATTATTCAAGCTCAACCCTAAGGACTCATCTAACGTTGTTGATAAGAGCTAAGCTTTTTAAACGGTTAAAAAAGAACACTTTAAGAAGGAAATTCCATGATTAAGTGCGGACACTCTTCATCCTGAGGAGTGATCCACGGTTACACGCCAATAAAAAAGTAGACGCGATCAAATTGTAATTTACGACCTATCATCCAGAGAGTGTGTGTGTGTTGAGTTGTTTAAAATTTATGATGCCGTAAAAAAAGAAAGCCCAGATTAAAGTTATGGCGGGTTTATTTACTTCCACAGAAGCGTAGAAAAACGGTCAGTGGGCAGAGAATTGCCCTTGAGGTCCCTTTGCCCCTGAGAGGCGTAACGGCAGTAAATGTTCAGTGAAAACACATTTGAGAAGATAAGATTTATTGTTTGAAGACCTTCTCGTTCAATTTAGACTCGGTAGAGAGAGAAGAACCTCCAATTATGAGGTACTTTAAAAGCCCTAACAAGGATCTGATATTTGAAAGAAATCAATTACAACTCGCAGATTTGTCTATTGAAAACATCTTCATTTCATATTAGGCTATGAAATGGTGGATGAATTTCAGAGGCAGCCATGTTTGTCCTTTTAGAGTGGCGCCATTTTCGTGAATGTGTAATATCTACTTACAGTAAGTGTCTCAGATCACGCGAGTTTATACACAGGCACACAAAATAAATAACTAGATAATCACAACTTGCGGGTAGCAATCATAACCATACTACATAAGTATATGTTTTCAACTACCTCAATGATCTGTTATTATGTATACAAGAAAAATTATTTGTGAAGTCGAAAATAATAGCTAGTTTCAGCCTGATATAAAAAATCATGCTATTTCAAATAGAAGAGAGGAAAAAGTTCTTTTTTGTGTTTTATCCCCTCCCCCCATTAAAAATTGTTCTTTGTAACAATTACTAGACAGATTTATATATAATAGTGGAATAGTTATATAAAAACTATAAGTTAAACGATGAACATTTCTCATCTAGAATATACAAATTATTACGAAGCCTGATTTTTCCCGCCCAATGGATTTTGTTCGAATTTCACATTGTGTATCATATCTCTCATGCATAAATGATGTTAATTCCATTGGGATGAAAAGAACTTTTAAGTGTTTAAAAAGGAAAAGAAACAAAAAATAATTGACAAGTGTTACGTTTCTCTTCGTTAAGATCCTTAAAAGTGATGCCAGCTCTTAAAATATTCTTACAAATAACTAAAGATGAAACAATAAGAGTATCTAATTGAATTCCTTAAATTATTTAAACTGGATTTATATTGATACATTTATGTGTCACGAGACTCTGATATTTAGGGCCATATACAAAGTTTTATTATCAGACTACGTTAGAAATTATAATAAAAAAAAAAGATAAATTAGTGCCTCATTTCCATGGAGTTTCTAACCTATTGCATTTTAAAATATACATGTGATGCACAGTTTTATAAGTGGATGAAGAAAAATACTCTAAAGCCCTGCATTAAATCTACCTTACTAAGGCGTAGTATCTATGATTGTCATACTATATAGTAGAGGTGGGTATTAAGCCGATCGCGATCGAGGGGGGGGGGGCACCAAGACATTTTAAGGTGACCACCTAAAGATTTGCCATTAGTAATTATATACCGATATATTGAAGATTAGCGCACAGTATGCACACTAAGTCTTTTACTGACTATAACTACGAAAACTATAGACGAGTATAATTTTTTTAAGGTATTTTGAAATGTTTGATAATGAATTGATATTATATTTGATATTATATTATTTGTGATATTTGATATTATATTATTTGTGATATTTGATATTATATTTTTATTATATTTTTGGCTAGTATTATGTTTGTATCTTGCGTTTTGTTTCAAACGCGGTTTTAAAAGAGTAAGTTTTTTTAAAATTTTAGTTACTTAAGTAAGTACATATTCCGTGCTTATTATTAAGTTATGATAAACGTTGTAGACCTTTTATTTCGCTCACCACACCTACGCCAGTTAGTGGATCGCAAAACTTTGAAAATATTCTAAGTAGACCGTATGCTGGAAAAGTCTGCTTACTCCTGCTAAAAAGCAACACAAGGGCCAGTGGCGTAACGGAGAATATTAGCCCCCCACAATGTCAGTGGCCGCGGTAGCCGAGTGGTATAGGTATAGGACCATGGCTTGCCTTATCACGAGTTCGAGCCTAGTACCACTAAAGACCCGCCGTGTAGGGCAGCGATGCAGTTAAATCTGTCGAGAGTTGAAACGTCCTCCCTTGGTGTGGTGTGGTAGTTAGGAGAGGGGGTGTCAGCTCAGGTGTCGTCCACGTCACTTGACCATGGTTCAAAATTACGTGGTCCGTCGCCAAAAGCCCTCGAGTAGATGAACAGTGCGACGTTAATATTCAATCAATCAACCCTTCAATGTCAGGTCTTAGACCTCAAGACCAAATGCGTACTTAGTGTCAGTCAGGCTTTAGGCTCCCAATCCCTGGTCCCCCCCGTAATGCCTAGGGGTAGCCCCTGAAAAGGGCTATTGGTGACAAACCTCATAATTTTGAGCTATAGTCAAGGGATGAGGACGGCACCTGAGCTTCCCCCCTGCGATCTACCACACCTCGCCAACAAGAGGACTTCGAACCTCGATAGATGTGCCCGGTGAGTCTTCAGTGGTACTGAGGCTTGAACTCATGACACGCCATCCGAGTCCACTCTAACTTATATCGATATTGTAAGAAAAGATTCATTCCTCCGGAGAGATATCTAACATTCAGGGGTGTATCTACCTCCGTATCAATGATACGGGCCCCCCTAGCTAAGGAGTTCCAACATGTCCTACTAACAGGGCCCTCGTATCTAATAAAGAGCCCCGAATGAATTTTGATACAGGGCCCACTCAGTGAACTATCAACGTCACTGCTAACAATATAAATAAAAATGTTGTGACCATTTTACTAACTACTGTGATATATTCTTTAAAGCTCCTGACAACCAGTTATTTTGAATTCAAGATTGTGATGTCCAAAGGAAATTCTGCTTTCTTTCTCAAACCTAGTGTATTGTATCTATTTGAGTGTAATACACAGTACGTAAAGTGAAGGAAAAATAATGTAAGTTTCTATGGAATTACTTTTTTTCAATTCTTACTATTAGTTCACAATTTCCCGATATGTATCTTGTTTAAATATTCAATCGTTAATAAAATAATTTCTATTCATCCACTCAAGTTCAAATACATTTTCTTAAACTTGTAATGGATGACACTTGATGTTAATACAGTTTTTTCAAATATTAATTCATTAATTAACTTAATAAATGAATAAATAGTAACAAACCAAAATAATAGTCCAACACTATATATAAAAAGGAAAATTGCTCGTTGTGTCCTTGTAGCGCAATGGATTTGGGGGGAGGGCGTTGGACTTCTCATCCAAAGGTCGTGGGTTCGAATCCTACCCTGGATGGCCTAATTTCTGTGAATTTGATTTATGAATAAATAAATAGTAATATAAACAAAAATAATAGTCTAACACCCTATATAGAAAGGAAATGTACTTTCTATTTTGCCACAATATTGTGATTCTGTCATATGTATATACATATTTATATTCATTGTATTTATTTAATAAAAAGTAACTGAAATAAAAAATTTTCTTTGCTGTCCTAAGTAAGAACTGACTTTAAAATAAAAATTTTTATATTACTTGTTCCCATTGATTTCAAAATTATTTTTGTCTTTTTTAAAGATCCGTTAGCCGGTTTTTAGCACTTTAAGAAATATTTACATTTTCAAGCATGTGATTCTTGGACAACGTTGATTATTTTTTGCTCTTTTGATACCACTTTATTGCATTCAAATCGATTCGTTACTCTAAGTGTGAGGAAAAAATAAGAATTTCTATAGGAGGAACATTAAGGTGATGAATTCAAAATGGCCACTATACGGGAGTTTTGTTTTATTACGGAATTTCATATTTAGTTCCAAAAATCCTACAAACACCAACAAAAGCGGGATGTAAATCAAATGCTTCATCAGAAAATTTACAAAGAAAAATATTACAAAATAGAAAATAGACAATGGTGCTTTTTATGATCCAATAACGTACACAATAGTGGTGACTGAGGTATTCGCATTACAGTATCAACATAACATTAACTCACTAAGTATCAAAAGATCTTTAAACACACAATGACAAACATCTACTATTTCAATAATTACGTTTGCAGTTAAAAAGAACAAATCTGATTCTATAAAGAACCAAAAATCTCCAAGGAAAATCGAACATAAGAAATTGGCACGCATAGTTATGTTTACAAATTATAGATTATAAGCAGATACTGGGTGTCAACAGAGCTACAAAAACACGAACGAATATCACATTCTGCAGTATTCACTGGAAGAAGATAACGAAACGTGTAATTAAAGTACGCTAAACACCTGTCTCATTACCGTTATTTGGTAAACCAGCAATTTATTTGATGTTGGCCCTCATGTCTCAATTACCCATTGTCTGGCAAAATTAATTGCAGCCTTTTACTAGTAGAGAGTTGTTCCAGGGACGCCGGACACGGTGGTCCACGGACCCCAATCACGTCCAAGTCCATTGATAAATGCTTTCAATTATCCACTTTCCTACTTAGTATGCTCAGTAATTTTTTTTTCTTTTCAGAATGTTGTAGGTTATGGATAGATGATCCCACAAGAAATGCATTGAGTGAGTCATAATGCATGCTATTGATAAATCAATCAATGTCTGCTTAATATGCACCCATGTGTTACTTTTAAGTGATCAATGCTCCCTTGTCAATAGAAATTATGTAAATTCTTTTTTATTAGCTTAAAAATAAAAGCTGGCAAGTTGTGTGTTCTAACCTTGAACTTAAAGCTCTCTTTCATCTGTGTGCGTGTCTTTAATCATCTGTTGATATATTAGAAACAATATAATATGACGATAAATTAAATAAAAAGGAAAACGTATTTATTATATTATTTGAGGTACTCTGACGAATTATTAATAATTAAGTTAATTAGAAAGTGTCAGTTACCCCCTCCCCAGAAATGATAGCATAAATCAAGTTTAATAACTCGCTCGATAATGTTACAGTTGTCCTCAAATGTTATTCAATATTCTCATTGTAGTCATTATGCTAATTAGTAGAATTCTTTTCATTCTGATTCCAAAACAGTTATGTGATATTAGGAGACTGTTAATAAATAAATTACTTCTTCACAGTTGAATGATTTAACTAGCTTTCTGTTTTCATTTTCGAGGAAATGAGCTTCTTAAAATCGAAACTTTACCAAACTTACAAATGAAAATTCCAATAATTTACAGTAATATAATTTTTAAGAATAATCAGATACCTGTTTTAAAATAAGTATAAAATTCTCTCCCATTTTTAGAAAACATGTTTTAAAATTTATAAGCAAAATGGAATATTTTTCTACGAAAAATTAAAACAAATTCTTTCACTGTTTTTTTATAAGTATTTGTTTCTTGCTTACTTATTTCTATATCGAGAATAAAAGATTAAAAGTTAATATTCTAAATTTTCTATCCATATTTTTTATTTCATTACACACCATCAAAATATGTTTTTGAAAGTTTGAAATAAATTTTGGACTGAAAGAAAGTAGTTTTATTTCGGAGTAACAAATCTGCAATATACAGGAAGAATTAAGAGTGTCATTTTCTATAAACGTTAACATTTTAAGTAAACACAAATTTTTGAGCAAAGTTTTATCGATTGTGGAAAATAAATAGTTACTAACTTCAACACATTTTTAAGAAACAGAATTTTGACTAAAAGGCTTAAGGTGGAACATATTGATAATGCTACAGATGTGATGAGATGGCAAAGCGCATAATTAGAGGAAAGAATGCACAGAAAAATATTATATTTTCTTTTTTCTTTTTTAATATTTAGTTGTAAAATCGGTTCAGATAGTGGAGGTTTCTATTAGCAAATCGTTAAGAATCAAAGGAAAGTATAAAATTATTATCTGTATATTTATTAAAAATATCTTGTGTCAGGTTATTTAAAAACATTATTTTTTGGAAAAGTTGACCAATATTATTTTTTCATTATCGGAGATAGCTGGATATAGAAGATATCAAAAGAGTTCAAGGCAAAAATGTTTCCTTTCATCCAATTTTCATTATTTTTTTTAATTTTTGTTTATAAATAAATTAAGAAAAAACATTCATTCTCCAATAAGAGCTTTATTTCCAACTTCTCTTGCGAGCTTTATTTAGTTCATTTAAAATCTTTCGAAGAGAATTTATTTTAAAAATCAGATACTTTACAAAACAAGTGTAATGTTACAGCTGCAAATCGTTTCACGACTAGCCACTGTTAGAACGTATTCCGTATCAGAAAAACAAATCCATTGGTTTTGTGGTCTCAATGACCTGGACCCGTGGCCAGCGAACGATAAGGGGATGCATTAACACGAGGCTTAAGTGAATCGACTCACGTCAAGAAAAGGCCCAAAGGGAAATCTGTCTCACTAGGCACGAGTGTGAATGTTTGAAGAAATAGATTTAAATCTCGAGATGCATAAAGGCTCCCGAAATTCCGAAAATTAGATAAACGTCAAATAGAAAACTAAAATAATTTATGAAAATTTTTTAATAAAAACCTGTTTTATTCCTGTTGATTCATTTCAATAAAAAAATTCATGAAACGAACAATCAATTTAAACATAAAAATTAGTCACATACATCTGTGAACAACTTAAAGTTGGAATGGAATGGAATGTGTTCAAACGTTCTTGTGCAGAAAAGCTTCGTAATAAAAAGTTAAAAAAATAAATAAGACAAATAATAATTAACCAACGTAAAAATCACATAAACTATGTAAGAAATAATAAGCAAAAAAAGAAAAATTTGAATCAAAGAAATAATCATTTATTAAAGAAGGAAAATTTTTTTAAAAAATCGAGAGCAAAAATATATTATTCTGTAAGCATTTATTTATTTTGTGGAGGATTTTCTCCGTATGAAGTTTTTTTAAATTCACATTATACTCTTACAAAAGGAAACACTACATCAAAACTTTGAATGATGATTTTAATTTCTTATATTTTGTTATGTTTGAAGAAGGTCAGCAAAACACCAAAATGCATATCAGGAATTATCGAATCTGTTCATACACACTACTAATGAAAAGCATAATGCAGTTCATATATATCTGTTATTTTTTTTTCTCAGCATTCTTTTTCATTTATCAAAAATTTAAGTTTCGCTACTTAAAAGAATCATGCTGTTAGTCTATTTTTTTAAAGAAAACTTGACACCATGTCTCCCCTATAACAATAATAATAATAGTAATAAATCAAAAAAATAACATGATTTCTCCTTGCGACGTAGTATTACTAATTTATATTTAAAGGTTTGTTACATTTTCCTTTTTCAATTCCTACTATTAGGTCTCTCTCTCTCTCTCTCTATATATATATATATATCTTGTTCAAATTTTCAATCGTTAATAAAATACTTTCTATTCTATTCATCCATTCAAAGTAGGAATTGACTCCAAAAAGATTTTATATTACTTGTTTATATATTACGATTGGTTTATAAAAATGAATCCGTAACATGTGCAGATACGAGTCTAGATGGGAGCTCTATATCTTACGCTGAGAAAACATTCTGATAATCTGTATAAGAAGAATTGCATTTGAGATATCTTTCCAAATATTGAAATATATTTGTCTAATTAATGTTAGAGAACAGGATACAGATTGTTAAAAAGTTTTCATATAAAATTATGTTTAAATATTTATGAGTTAATACAGAATCCTTTTATACCATTGTTGAGCTCGTTTATCAATAAAACATGCATCCATTTCTAATACTATGTATATAATTAAAATTTCCGTTAAAACTTTTTATAAATGAACTTTTTTTTATTATTTTGATTCAAATTCGACGTAGGATAAGATAACACACAGAAGACACAAGTTATAGAACATATCATTTAAAGCAGGGGTGGGCAGACCTTTACATGACACGGTCTACTTTCAATTTTTTCAAGATATCGCGGTCCCCCTTGTGACGTAGGTGTGATGAGCAAAAAAAAAAAAGCTCATCAATATGAACTACAGAATATGTGTCTTTTCCTTCATAACTACAGTAGAAAAACTTACTCTTTTAAAGCTACATTTTAAATAAAACGCAAAATACAAGCATAATAAATGTACCCATAAATTTAATAATATCAAATGATGCATTTCAAACAATTCACAATACATAAAAAAATAAATAATTTTCACTAAAAATTAGTCCTCGCAGCTATAGTCTCAATAGAAGACTTAGTCTTCATATTATCCGTCCCAATCTTGAATACTTTGGTATATAATTACTAACAGCTAATGCACTGGATTCTAAGTGGTCATCATCTGTGAAACAGGAATGATATGTTGTTTTTAATTATATTCTTCGTTCAAAATGTTGAATAACATAGATAAGATTGTAGAGCAAAAAAGAAAGATGTTAAATGAATTCCAACTTTTTTAAAATTGAGATACTTTACTGCGTCCATTAGATTCCAAAAGTTATTCTTTACAAAGTACATCCTTTTGCCGGAGAAAAAAAGCTTTGTTTTCCTCGAGAACATGTAACACATTTTTAGTTATATTTTTCACATCAACACTGCCAAATGGGTAACCCATGAAAGCAACTTTTGATTCTCGTCTAGTAAATTCTTGATAACGTCTCTCAGATTTGGGTTGCAGTTTTATTCACGGTGTCTCTTTCATTCACGGGTGTTTCCATTATCTTGATAACTATCTGTGTTTCTTTTAGTATGCGCGTCTAACGTTTTATGTGAAGACGGTCACCCCAAAATATCTAGGCGGTCCACCTGTCGATCGCGATCGACTTAATGCCCACCCCGGATTTAAAGAAATTGGTTAAGACAAGACAAATAAAAAAGATAATATACTACTATTTGCATGTTACACAGTTCAAAATACGACATTTATATTAGAACATCTTTCAATCTCAAATACTATTTCAGTTTGATTCCCAGCCACTGAAATTATTAGAAGACACTCTTAAGCTTATAAGGCGAAGAGCTACTGGCATATAGAACACAAGAGTAGAATTATTTTTTTCCATAAACACGTAACGTTCCCTCTCGAAGTGATTCATGAAAAATCCGATCTTTAATCACTCATTTGTTGATTAAATAGGTGTCCTCACGTGTAGACGGAATAGGGTTCAAACACTTGGACGTGAATTCTTAGCCCAGGAATCTCGCCCTTCAAGTTCTTGTTCCATAAATGTGCGCAGGGGACCCCCACTTCGAGTCTTTAATTAGTTTTACGAGAAAAAGGAAAGATGTGACCAGAATCTGCTATGGGTTGATTGCGCCGCTTGTTTCGGAGCACTGATGCGTGCACACCGTGCTGGTCTCAACTCAATTCCCACTCACCCCAAACCTGAATATAATATCAGGGATTATCTGCAGAAATGTTAAGATATAATCTTGGGTAAACATCTTTTCGTAATGCCGGAATCGTGAAAGAAACCAAGTATCGTTTTCGCCGATTTTGTAGTTGTTTTTGTTTGCTTAAAAGGAACAGAAAAGAAGTGTGGATAGGTTAATATCCTCGCCATCAAATCATTTTTCTCTTGCACCTTCATTATTTGTGTGTATTTGTTTCTCTTTCAGATGGATAGATGTCGCAAGGAAATGATTAAATTAGGGATTTCATCAAATCTCTAATGGAGATGATCAATTCACGCAAGATGTTAAAATAAGAACTCTGTAATGTGATTTCCCTAAGGAAAGTAAGTGATTTGATCAAATCCCTAACCTGTTTCAGTGAAATAATGAAATAATATTGCCAAGAGTTTAAAAGTGCTCATTTAGCAAATAGGGTGCATTATTAAAAGTAGAGAAATACAACAATAATCATTGAGTTACAAATTATTTATTCGAAATAATTTATAAAATAATTAGATAATAAAGCTGTATTTTTTTTTAAAAGGATATTTGTAGTAGAATTTCAAAATTTTTTAAAAAGAACTATACCATAATGTAGTACTTCAGAGATATCCTGCTTTACTTGTAACACCTTTTTTTCAATTATTCCCTTTTTTAAAACAACTTTTTTATTATCAAAAAGCTTTTTTTTATCTATAAAGAGGGCGTGGTCAAATTCCTTAATTTGTTTGCTTACATTTTTCTATTGAAGCTTTATCCAGTTTCTAATTTTCAGGCGTACAAAAGTGATATATCAATCGAAAGATAATAATGCAAAGAATATAACTAAATAAAATTAAAAAATGATATTTAGGTCAATTTTGTTTTGGTGCGTCAGAAACCCGGCGCTGCCTGGCACGGGCGAAAAAAAAGGGGAGGTAAAAGGGAGTGGTAACAAGCGAAAACAGAGCTCTACAAATGCTGGCTTGTTTATTTCATCATTTCACTAAAACATTTCGGGGATTTGATCAAATAACTTACTTGCATCAGGGAAATGACCTTAAGAAACGTAATTTTAACATCTTGCGTGAATTGATCATCTTCGCAGGATTCGTGAAAGACCTAATTTTCCTCGTTCATTTTCTGCGACAGATAGACATTTGAAATATTTTATTCGTTATATCACCGTAAATTCGAAAGGATGTAAGCGATTTAAATCAATTTTATTAGTACGGAATTCTTCAACAAATCTTTTCTAATGAATAAAAGCACCTGAGATATATTATTGTCAAATTAAAAGTTTTTCCTATAAAAGAAAGAGCATACACAATGAATTCTTCTTAAGTGAAGTACTAAAATCTCATCAGATTTATTCCATGTTTTGATGAAGGTAGATTCCCAAAATGCGTGCATCAAACTCGAAGATACAATAATTCAAATCAATTTACAAAGCCAATCAATGGAGAGATTATAGTTGAAGAGCAGCAAATAAAATTTATTCGTTAAATTGATTTTTGTTTCCTTCCACATCGTCGTTTTAGAACATAAAACCCCTAGCGTTAAATCTTGTAATTTTTAAAAATACGGTAAAGTGACGAGGACATTACCGCCAAAGGACATACATGTA